>BLKR01001043.1:0-349698 GCA_011170035.1 Teleogryllus occipitalis
CGCCTCCTTTGCCCCCGCCGCCGTCGCCGCTGCCACCGCCGTCCCTGCCGCCGCAGCAATCCCACCGCCACCCCCTACGCCTTCGCCGCCCGTGATGGGGCTCCCGCCGCCCACGCCTTCGCCCCCGCCCCCGCTGCCACTGCCATGAACTGTGACGGGCCACAGGTCCCGAGAGGCCGACCAGTCCTCGCTTGTTGTCTCAGAAGAGAGCCCGCCCACCAGGGTGAACATCACGCTCTCTCCATGAATGAGGAAGACGAGATCTATGTGCAGTCACTCTCACGTCACGTGACTTCGGAAGGCATGAGTTAGTAAGCGTTTATTGATTCCAGAACGCATCAAAAACTGGGGTCGTTAGTTTTGGAATTGGAGTTCACGTTATATTCCCAGAGAATGTGGTGTTCCATCCCATCGGGCAGTGTCTTAAAACTTATTGTACAATTTAAATGTCAAATAAAGTTATTTATTTGACGCAATATTAAAGTTATTTTCAAAAATGATTGAGAATCTTCGATAAGACTCTGTCAGATATATTTGATGAGTTATTGGTGTGTGACCTTTCCTCCATGTTTTCTGCTTTTCTACGTCCCCCGACTTCATTAACTATTCCTTCTCCAACTATAATTCATTTATATTTTCTCCCTCGCTCTTTCTTTCTTTCTTTCTTTCTGGTTTGATTTTCCTGCACAAAAGCTCTTACGACAGTATTTCCGGAACTGATTTACCCTTATTTAACCAGTTTGTTTCAGTCCAGTTTCTGAATAGAGCTCTTTCCGAAATCTCTCTCTTAAAGTAATGGCTCCCGAAAGGTCCATGCGGCTTCACCGTTGATTCTACATTTCCTGTCTCGGTGACTCCGCCCTCCCCCACCTCGCCCTCCGCCCTCACCGCTTTAGCGGCCCTCGCCAAGCCTGCAGCCATTGCCAACCTCGCAATGCCGGCCGTGCTGTCCGTCCTGTTTTCAATCACCAGCGCCGAGCCACAAACCGCGTGCGCCCCGGTTTCGGCTGGTCTTATGGTGCGTGCGGCTCCAGATGAAATGGGTGATGTATTGATCCATTATTGGCTTCCCGGGGAAACATCTGCTATTGACACGGGCGCTGGCCAAATAAATAAACCTGAAGTTTACTGGCGGAGCTGACGGTCCCCTGATGAAATGTGACGTCACACGCTCGGCTAGATTTATTTCGCGGTCACCCGGAGGTGCGTCCAATGGAGTGTTAATATGTTACATCGGTATGTGAAATGATCCGGGCCGCTCACCACCCTCCTCCGTGCCTGGCTTCCCTGGCGGTCGTTTCCTGTGAGCGGGTGATCGAGCGGTGGTGTAGTCGCGCCACACGCAGAACCCACACAGTTCGCGTGTGTAGGAGGGGGGCAAGTGTTCGCCACCAGAATTTTTCAAAACAGACTCCATAGTCCTATGTTAAAAAAAAAACCTTTTCATAGATTCGGCAGGACATAAACATGTATCACAAAGTCAACCCGTGCGAAAAGAGAACATCCCCCACGGAATGGCGAACCTTTCGCCCAAATATTTCCACAAGTGCAGCAGCAGGAACGATAGCACCACTTGCGCGTGAACGGGGATTCGATTTCTAATTTTAAGCAGGGGAAAAGTTTGGGAATTGAACAGGCCACATTTGGGGAAGAAGCGTTTCAAATTATCTACGAAACTGAATGTGGTTCAACATAAAGTCAATTGTATTTATTAATTGTAGTATTACGAATAATTATTTCATTCTCCTGGAAGTATGTTTTATTTTCAAGAAAAGTATGTAATATGTAAAACGTATTATTTTTTTACTGATACGTTATAAAGGAAAGGATCGTGATTACAAGGGAAATATGAAAACCGTGGAATGATGGAATGTTCTCTTATGGAGGGAATTATGAAAGGGAATTTTGGGAGGGAAATATGAAAATACAAACCGAGTCAAGTTAACATCTAGTTAATTAGTAAATAAGTAAATCGTAATTAATAAAATTAGGAAAATAATAAAATTATGTATGAACCACTAACGTTAACTGTTTCTATTGATCTCGGACGACAAATAGTCCTCGGGCATTTTGTCGCCGCTCGATCATTAGAACCCTTATAACGTTCTTGATAATTAGAACCCTTATAGGGGGAAGTGAGGGAGGGAAAAATGAAGTTGCCCGCCCCTCCCTCTTGTTTTCGGCTGCGCAAGCCTCTGCGCAGACCCGAAAAGCGCAGCGCAGCGGTCCCAGCCACGCCCCGCCTGCGCGCGTGTCGCTGCTGCCGTCCCTGCAGCCGCACTTGTGGAAATATTTAGGCGAAAGGCTCGCCGTTCTGTGAGGGAACTTCTCTTTTCGCACGAGTTGGCTTTATGTTATATGTTTATGTCCTGGCGAGCACTGTTACGAGCGCCACGAGCGCCCTTCGCTCTTGCGGCCGCGATAGTATTTGCGGGCGGCGAGTAGTAGTAGAAGTTAAAAACGGGTCTGTTGGCGCAGGCAGAGGTTTGTGTAACGGCCACACCGACTAAACGCCGGAGGGATTATTGCCGTTTACAATTTCTAGGAAAACCAACATGGCTCACGTTGTTCTAGAATTATCCATTGCGCTGGAGAATGAGTCCGGACATTCCATTTTGTGTGCTATGCGGCATGTCTACATAGTGTGGCGTAAACAAAAAAGTGTGTCCGTGCTCGCTGTAAATAGAGTGGATATGGCGATTCTACGAGCTTGGTGAATTGCTGTATGGAAATTGTTTGCTTCCATTCAAGTATTGTTTTGCAAATGATCCTGATATTAGCATTAACATAATAATCGTATATGATTGTTTTATCTTATATGTCATAAAAAATAGTACACCGTTTGTGTATGAATAAATTTTAAAAAATATTCTCTGATATTTCACTTTTTCTAAAATGATGTTTTTTATAACAGTATTCTCCATGGATAATTCGTTTGAAACATAATAATTTATTACTAATATTAAAATTACTGGGACATGCAACTCCGGGCCTCGAGTTCACATTAAAAAACAAAATCCTTCGATATAGAAGTGACCGCATTATGATCATAATAAATGTCATTGTATCTTTTTTGCCTTACATACAATTGGTTATTTTATTTCATGCAAATATTTTCTCATTTGTCATGAACGGTTTGTGTGATTCAACACAAAGAAACCATCAGCACCAGTATATTTCTGAGATTACATGGAAAATGCCCTCTGGGCAGTAAGTGTACCGACAATGTGAAATAGATGTATTGCAATGTGACGACAGTAATTTGGTGAAATTAAATTGTCGCATTTGATTGTGAACTCGTCACTTTCACCCTAGGCAAAATTAGATGAATAAAACAAATATCGTTTTAGACGGTCACAACTACAAGCGGTTACTTTTCGGGCATACATAGCGCGTTGCAAAGTTCAAGTTTTAGCATAGTGCTAGTACACTAGTGCGCGTTGCAAAGTTGAAAACTTGTCTAAGACGGAACCTGACGGTTTCTTCAAAATATTTCCGTTTTGACAGGTTTCTGTCTTATATAGTGTTGCTAAAAATTTACCTTATAACTTAAGCGGCGTATTTTCGACATAAGTTTTTTTAGCGAAACAAAATAAAGAAAATATTGTGTAACCTATCAATACAAATAGTACAGGAAATAAAAAAAATACCAGCAAAACACGGAGAAAATTTAGGTCAAGCATTTATTCGACATTTTCGTCTGGAGCTGAAGAGTTTTGCATATATCCATTGAAGACATTTTGACACACGCACACAGCTTTCCTACACTCCACTCCGCTCCGCTCCACTCCACTCCAAAATAGGGTTCTCAGAACTGCAGTTAACGCACCTTGGTATATAAGAAACACTAATCTCCACAAAGACCTAGCCATGGAACCCGTCCTAACATACATCACCAAACTTTGCCAAACATTCTTCCAAAATTTACCCTCAGTTACCGGTGCTTCCCATTACAATATAGGTGAAGAGCATCCCGTGGAAACACGTCTCCGCAACCGCCTTCCCTCTCTCATCTTCCTCTGTAAACTGACTGATATCAGATAATGAAATAAATAGTCCTCCCATCAACAGTATGTATATCCCCATATTATTATTCGCACTACTACAATCTATGTTTAATGGGAGGTCGCCATAGCCACCCCCTTTACATCTTTTCGTCTGAAAATGCTCGCTCCTAACAACTGAAAAGCCATTTGGCTGAGCGTTGTACAACCAGCTCATTATGTTAAATAAAAAAAAGAAAGAAAATATGACAGGGAGTATAAGAGAAAAAAACTCGCCGTTCACTCTATTGTCGCAAGACACGACACTTCGCACTATGCTATTCCAAAGAAAGTGCCGGAAATTTAAAAATAAATCTCTTTAACCAGGTAATAACAACTTTAAGTTCTCTAAAAACCATTTCGTTTCCACGTTACACAGACTTCCGACTTAGAGGTCATTTTCACGTATAAAATCGTTCCGATCCGAGATTTGTTTGTTCGGAAAGTCAGGTTTCCGTATTTCAGAGGTTCCGTATTAGGTTTTACTGTTAGTTTACCGATAAATTCACGATCCTGGTAGCGGCGAGTGAATTTATCTGGCAACCTCAGAACTTCGAGTAGTATTTATGAAGATTGTTTCACGAATGAAAATATATAGTTAATAGCAAATCTTAATATCAGCACCATCTTAAAAAATGATATTAGAGTGAATACAAACGTTTTAATAGAAGATACCATACAGGAGCGTCAAGGCCCTCTCCACAAATTAGCCAAAGTGAAATCAGAACATGTCAACAACGCAAAACGTTTATTTATTTTAGACACATTATTTAGTCTAATATTAACTTTATAAATAAATAATATCAAAATGTTTGTGGACAATTTCTTAAACAACTGTCTCTCCAACTCTGTGGAAATGAATAAAGTACATTTCCGAGTGAACCACGAAATACTAGAATATCTTGCGTAGGAAATTGTATATTTTGTAAATTTGCGGTGTTGTCGCAAATGTTTACTTTCTACGGTTCTTGTATTTTGAATGATTTTTTACAGGGAAACATTCCGTGTATTCCTGTTGCGAAGTGTTTTTTTATGAATATCGTAAGAAGAATAGTAATACAGTAAACCTTCATTAACACGAATTCCAAGAGATCGAAATTATTGGAGTTTCTGTTATAAAAATCAGTGTTATCCGAGTAGTATAAATGTCTGTAATACCGCAATCCCTTGCCGGGACTGACGTTTTGTTCGTATTACGGCAAAATTCGTGTTAAGCGATTTCGAACTAACGATGTTTACTGTAATAATAATAATAATTATAATAATAATAGTAATAATATTATAATAAGTCTTTATTTGTGGCGAGGTTCATGCTATAAGGCCTGCTCTTCCGCCAAACCACTATTGGAATAAGTCATCAAATTTAAAGTAATTGTTTTGATTACAATTTATTCAAACTCTCAAAAATGTTTTTTTAAATACGTTTTAAGGTGACAAGTTGCAAACACTTTTTTATGTTAAGTCCCAGTTACGTTCCTTGTGCCCGAATTCATTACTTATTAAATTACGCTCTGAGATAATGTTGAAAAGTATTGTAAATATAACAAGAAATTAAAGAAGTCAGAAAATGTAATATTATTTTTAATATTTATTGTAGAGAAACATGACAGGTTCTATTCAGACGTGTCTAATCACAACATTTGTGTTCTCGGTTTCGAAAAATTTTCTGTCCGGAAATGGTGTAAACATTCATAAGTCGTTTT
Organism: Teleogryllus occipitalis; assembly: GCA_011170035.1. Taxonomy (NCBI): domain Eukaryota; kingdom Metazoa; phylum Arthropoda; class Insecta; order Orthoptera; family Gryllidae; genus Teleogryllus; species Teleogryllus occipitalis. The sequence continues at coordinate 5,747 of BLKR01001043.1, forward strand.
GAAAATATTTGAGAATTTCAAAAAAAAATGACAGTTTAGATTAAATAGGTTTCCACCTCCCCTAATTGTAAGTCTTTATTTTGCCAATAACATAGAACTTACAATATTACATTTAAACATGATGGGCAAAATAATTAAGGATCCCCTAGAAAAAATCTGTGTCGGATTTCCATCACCTTTGTACGCAAAAACAAAATTGTCAGCAGCGAGAGGCAGCTCGCTCACTGGAATTTACCTGCTAGAATAACAAAACAAAATGTTTAAACATAATACATCTGTGCAATAACAATATGACAAAAAAACATTCAGATCTAAACATATACCACAATACTAACGAACTTGATACCAGAAAAAAGTATAATGTTCGAGGGTAATCAAATAACATTTTTAGATTATACAAGATTTTTCAAGAACAAAAAGAATTCGAACGATGTATTTCACGTAACTTTCACAAGAAAATCCTCAATGTTGTCTTGCGAAAAAAAAAATTATTCCCAAAAACTGAGCGACTGAAGTAAAAGCACTTATTTCATTGCTCACAATATTCAACATTATTAGTGCTACAGTACTATAAAATATTTGATGGGTTGTTAAATTTGATTTTAGAACATAAGAAGTTTCATCAATCAACCAATCAATCAACCAATCATTAATCAATCAACCAATCATTAATCAATCAACCAATCATTAATCAATCAACCAATCAATCAATCAAACATGAAACAGTCAGTAGTGGTTGATGTGCAGGCCCTCAATGGTCGTGCTCGTCAGTCTTAAGTAGTAGTTGACGCGCGCGCCTTCAGCGAACACCCTCTCACTACACAACAATGCAGCGCCTGCAGGCCACCCCTGGCGGACCGCGCTCGTACCTCAAAATCGACTGCGTGAACATGTGCGCCGCGGGGCAGGGCACGTCGAAAGTGGCGCGCGCACGCGTGTCGCCATACCACGACGGCCTGTGTGCTTGTTCGCTCGCGGGATGATGGAGCATGGCGGCGGCGGGGGCGGCGGCGGCGCCTCCTCGAGCGGCGCGCGCCCCATAATTCAGCGTAGCGCGGCCGGCCGAGCCGCTCGTAAATCAGGTCGCCAGCTCTAATCTTACAATAAATTGCGGCTCATAGAATAAAGATTTAGAATCCTAATATTTGTCCACGAGCTATTCACGGCGCAGGATATATCGACGCCCCGGGCGCTTCGTACATCGACGGATCGCGCGACCCTGCCCGCCGCCGCCGCCGCGGCGCTGCAGGCAGCTGTGTTCCGCCCCCGGAGGGGGGGGGGCGTCTGCGTGGAGTGCACGCGTAGGATCAGGAACGGAATATAATCCTAAAAAAACGGTAGTGAAGTTTTTTTACCATATCAGAATATGAAGCGAACAAAGACAGTTCTCGCAGTGGTGAGGAATTTGCCTGCTTGATATGGTTGACTATGTTTGGAGCTGTTCACACGTAAGTTTAGTAGATTTAGATTATAAATCTAAAAAAAAGTTGTAAACATATTTTCAGTTTGTCAGTGAATAGATTGTGAATAATGCACTTAATGATTAATTTTATCTCCTAGTATTTGATTTGAATTGGTGACTGTATTCAAGCAAGGAATTGGAATATGGAATCCAATCCGAAATAGCAGAGCAATGACGATTTTTTTTATTTTTAACAGTAAATGATGTCAGCGTAAACAGTGTAATTATGAGATAAATTCCCATATAACTCATTAATACCTAGCTTTTTATCATTTTATCATAAAATCTTATGACAATATTCATTGTTTTCTCATAATTTAATATTTGATTCATTTGTCTTGCCCGTATCACTTTCCCATCGTCAAATTTGCTAGATATGATTCCATATCACGTTTATTTTATCTATAATAATTCAATCAGAAAGTATTTATAGTTTATTGATTTAAATTAGTTATATTGTAAGCAGACAATAGTTACCAACTTCAACTTACTGGTGAAACTTTTCAATTAAGTAGATAATTATTCAAATTGTATTCGTAATGTGTTGTGTATTTTAGTTCGTTAGTATTGTGAAAGAAATGGAAAGCAAAACTCCAAAAAGTAGAAGAAAAGAATTGTCAGTTCAATAAGAGATAAAACATCTCTGAACATTCGTCAGAGAGACAGATATATTCGTTTGAAACACGCTGGAAATCATGATGAAAAATGCACTAAAATAGAACAAAAGTTGACCCGCAGGCATCTCGAGAGCAAAATGAATCTTCCTTTGACGTTGCTATTCCCCTCACCCAAAGGAAATACACTACTCTACGTCACACTAATGAAGAAAGCCGAGAGCCGGAGAGATGGAAAAAGAAGTGATGCGTTTCTCCGAAAGAATGGTGGTCGCACTACCTGACGGTTTATAAAGGTCAACGTTATAAAGGTGCCATCATAATCACTTCCACTCTCAAGGACTGCTGTGCAGTTATAGATGATTGAGCGGAAACCGTGAACAGGTTCCGGTTAGATCACTGAAGCAAGAGGTCGGAGATAAATTCCCACGCCGTCAACATGGATCATAAAGTGAAGTTAATAAATGCCTGAGGTCATTAAGTATCTCATTCATCAACTGAAATTGACGCGAAATTATATAGGAAGTTGCAATGAACGAATAATTGAGTTCTTATCTTTGCTGGAGTGTAACGGATTGCCCTGCGCGCGAAAATAAACTGGTAATGACTTCGGATTTTGCAGTATTTCTCCGACAGCGAATGAGAGGGCAAAAGAAGTCCCTGCGCATCGTAACGCATTTCGAGCAGGATTGTGTCAGTTGGGTTTAAAATTATTCACTTGAAATTTCGTTCACCGGGGAATTTATATGATACGATTGTATTGTGATAAAATACGATTTGACATAATATTAACAACTCAGGGATTGCCAAGTTCCTTGATAAAAAAAATTGCAACTCAATCTGAAAAGCTGTACTTGTTTATACAGCTATTTTCAGATTTATAAACGATTCAAAAATGCAATGTTCATGTAACTTGCATTTGCAAAAATGAAATAGCTTTCAATCTTATAAACATGTGTTTTCATCATTGATAGCATAATGCCGTTTTTAATCAATTCGAATTATATTCAGCGCGACTTTCTTAGAATTTGAACGTTTTTTTTCTTTTCATGTATGCCTTATTTAAGTCATGTGGCGAGGTGTATGTGACTTTAAGACCCAAATACGGGTTCTTAGGTTGTTTTCATGGACATTTTTACGCTCGCAAATAATTGAGAATAATATATGAAATGGTGGTATAGTCGCAAAAGGCCAATCCACAAAACATAAATATCGATGCCCAGAACTTGAACCCGCAAAACCTCAAGTCGGAAAAGCTTTTGTGTTATCGGCAAAGCCACCGGTATTTACTACACTATTAATACACTACCGGTATTTAAAAACACGTTCAAAGCCATCAATGCATAAGACGAGCAGAGAGCGTCGAATATTACCGGACGTTTAGGGAAAAAATCGAGTTCATAAATAAGGAGCTGGTCTGGTATCTGTAACTAAGGCTTGTAGACTCAGTCTCCAATGGATCATATATTCAAGCGTATATATATTCTTAATATCCGGCCGTGCATGCCGTATACATTAGTGAATCATAGCCTAACTAGATCCGAAAATATTGATAACAAAAATGCGATTCATGAGATAATACTGATGAAAATGGAGGTCTTCCCGAGTAGTATTTTATGGTTTGTTCTAGCATTCGCATATGTTGTGTTGGCGTTCATGCCTTGAGCTTGCCAAATTTTATCTAATGATCAGTCTCGATCCCGTTCCGTTTCCGATACTATATAGATTTGATCTCGACCCCATGCCGACACGATCCCGAGCTATCCCGACCCTGTCTTGACCCAATCCCGATTCCGACTGATCTCGACCGGATTCCGATTCCAACCGATTATAATCCGATCACGTTTCCGACCGATCTCCACCCGATCCTGTTTCCGTCCGATCTCGAACTGATTCCGTTTCCAACCGATCTCGACCCGATTACGACTGATCTCTATCCGTAATACTAGTGTACTGAAAAGTGGCCAGAATCTAACATATGAAATATTTCAAATATTATCAACGAGCGTTAGCGCCCACCGACGGCTTTTGTTCCCAGAAATGTTCCCAGGAACATTTCTTCGTTCCGTATCTCCCATGCGCACGCGTATCTCCCATCTCTCTGCACACTCCGAGTTCCCCCTGCATTATCAGGCGCGTCGTGTCCACTCGCAGACGTTTTTGCCTCCGGCAAGCATTGGCGAAGCCCCCGCCGCTTTGTGCAGCGTCTCCTCTGCTTCTAATGAATGCACGACTGCGCCCCGGCGATCAAATACAAAAGCGGGCAGCGGCGTCCGCGGAGAATCCCTCTCCAAATTGGAAAAGTGGCACCGTCCGATTTGCGGACCGGTGCGAGCAAACGGGGCGTCTTGAGGAGACGAGCGGCCCGAAAGAAGAGTGGGCGCGGTAACAAAATACGCAGAAAAGGAAGGGTTAATCATTGATGAAGGAAGCCGGCGGGCTCGCCCTTTGTGTTGGGCCTGAGAACAAACGAACATTTTCGCAGGGAACTAATCGCTGCATAATACCGGTTTCAATTTGGCGGAGTAATTATTAATGGAATGAAATGGACTGAGTGACTTCTTCGTTTTCTTCTGTTGTTTTATTAAGTCCTTAGTCTTTCGAATGGATTCACGTTTCTTTCTTAACCGTGTCGGTTCAAATTATTTGTCCAAAGACTTTCAGGAATATTCGAATATCATTATCTTTGAAAATGTTATAAATTCGGTTTTGAAACGCTGTTTTGAAATGTCTGAATCGTTGATTTCATAATTAATTTTGTAAATACTTTTTCTCAAGGTTTTACGTGAAATTTAAATAACCACGAGTGATTTAATCAGTGTAACACAAATCTCTGCTAGTATCTGGATCGCAATAGAGAACGAGAATATTGGAATGTGGTTACGAAACGGAGAAAGGGTTTTATATTACAAAAAAAGGGAGACTCCGCTTATCAACTTTATTAAAATCATTTAGTATTGAAATAGTAACCCCGAAATGAAATAAGGTGGAGCAAATTCTGTTACACAATATCAACCGCGCCGCGAGTGAGAAGGGCGGTGGGTGAGGAAGGGGGTGTTGTAAATTAGGCAACGCTACACCGCTCCCGGCCTCGGCCTCCACGGCCCCCAGACCCCGGCCCGCGCGAGAGCAAGGAGCTTACATCCAATTAAACGGTTATCGACCGGGCAATTAAAAGGAGAGAGGCTGGGCAGGCGGAGGGAACGCGGGGTGGGGGAGGGAACTGGAGAGAGGAGGGGAGGGGAGGCTGCGCGAAAGGGTGCGGTTTGAGCCCTCACCACCGCCACCGCTGCTGCTGCCCTCGCCTTGTCCCTGTCGGTGAGAAGCCGTGTGGCGTCGGTCGCTGACACCAAAGGGTGGCCTGTGCATCACTGTGGACGACTTCAAACGGCAGGGGGGTTGAGGGATGCTGAAGGCAGTACATTCCGGAAGTCTGTGAACATGAACAAAAAATGAAAAACACTTTGGAATCATTCACAGTAGAAAAATAGTTATTTATTTTACCAATTTTGTAAATAAAATAACTATTATTAACTATAACTTAGCATCAAAGGTCTTTCGCGGAATTTTCATTTTCAGAAGTGATAGCAAGAGTTTCAGGAAATGCCGTCAAATACACAATACAGCTATAATACAATACATACACAGAAAAGCATGTACCTTTATGTAACAGCTGAAGGTGAGGAAAGCTCTCCAAAAACTGTTTTGAGTAAAGAAATTGTTAATAAATTTTATTCCTGACTGTGCAAAAAAAATAACATGGTATTTTTGTTTCATTTCTCGACTTAATCTAATTATTATGTTTCTTCGAGTCTGTGTGTTTATAAGACGCTCTTACCTTTCATTAAAATTTAAAGGATAGAGATGAAAACAGGTTTGTACCAATTAGATTATGATTATCTATTTGTGACTCTCAGCAGTTCGCGCTTTGAATGTGCAATTGATGAAACTGATTCATGTAACACAAAATGAATTAGATTCATTAACATAATGAGTTACTTAAGAAAGGGTTCACACATTTGTAAAAAAAATGAATTATCTGAGTTCTACTGGTACACTCACAAGGATTTCGACCTTTTTTGAATGTAATTCTCTCATACATTCGACACTAAACAGTTGTAATCAAAAATTTAGAAAAGAACTAAGACTGAGAAAGTCATATTGACACAATAAATAAATCCTGTCTTAATGACTGTATACTTCTTCCTGAGGTCCTAATAATGCGGTCTCAAATATGAGCAATTTGACTTGCGTAACCGCCAGTCGGATTTCTCTCCATTTAGCGCCAAAAAACTAATTGTAATTATTAGGTTTATTATTAATTCCGCAATTCAGTGTGGTAACTTGGGGCAGAAGAAGAATGTGTGAAAAATTTCAAAACAATGCTAAAGAAAGATTGTTAAGGGATGCATGCTTATTTGCAATTTATTCTTCTTGATCGGAAAGTTTTATCATTCAAGGTGTTTTGTAATAGTTGTTATGTCAAAAGTAGCTGTGAATTGAGTCGGATTTATCATCGCTCAGTGACAACATACGTGACTATAAAAAGTGTGTTGACAAGACATTGAATCCCGTGAACACCTTTCGAACTATTTAGAAATTACTAGCAGTGAATTAAAATGATTGGTGCTTCAATCAAGTTATCAATTCGCCACCTCGGTTAAGAGCACCTAGATCCACCTGTCTGTGACTTGTGAGGAAGTTGGTGACGGTGATGATGTTGGCGGGTACGTCAACTGCTATGGGCGTAGTCCCGTTAGTGCAGTAGATGTTTTAATACTGGAAGGTGACGTTTTTCCTCCCCGATGGATGGTGAGATCTAGCGTCGAGCTACATGACCCCTTACGGGAGATTTCTCTCTCCTACTATCTTCCCCAGCCGGACACCGCCCCCAACTGACTGAGGCCAGCTCTAAACTCTCGACTGGTCTCCCGGTATGTGTGATAGTGAACGGCATGTTAGGGAATGTGTATGAGTAAGGGGTGCTATGATAAAGAAGTGGAAGCAATACCTCTTTCGTTAGAGTACTCTGGAAATCGCCTAGTATTGATCGGGGAAACCACGGAAAAATATCGATCAGAGTAGTCACCCGCTAGAATTCTCCTCTAGACAGTGGCTGAACTCGACCTAGCTGACAAGCTAGTGACGAAAATCCGTAACCATCAAGAATCGAATCCTAGGACCTCTCATACAACGTCGCCATAGAGACAGCGGCAACGCTGGCCCTGAGCTAAGCTTAGCCAGTGTGTCGACTCAGCGGCCACGCTGGCTCCCGGTGTGACAGAGAGGACCTGCCGCCTTTCGAGTCAGGATCGAAGCACGAGTGGGAATGTGAAACGATGCGAGGCGGCCAAGAGGGCGGCGGTGGCGGCGGCGACGTTGGCGGAGCGGGGGCGGCGGCGGGAGCGGCGGCGACGGCAGCGGTGGCGGCTTACCGCCAATTATTGATACATGAGAGCGCGCGGGATTAATATATAATGCGCACTTGGCGTAAACAAGGCGCGGTGTTCTCTGCGGTGGCACCGTCGAGGAGCTCGCGTTGGACCCGATCGCGATTCTAAGGGGGCGTGGCTCATAAGAGGAGATCGATGCAAATGCATCTTTCTCTCTGCACTCAGAACGTATGTGCACCTGGTATGAGTTCGAAACACTCAGATTCCGATCATTAAAATATTATTTAATAATGCATGTTATGCATATTAAATTCCTTATCTTCTTAATGAGCCTTATTTTTCTGCAAATTGCCCATTCTTGTGCTTTCTTTTTTCTTTGTCGATGATTATTGATGGTGAATATTTTTTCTATTTATATTAATCTGTGAATTTAACTTTTAATTAGTACTTTTTGTGGGAATTGTGGATTCGAGAAACTAATCTCAGAAATCATTTTAAAGTTTTTGAATATTATTAATCATATTTAACGCAGTTTCCACAAATATGTCTCTTGTCATTTTTGTAAGATTCACATCTTTTCCTTTTCTCTACAGATGGTTTTTCCTTTACATTTGGAATGTAATTTCTGCAGTCGCTTCTAAACAAATAAGTTTGTATGTTTTCTGAACAGGTACACGTGTCATAGTCACACTTGACGAAACAATCTTTGGCTCCTAATGCTCTGGGAGAAAACTGCATGGCAGGTGTGATTTTTCAGTCATCTTCTGAAGTTGTTCTTCCGAGAGGATCTGTAGGAGTAACTCTTTTATGAATTAATTTGTTTATAATTTTAGTATTGTTCTCTAAATCTATAATGTGAGCGTTTATTACAGAAATATAGGTAGAGTGAAATATGACTATGAACGACCTCTTTGTACATCTTGCGCTTACGTTCATTTTCATTCAATCATTTCACTCAATGTCAAATCCACCCTTGTCAAATCTATAATAAGTAATAATATTTGGTTTTGTGTCTGTTGTATTCGTGCTATCCAACCTATCTTAAAATGCGCTCTTGATATCAAAATAAAGGATTTGTTTTTTGGGAAGACACTTGAGTTCCAACTTTTCAGGGTGTGTTATCTACTCCAGTTATGTCACCATTGTCATTACTATCGTTATTCTGAAAAATAATTCCGAAAATATCCATCTTCAGTCAAATCGAATTTGTCTCTACGCTACGCTATGATAGCCTTTTCACGCAGGTGCTCATAACATACTGACGTGAGTGCACGCAGTATGCCTCACAGATGCAGCGGCCGAGTTCAAGTTTCAACACGCTCACGAGGAACCTTTCTGCGAAAAGATAAGGAGAGTCTGCCGGGCGTTCTCGCAAAAGAACGATTAAGGAATACCTTGAGTTTCAAACCCCAAATCCATCGTTGCTGTTAGTGACATACGATTTCCGCTGCCTGGACCCGAAAGGTACAATGCGGGCATTCTTGGGTTAAGAGTGGTTTTCCGTTCCTCTATTTCAGGCGTGTCAAGGTGGCGGCCAAGGTAACAAGCTCACTAGAGCTCGCGGGCACTGCACCCAGAGAAATTGGCGCGAGATTTAAAAGTGAAAGGGTTGTACAATGCTACGGTATGGTGGTACGTTACTGGATACTTGGACCATGACAGTCTTTGGGAGAAGTTACTTGACAGTGTCACATATTTAGCTAAACTAATTCCCATTTTCTTTTTAAGGGAAAAAAATAAACAAATATTCTTGTCTGTTAGAAGTGCTGTCCCTCCGCAAGCGAGAACTGTTAACTTTTAGTGACTTGTTAATTTATTTCATATTATAGCTAAATACAATAAATTACTGAATGATTTAATGTCACAATACAAAACGAAAGGGAATAATTCGCCATTCAAACATATACCTGTCACTTAGCAAAGATATTTATATAAGTGAGAATTTAGTACGAAAATAACTTTCAAGTAGTAATAAGTAGTGATGAATATAAACTTAATACATTTCTCGGTTATTTGATAGAAAAAGTCTGGCAAACGTATTTTTGTATAAAGCCACTATTCACCGGCCCGTGCTGCTTCAGTTGGCGCATGCACACCCCTTTCTGGATTTTAAGGGTAAATGAAGGCGGAGTCAGGGGAAGTTGCCCGTGCCCGTAAGAGCACAAGGCTCCCCAGACGGACAAGTATCTCGTGCGGGCGCGGTTTGACATGCTTGCTCTATTTGGTGATGTTAACAGAACAATATTACGAAAATGGATTATTGTAGCATATAAATCCGAGACGTAAGGTTATTGAGGCGAAAACTGCGATTATCTAAAGTTGGGAACTCACATGCCATGAGGATGGTGGCGTAACGTTTGGACTCGCAAGGCCTGCAATACGGGCGGACCCTGGTAAAAGGGGCCAATTTTTAGGTTGAAGGTTTTGTGATTGTCTAAATAGTAATCATATACGGATGAAGTATTTGTTAAAGGATAATTTTATTATTTAAGGTATTAACACCACTTGTCTTTGTTACACACTTTTACAAAGAGAGCCTAGATAAACGTTTTGCGGTTGGGCCTGCATTCATTTACGTTTTATCCCTTGCGTGTTGGTACTTCATCTTCTTTATTATTTTAATTAATTAATCCTGCAAATTGTCCACCAAGTTTTTTCAACCGATGTCTCCCAAACTATCCTAAAATTCTAATTATTTTCATTCTATTAGCTTTACTAATTTGAATAAAACAGGCTTGCTTTCAAGACTGCAATCTAATTAGTACATTATTAGAAAATAAACATTTCAATATACATTATCATGTTTATTTGACCGTAAGGATAGTCACAGTAATGTAAAGTTCATTCTTCCTAATCAATAGTCGCAATATTTTATTGCATATTTAATATGAAAAATTCATAATAAACAACCTTTGAAATATAAACATTGTATAATAAGTATTACAAATATTTAATGCTAAAATATGCATGCAAAATATAATATTTAATGAAATGTATATAATAATTTAATGACACTCGTGTTTCATTATCTTTAGCGTATCTAGGGCTAGTTTGTAACGTAATAAAGAATTCAATATGATTTACATCACAATTCAAAAGTTGTATAATAAATATAAATGCGCCTGTTTTATACATAAAACATTTATTGAAAATAAATGGAAGAACTTCATGATAAATTATATTTGTAGAAAATACATCGTGAGGTAAAAGTAAATTAGCAACGATGATTTTCATTAAAAAGTTGCCTTAATTTTTATTGAAAACTAAGACCATTCATCTTGAAATAACACGTAAAATCTTAAGAATTTTTAATGAGTATGGGATGGACACTTGTGCATCTGTGATTTTTCTCGCCGGGGGGGGGGGAGATGGAGTATTTATTAGACTTTATATTTTATTATAAAGTATTTTGTTATTTATACATATGCTTATGATTGGATCACCGTTGATGTAACTTGATGTATTATGTTAACTTGGTGGCCGTTAGAAGTGCCCCAGCGATTGAGTCAGACGCGCACTTCGTTTCTCTATTGTGAAAACTTTAGCTATCATTAGTTTTTCCTCCAATGCTTAGGATTTTATGCTTAATCAAATCTCAACATTCTAATTCAGGAAGAAAGAGCAACTATTTCCAGTGCTTAGCCATTTCCACAGCTTAGCAATTTTATCTGCAACGATAGCGAACTCACGCGCTAAAACATGAGGATGTAACATCTTAAATCTCTTTTGAATGAAGAAAATTCTAAACTTAACTCTCTTATCTTTACTTTTTCCACTCATTCCAGATCTGCTAATCCTAAAACCTTCTTTTGAGTTAAATACCATATAGCATACAATAATGGAAATTAACATTGTCACGAGTAATCCTAATAGACCGATGAATGTGGGATTCTAGAGTGTGGAGCCACCGCCAGAGACCGAATCCGTATTCAAGAAAACTTCCATCTAAAGAAAAATAACACGAGTGTATATTCTACAAGAATGTAGTAGTCTTGGTAGCTTTTCAATTAGGGATTGCTAGTACCTCCTCAATTAGTCTGTGATAGGATAAAGAAATTTAGGAGAATGACCGTACCTGTATCAGACTGAAACGGGTAAAGAACTATGATAGGACAACGATTTTTTTATTTAATAGGTAATTATTACACATATAAATTAAATAACTTGATACTATGTAGTTAGGCGGAAGGCCTTTAATCCATTTCAATACTTCCATCCTAACGCGTTGTAATCTTTCGAATTCTGATATTCACCCAAATCATATCTCTATCGCATCAATGGCGCAGAAAAGAGACCAGAAGGTTCGGCTGAGAAAAAAATCCCTGAAGAGGAAAAATCCTGCTATCAGATGCCGAGTACGTGTTAATCCACCAGACTTTTTCTAAACTATTTATTTATTTATTTCCTGGCGCGGACGTCATGCATTCTCCTTCCAGTATTTGGCCCCCTCAGCACCTGAAATCAAACAACACCACAGAAGATCGTCTGCACCATCGCCTCTGCACTTACTTTTCGGACACCCACTTCTATGTACCCCCTAATGTGCTTATTTAATTATTTGATGGTTTACTTATTTATTGATTGATTTACTTATTTGTTTACTTATTACTTAATGACTTATTACGAAGATATTAGTTGATGACTTACGACATGACTTAGAACTTAATTACAAAGAATCTGCGAAAACTTCAAATGTATGTGTTTTTGAACTGTGCTCAAGGGTATAATAAAATGTTACAACTCCTAGCATCATAAGGGGCTGATCTGATGATCTGCAGCTGTCAATGATTATTCAGGAGGCCATTTCCTGTAAGGAATTGAATGTCTATAATAATAATAATAATAATAATAATAATAATAATAATAATAATAATAATAATAATAATAATAATAATTTCTTGATACATCTTGCACGATAGTTCAACTTAACATTTTCACACTGCGTTGTAATTTGGTACGCCTACAATACTTCACAATTATCCTTGTGGGTCCATTTAAAACGAACTTCGGTAGAAGTCTTGATCGGGACTCTTTAACATTCAATGGTCGACGTGATCTAAAAAGAGATTATATTGAATAATCCCAATAGTCATTGGAGCAACTAGTTTGGTCAACAAAAATTTGAAGAGATATTTGGAAACAGTTGTCCTGGACCCTAGTATTATAATTCCTAAAGTACAAACATCCGTGTCTGAAATCATGTAGAATAGTTCGTACTGTATTTAATCAACAGTGGCATTCGTTGCGATATACCTGTATGGCCTCTAACAATGTAATCACCGGAGGTAAACTGAAACAAAGAATAAATAAAATTATTATTATTATTATTATTATTATTATTATTATTATTAATAACAATACCTCCGAGAATTGCATTTGTGCCCACTGTGGGCCCGCGGCGTGGGCGTTCGCTTCGAGACAGCTCTCCCCGTCGCGGTGATAATCTCCAGCATTAATTACGGGATCGCGTTCGTTGTTGCCTCGTGGCCGTCTGACCTCAATTCGTATTGCGTAAACCCAGTTAGCGGCTTTCAGAATTGCGCTCGCATGCTAATGAGACCCGGCTCCTTGTTGTGGTCGGCTGTGTCAAAAGCTCACTGGCAAAATCCAAATGTATCTTCGGATTAACGTTCTGCGGTCTCTTCGTTGTTTTCCAGACTGCAGAAAAGAGGCTTCGGTTTTCGAACATTCTGGAATTTGTGGGCATTTCGAGCACACATGATATAACGTACTATGCGTTGCGGTCTTGAGCTGGCAGCTGCGAAATTTGTGTTCGCATTTCTGAACTTGAATTTCTATTAGACATGGAAGGTTCTAACGAAAACCAAAGTCTTGCGGTATCAGATCGGAAAACGCCAAATCCGAATATATCTCCGAATCAAAATGGTGGAGGATTCCGATTTCAGAAAAGTGCCTTGTTGTCGAATGCGGAAGGATTTGTGGCGGTGTTAAAGATCACAGATAATGAACATTACGGGTCATTCGCATACGTCAATCCTTAAATGTATGTGTGTAAATCAGGCTGGAGTTTTTTATTGTCTGTATGCTCTCCGGTGAATTTACGAATTCACAAATCTGTAATATAACGAGATATCCTTCGCTTACGTAAACTACAAAAAAAAATACAGCTAATTTACGAGACTCGATACTCTGCCTTGCGCCCTCTCGTAATTTATACACGGTTTTGAATATATGAAGCGTCCATTTTATATCGGGAGCAAAAATGCTCTTTTATTTCTCACACAGGAGGTTTTTCCTCCGTGAATACGATATTCAGATGAATAATGTCATCTGAATTTACATTTTAATGATTGGAGAGTTATTTGCTTTAAACTAATGGGTATTGACTTTGTGCATTTCAAAATTATCCGGGCCACAGTCGGCCTCTGCATATACATATTTAAGCGCCCTTTGTTTTGGAGTGACATATTAAAAGTTTATGTTGTTTCAGTAGGGACCGCATATTAAAATAATGCCAAATACTTTGAGAAAGATATTCAAGAAATTTTTTCGCATAAATGTTATTGGATATTTGATTATGTCTTGTACCATGTTGCTTGCTGTTAACTGCCATTGCATTACGAACTTGTTTTGCTTTTATTGAGTTGTATCATTCCCGCTTTAATTCGTGAAACTTTAGATAAATGGAAACAGAAGATAGGTGTTTCAGAGAAACATATGTGAATTAGAATAACATCATTTAAATTCACATATGTATGAAAGTTGATTTCTGAATCCAGAAATATTCCTCAAAGCAAGATTCTAATATATTAGGCGAATGGTTTAAAGGTCAAGACCTGCAATGGTTTTCGGCGTGAGTATACATGTACATACATAATCGTACAGCTGAAGAATATTTTAGATGAACCGCCATTCTGAGCAAATACAATACAAATAAAAGTGTTAATAATACAATTTTAATATTACCAAACAAGTTAATTATCTTCTTTCTTTGTCACAGTGTGCACACATGTAGGTCAGGCGCTATTTCTACTTAGAAAATATTTCAATATTCAAATTAAATGATTTGTTTACCAGATCGAAGCTCTCTCTCAAAACGCACGCCCTCTCTCGCTTGCTTTCACTTAGCGCAAGAAGGCGTATCACTTCCACAAAGTGAAAACTCCCGACTGAAACCGCGCTCGCCTGTGCGAACGCACATGAGGAGCAACCATTCAAAACGTGACTTGTCCACTTCACTCTTTTGCAATAAAACTGAAAAATATAACACTAATTTTACATTTTTCAATACCATCTTTAACTCGGCGAATAAAGTTCTATTTAATACATTGTAAAACATCTCACTTTTTTCTGGATACAAATTTCCATGTAAAAACAACAGAAGAACTCAAGTTTTGCCAGATGGACATGCCACCTTTTGAATGTTTGCTCCCGACATGCGTGGCCAGGCGAGAAGTCGTGTTCCTTGGTGGCCATCGGAAGAATCCGCGGGGGGATGCGCTCCGTCCAGGCGCGTTCTTCGCAAAGGATGACACCCACTCGATCACCGACGCGACCCCGCCCCCCTGCGCCACGCAGCTCGCTCGCACTCGCGGAGCCTGCGCCACTAGAAGGAAATTGAAGGAAAGGGCCCCGAGGAGTAGCGAGCGAAGACGGCGCTCCGTGCCCGGCGGCGGACGCGATGCGTGATCAAGAGAAGGCGTGGGAATGTGGCGGGCGGCTGCAGCCTCGCGGCCACCGCGATAACTTTCCACCTTTCGCTGTAGAGCTTAAAATACGGTCTTTCCGTGTGCGATTGCTTTGGGAAAATATTTTTTTTGTTAGTATTTTGCAAGGGTGTTTATTCCATGGAAGCAAGGGAAGAATGCCGACCTGGATGGCCGAGGTAGCTAAGAGCGAGTACCGACTCAGCGCTTCGGTCCGAAGGGTCGCGGGTTCGAGTCCCGCCTTGGGCATGGCTGTTTGTCCCTTGACTTTGTGTGTGTTGTCGCGGAGGGCCTCGCGTTCTGCTGACCCCAGATCAGAGGAGCCCGCAAGTGTGTTGGTGTCTAGTGTATGGTCGAATATGCGTCCCATCGGGGCGTAAAAGGTAACCGGCTGTCGGCCGGATAAAAGCCCTTGATAAAAAAAACAGCAAGGGAAGAATTGCTTCCCCTATCATTTCCAAGCATATCTTACATTTTAATACCACTTGACTAGTAATTTAGAATCATTTACTTGTAATCCAAGCCAAAACAGTTTAAATTGGGCGCTTCCAATCTTATCTTCACAAAATTAGGACATTATTATTGTCACCAATAAATAGAGTTCGCCTGCAAAGCTCTTTGGAAGCACTGGGCTGACTGCATCCAGCGTCTCATAGGGAATGTCTTTGGAAGTAATTGGCCAGTTGCATACAGCGACTCACTGCGCGCGTGTGGTGGGCACCGCATGTGCTTATTGGTTGTGTTTAAATGCTCCATTTAAACATTCCGCCTTATCCATGTGAATAATTAAAAATCTACCATTTGAAATGTAATTGCTTCCCTAGAAACAAATTTCACAACACGCCACTGATATTTTGCTATTAGGTTAGTATTTTGTGGTTAGGTTAGTATTTTTAGCTAGTAAGTTGTGGTTGGGTCGCCCTATTACGTTCAGGATCTTTTGTCAACCCTCTCGTCCCGGCTTCCGTAAACTTCCCGTTCTCCGCGGGTTGCCACCCGGTTACCCTTCCGAAATTACCTTTCTATGGAAATGAAAATGAAAATGGAACCTGAAAATGAAACCTTCCCCCTCCTGGCCGGAAGAGGTAGCCCGTACACCCATCTCAGCCAGATCTAAGGTATGTTCATTACCGAAGTACCCCATTGTGACGCGTAGACTGCATGCAGCCAGTTCTGAGATAGACCTTTGTGTCTGATAGGGGAAGGAAGGAAATAGGAATTTGGAAGGTGCTACATGATGGGTGAGGGAGTCCCACCATACCAAAAATCACTACGTGTTAAGCGGGATTCGAACCCCCGGCCTAGATGTAACTTGTACTTGGGTGCAAAAACTCCCTGCATATCCAGACGGAATGGATAATGTTTGAAAGATAATTCATAGTAGTTGGGAGAGCTTCATCATGCCAGAACATATTGGAAAATATTATCACTCTGTTACAAAAACAGCTGATTCCACTAATAGTAATTCTTTGCGATGATTAACTCCCTTCTTTACTAAGGCTCTGAGAGGGAGATAAACCTTCTCCTTTGAGATTTTTCTCTCGGGTATCGTACATTGTCATTATAAAATTGAAAGCGAGAGAGTTTCAATGAAATATTTCAGGCAAGCCGAAACGGAAGACGTCATTTGTTTTTATGACAATCTTTGATAGGATACCTAAATAAATGTACTAATTGCGATAAAGGCCACTTGTTCTAGCAGCGAAATATAATTTTAATACGATTTTTTTTCTCGCATTTTCAATGTTTCTGCTTGGATGAAGACGATATCTATTTACCTACGTAAATCAACGATAACTCATATACGAAAATCTATCGATTGCAAGTTGTGGAGTTAAATAAACACACTCCGCACTTACATCAACACTAATAAAATTATCCTCGTAATACATTACAAGATTTTTTGATTTTCAATATCGAACATTCCAGGACGCGTGAGCAAGGTAATAGGAGTGAATATTAGCTCAAATTAACCAATCATTCTGAAAACAATGTAGTTTCAACAATCTAAGGAAGTATCAGAGCATTATAAGATTTTATTTTTTTGCTTGTTGCATTTCATTGTTAATAGACATCGCAGCTAGAGTGCAATATGTTTTCAATATTTGGATGAGAATACTTATCAGTTGTTGTTTTTTTTTTGGGGAGGGGCGAACGACACCTCTTTGAAACTTTATTTACTCGTTCATTTTACTACATGGGAACCATACAGTGATACCTATCCTCAAATTAATTAGCGAGGGACATCGATAATATCATTCACATCCCAATTCACACTTACGTACCTAACAAATCGGGTAATCCATGACGGGTGTGCATGCTCAACCAAGAATGGGACTCGCCTACATTTCTGGCCTCCTCTGGACCCCCTCCGTAATGTTTTTCGTTCATATATTACTCATTTTATTAAAAAATAAAGAAAATAAACTTCAAGGAGAGTGAAATTGTAACATGAATGATACAATTAATTAATAATGTAAATTAATTAATATAAATTATTAATTTAATGTTTAACAATTTACAGGGGCTGCCAGATTTCGAGAGATTATTCCACAATTAATGTTATCAATCCTCCAAATAATCGATTAACTCGGGAAAATAAGGAATTAAAGATATTTATAGAAATAAAATATTTTATTACGTACGACTGCGTGTACACTTTCGAATTTGGCTCCCCCCCTGTGCGCATGCCTACGATGGCATCGTAAGCCCAGTAACATCGTTTCTTGGAAATATCTTCCTGACCGAATCAACTGCAGCGCAACACCCTGCCATCCCATTAGGCGAAGCATTTCGAGGCGTCTAGCCTCCTCCTGGGCTAGCCCCTGCGCGTGGCAGCTGCCTGACTGGAGGGCGTGCGCGTGGGCTGGCGTCGAGAGTCCTCTCGGCGCCGCCGCCGTGCCTTGCCTCGACCCCTCCACGCCCCGCCTCGCTCCGACCGGTCGGGAGTTTGGAGCTTGTCCCGGCTGGGGCGGTGCCCCGCTGGTGGGAGAGTCCACGTTAGGGGGAAGCCCCACTAGCCGACGGTAGGTCGGCGCCGGATCTCGCCATCCGGCGGGGGAAGATCACCGCCATCTCCCGAGAAAAAAACATGCACTACACTAACGGGACTAATGACCGAAGTAGTTGACGCGCCCGGAAACACGAAAAAATCAATCAACCGCCTCGCTCCGCTCCGCCCAACCTGCACTGCTTCGCCCTGCTCCGCCATACCCTACTCCACACCGCCCTGTTTCATCCTCAGCCTGATTCGCATCCACGCCGCTGTATCCCGCTCCTCCCTCGCCTTGCACCGCCCCCGCCTACCTTCGCCCCCACTCTTCTGTTTCCCCAGCGCTTCGCCCCACCCTGATTCATTCTCACCCTACTACGTCCAGTACTACTCCGTTTCCTCGTCTCTCCGTCCCAATCTTCTCCGAATCCACTCTGCTTCGATACCACCCTGCCCCTCCCCTCCCACGACCTGTCACAGCTCCGCTCCGCCGAGTCCCTCCCTTACTCTGACCCCATCCTGCCCCGTTTCCTCGCCGCTCCGTCTCAACCTTCGCTCCGCATAGTCCCCATTGGCCCTCATCTCCCCTGCCCTGCCTCTGCTCCGCTCCGTTAAGACCCTCCCCTGCTACGTTTCTTCGCCGCTCCGTCCCAACCTTCTCTACTCCGCTCCACTCCGCCTAGTCCTGCCTTTCCTCTCCCTAGCTCTTTTCCAGCTCCGCTCCGCTAAGTCCCTCCCCTGCCTATCCCGTCCTGCTGCATTTTCTTCCCGCTACGACCCAATCTTCTCCGTCTCCACTCTGCGGAAACTGCGCCTTCGATCCCACCCTGCCCCTGCTCTCCCATCACCTGTCCCTTCTCCGCTCCGCTAAGTCACTCCCAATCTGCCCCCGGCCTGCTTTGTCCCTACTCTACCCCATCTCCTCGGCTCCTCTCCCGCTCCACCCCGATCAGCTCTGCCCGTCCATCACCACCCTGCTCCGTTCCGCTCTCCCACGCCACATTCTCCCTCGCCCCTAACGCTCCACCATGCCATGCCCCCTCTCTCCCCTCCCCTCCACGACCCGCCCGCCGCCGCGGTGTCCCGTGCAGCGCTGCTGCCACTCGTCTCCCGCCGCTGCATTCCGCCGGCGTTGCAGGTATGGAGATAATTAGAGACGCGCTATCGACGCGCGAGGTGGTCGTGCCGCCTCTGAACAGCGCCCGCCACCCCCGTTCCGGGCCGGAGTCCCGGTGCACTACACTTTGCCCTGCGGCGCGCCGCCCTCCACCGCGCCCCGCCGCGGTCGCCTCATTGTCTCTCTGCTGTAGGCGCTTACTGCCACGTCGCTGCCCCGTTGCGGTCGGCTCCGCTACTCCGCCTAGTCCAGGGGAGACCAATACGTGGCGCTTTAGATTGTTGCAATGTGGCTTCTCATCCATGTATCTCTTTATTCTCCTTATTGTTGTAAGGTATACGTGTCCACTAGAAAGCAATTAGCGCGAGCTACTTTCGTAATTCCATTGTCGTTTGTGAGCGATTCGCGGAAATTTTCGCGTCCCGAGAGAACACTCGCGGCGCACTCTGGAGATTACCTCTCAAACGTCTGCCCACTAATGAGCAGTCAGCTCTCGATGGAGATGCGAGAGGTCAGATAAGATGGAGACGAAGAAGAGGGAGGTGGTGGCTGTCGTTATTTGAAATGCTTCTTTGCAAAAGAAGAAAAGAAGTGTGTGTGTTCTCAGTTGAAATGGCCTGCCGGAACTCGTATGTGTAGAAAACTTGGCGTATGATGTACAAAACATTGGCTATCACCTCTTGCATCGTTCGTAGATATCCTTCCCTATATCTTGCACCGCCGACCTTCCGACGCAGTTCTGACGCTGTCATCTATCCAACTTCGTCACTTCATCGCGACGATGACAAAATCCTCCGTCTCCGCTGCCTCTTTCCCAATGCCTCCTCAACGGAACTTTATTGTCGCCCCAATGCCGCCTCATCCCTAACCCCGTTGTTAACCCTTCTTTCGCCGCTTGCATACCATTTTAGACTCCGCCCATTCACCGCCCCGTCGTAACGTCGCCACAGGAACCATGCGTTACCATCTCGAAGTTACCCGATGCCCATCACCCTCTAGTTGTTCTTCCTCCGCCTTAATATTGGGAATTAATTTTTCCTACTATTACTTTACATTTCCTTGAATGTATTTAATGTATTCTATCACTATATCCTATTTGATCGTTAAACGTATATCGTCGATAACTCGTATAATGGTTTCGTCACACTTTTCTGTTCATTGTTCTTTCAAGTATGCCTCTGTGGTTCCGTCTCTATTTGCGGCCTCTTTCTTATTCTCACAAAAGCCAATTCGTTCGGCCTTTCTATCGTACACGTTCACTTCCCTATCCTTTATGCTATGGTTGCAGGTGTCCTATTTCTTTGTCTCCTTCTCTCCGAGCCGAAGGTTCACGACGTTTCTTTCCGCCGTGGCTGATTTCCCACTGAGCCAAAGCGTGCTCACCGTTCCGCACCTGCCCCAAGGTGATTTGCAGCTGACCCTCAAGTTTCACATCCATCCTCATGCATCCTCGTGCATGCGCACGCTACTTTTTTCGTCCCATTCCCCTCTCCTACTCTCTCTCTGTCTTTCTTCCTCTCTCTCTCTTTCTTCGCCCCCTCTCTCTCTCTCCCTCCTCTCTCACACTCATACACATACATGTAGGCATTGACTCGTCCCCGAGTTTTGTTGAGTTTAGTACCAAGGCTTCAACAATCAAATTATTCACTCGGAACTTCATTGCACAGCGTAAACTTTATTCACAACATAGTTTCCTTAAATTTTAGACTAAGCCATTGGAAGTGCAATCAAGAGCTTACACAAGTTTCTAGTTTAAGAGCGCTTGCAACACTCTTATTTAGTATTTTCCTCCTGCTTTACATAAAACTCGCCCCACATCTTTGTATAAACTGCCCCTGCCTGGCTGTGGAGCGGTGGAGATTTGCATGGACCAGGCGGCAAGAAACGACGACGCTCGGCGGGGAGGGGGGAGGCAGAGGGGGAGGGGGTCACGACAGGGTACCGTGGGCGTATTTGTGCTCACGACGTGGCCCGCATAACGACGGGCAGCGGAGTTTAAGTGCGGGCCACGTGACCGAGATATCGGATGTAATTTGTAATTAATTCCTCCATAACCGCTCCTCGCGCGACAATTACAAGGGGCGGGTGAGCGTGCTTTTTCAGTCCCCGAATGGATGTTAAGTTCTGGGATGGCTTCAGCAAATTGCCCGGACGAGATCTGCAAACCGAGCGGCGGTAGATGGGCATGGGGCACGGAAAGCGGGGGGAGGGAGTGACAGAGGGAGAGGCTGCAAGTAGGAAGTGATCCAAGGGAACTTCTCGGAAAGGTCGAGTTATCTTGCATGCCCAAGGGCAAGGCCAGGGAGTTCCGAAGATTGTTGTCGCTCTGTGGTTCCTAATGTGCAATGGTGCTGCCGTCAGCAGAGTTGAAGAAGCTGTGTATGTGATTTATAGCATTCGCTTATTTCGAAGAAAAATGTATAAATACACGTGGTTTGTATTCTTAGAGTTGTTAGTTCTCTTAATGAAGTTTAACAAAATGTATCTCTTGCAAGAGCTGAAAAGATAAGTTTTCATTTTTAGGAAGAAAATGAGAGAGAATCTGTATTTCTAGAAAATAAACATTCCACTACCGTGTCAGTGATTATGTTATTTCAAAAATGCAGACATGAAAATAAAGAAAATTACGAATCTATTGTTGTGGTCATTTCAATACTTCTAATAATACAAGTAAAGATATCCTAGTTTTATACCTCCATGAGACTGAAATTTTATGACATTCATGTTTGAAATGTAATAATGCTATCGCAATTTTGTATGATATGTAGTTGCTAGAAACCTTCAAGATAATAAGTTATAACAATGTGAAAGTGTCCAAAATGAACATTTGGATACTTGACCAAAGAGTCATTTTCTGACATTTTTCAATAATTTTGAATTAAATTTTTAAAAAAATTATTTTATGTTGGGAGAAATGCATGATTAGCGTGACGTTATGTCTTAAATGTTGTTATGCTAATGGTTGAAGAAAGGAGTTTCCTTAAAAATATTTTTTTATACAAAAATTATTTGTCATGATCTCTTAAATAATTTATTTTTTCATTATTCTATCTTTCACAAAATTTAACATTAACAAAAATAATAAAGGATTTTGAGTATGAAAGTTCACTACAATGGTATTGAGGAAAAAATGTACGTGTTCCAGCTTTTTTTCTTTCTTTGGAAAGAGTTCAGTTGAGAGTTCAGTTCAGAGAGTATCAGTTGAGGAGTTTGTAAAGGAAAATCGTGGTTGATTCTAAAACTGCTTATTGTGAAAACTTAAGATAAGAAACGTGGTGAACGTTTATTAATACAATGATAATATTGAGTATTGTAAAGTTCTAGAAATTTATGCAACAGCATAACTAAATTAAATTCCCTTCATTGTTAAAATGAACTGAAAAGTAACACGCTTTTCTATTGTTTAATGGAAAACTTCCATTGTTAATAATACTTTTTATTAAGTTTAGATAGTTTTATTTGAGTGACACATTACTTATTTAAGATTTTATGTAAGGTTGTATTGTTTTTTGGAAAATCTACTCTTCGTGTGCTTCGAGAAATGTGCAAAAAATTGACAGTATTCATGTGTGTTATGACGGTGCTCAGCCATAATACCATCTACCTAGAATCTGCATTTTATCGACAAATAAGAGGTGTTTGTATATATTATAAGTTCTTACGTACTTACCAAAACGTGAATCAATATTTTCATTTACGAATTACGTATCTTACATTCCACACTTCTAATGATGCAATACTTATTAGACGTTTAATGTGTCCAGCATTTGTTGTGCCTGGTTACCAATTATTTCTGTTTATATTGTCATAGACTATATCCCGTTATGAAATATTCTATGTAGTTGTAAAATCTTTTCTTCTCTGAACACTGCACGTGTGAAAAATAAGTGATTTTAAAGCTGTGCGTGCAATGCTTGCAAATCTTCTGATCCAATTAAATTTTGCAGTTCGAATTTTTATCAATTCTAAAACAAACATGTTTAATTTCTAGTATGATAGGTAAAAGACGAAAAGTCGAATATTTTTGATGATAAGCAAGTAAGGTGTTAATTTTTATCAAATTTATTCAAAACATTCCAAATGACTACAATATCCTAGTAATGTGAATAACGCTACACCATTGCCATGAAATGAAAATAAATATTTCTTTTTGTCTCTTGAAAAGTCACGTTTTGTTACTTACTGACAGATTTTTACCTATCAATCTAGAATTGTAAAATTGATTTTATATGGTGTGTTAATTTTGGGTAACTTATTAATGTTGGGTAACTTATTCACATTAACATTATTCAAGAGTAATAATAAAAATATGCATTTGTGAAAATACTTCTGAAGCTTTAATGTAACCTTCGAGTATTAAATGTCAAATAATGACGCCGAAAGCTTTTACATAATGAATATTAATAACATTTCATTTCACTGTAAATGTGTTGCCAATCCTCTCCGTATGGAAGCACTTCTTTATTTTTACCATCTTCTAGTGGGATTGGATGGCATATTTCATTCGCATATCCTAAAGCCAGCAGTTTTTCAAGAAATCAATGATGTGCAACTTGGATTGCATTGTAACAGTTACAGAATTTAAAGTAATGGGCAGTTTTTAAGAAACTGCGTAGGGATAATAATTAAATATGATGAAATATAGACCAATTTAGTTAAATGACAGGAAAGCATTTCATGAATTTTGTTACCTGAAGATATTTGTGATTTATCATATTTGATATATCATTATTTATTTCTTTAACCATTAAAACATTTGCTTTGGCAGTAATATAAACTGTTTATTTTGTATTGAATTTTGTCTCTAATTTTCTGTAATTTAAAATAAAATTTAATTTGTTTTCTCCTTACTGCTTCTCTGAAAATTTTGACATTATTATGAATACTAATTCATCCATCACAACATTAATTATTTGTGATTAATGTCATCTATTTTTCTTTCTATTTCAAATTATGTGAAATAACATATACAATTTCATATAATTACAGTTTCATAATGTAATTAAATTCCTGGGTTTTAGTTGAGATGCAAAGGTAAATATTTGAAACTTGCGTTGTGATGGTATTAATTATCACCTCCGTGTTGAACATATTTGGGGCATGATATCAATTATACGAGTACTTTAATGCTCACACTCGTGAATATTCTTTTAATTTCAGAAACTTGAATCTTAAAATGGAAATGCGAATATTTGATGTATAAGAACCACCGTAGCGCAGTTGAAACATAAGGTGCTCGCGTTCAAACCCCACCCCCCTCGGCAATTGAATATTTTATTTACTTTTTCTAGAAAAAAATTATTCACAAAAACTTCTAAGACTCCCTGCGCTCTTAAATAAAAATTGAAGCTAAAGAATGATTTGCACAATGACAAATCTATTAGAATTGTTCTTTAAACAATCTGTTTACAAAAATTAAACTCATACAACGTGACGCTATTATTAGGTACTTGTAAGCTGCTAATATTCGAAAATATGTTTGGCAACATTGTTTTCTTTGAATAGGTTTAATGATTTTGTGTTGTGTTTAGTGTTCACGTTCTTTGTGTTAATTTAAGTTTTAATTTTGTCTTATTAATTAATTCAAAGGAAGTTTGATATGACATCTTGCTTGGCGGAGTTGCAATTGAGTGGAAATAATGTATTTGCTGTTATCTTCATTCATATTTTCTGGGGCTCATTCATGTTGAATGCACATGCAGTTGAAGGTTAGGAATTCCAAACATCTCTAAGTCGTTAAAAATTAATCGCTAGTTAAAATTTCTGCTCATTAAAAATATAGAAATTTAAATAAAAATGTGTTAACGTCAATACATATTATATTACATTTTACATACTATATAAAACTGTTTATGCAATGACAAGACGAGAAACGTTTGCTTCCTCATCTGACTTCGTGTTATTTCTCAACAGAATCCGATTATAACTGATATTTCTTCTTTCTGCAGTGTCGTGTTATTCAAATATTCTTTGGCAATGTGAAAATATATTTGATGAAAATAGTTTGTATTAATTTAATTGAATTAATTTCTTCAATTTTAAGAAGCGTTATTTTTTTAAATTTAATATGTTCAAATATTTTTGCCACATTTGCATTCACTGCAAAATATTGTGTCTGAAAAATATTTTAAGAATTTCGTTGAGTACAAGAATATCCTTAATTCTAAGCGCATTTGAGCACCTCCATGAACAAAGTACGGTTTATAACCAATATAGAAATGAAAGTTTTTAATTTTTTTCAAAAAAATACATCAGAGAATTTTTTTTTCTCTTTAAAAGTTTTCAATCCAATTTGTAGTATTACCTTTAGATCATGGCTATTATTGCAGTGTAGCTTTAAACTTCACAACACTTTGTCTCACTTCGAGCTTTGCTTTTTTTCGAATTATAATCAATTACGTTGTTGAATTTCATTTACAAACGCTTATCCCCTGCAGACCAAAGGAAACCTTCAGCGGCTTTCAGAAGGAAAATCGATGGTTGCATGAACTTTATACTAACAGTATTTTGTCCACCACGCAGAGGTTTCAGAAGTTTTAAAGGGAACATTTTTATTTAAATGTTTATTTATTTATTAATTTTCCATTTAATATTTGCATTACAAAATTCATTCGTTTATTACTTTTAAGTAAAGGATTAGGGAACACGTATCAGAGCCCAAACGTTGATCGTTACTAGTTGAAAGCTTTTGAGAGTGTAATTATTGCGTTCTGATTGTTACATTTAGTTAGTGTAATTTTTGAATTTCTCAACAATTCAACAATCACATTGTAGAGTGTGTACATTTTAAAACAAAATATTGAATTTTTTCAAAAAGTTAGACCGAATACGAATTTAATGTTTTCAAAAATATTGCTGGTTTATCTATAACATTTCCAGTGGTTACTCTATCAAAAGAGAATAACTGATAGAAAGTGGCTTTTTTAGTTTATTATATGTAAATTAAATACGGAATAATCTTTTTTCCCTAGAACTTTATTATTTCTTCGAAATTGTTCATTTTAGCATTGTTCATTCTAAAGAATTTCAAAGTGGATTTCCGAGTGATTTTTCGAAATTTGAGACCTCCTAAGGCTCGTGCCGCCAGCAGTGACAATAATTTTCGCCGGCGCAGCAACTCTCCTCTGTCCGTCGCGTCCCTCGGACCGCTACCCGCGTGCCTATCATCGGTGGCCTAGAGAGCATCCCGAGCCGGGGAGCCGCCTTTCCACGTGCACACGCATCGCTTTGCCGGCATTTGCGCGACCGTTCGCTCTCCTGCTCACCTGCTCAC
Organism: Teleogryllus occipitalis; assembly: GCA_011170035.1. Classification (NCBI taxonomy): domain Eukaryota; kingdom Metazoa; phylum Arthropoda; class Insecta; order Orthoptera; family Gryllidae; genus Teleogryllus; species Teleogryllus occipitalis. The sequence continues at coordinate 32,265 of BLKR01001043.1, forward strand.
CCGCTCACACGCGTCCAGGGCAAAAGGCAGCGCGCAGCCAGAGCTGCCACGCACACAAAGCGCGAGGCATGGGTGTGACGGCGCATTTCACCAGCTCTCTCCGGGGTGCGTGGCGAGGCGAGGCGAGGCGGCGTGGCGTGGCGTGGCGTGGCGTGGCGCGGCGTGGCGTGGCGTGGCGTGGCGTGGCGTGGCGTGGCGCGGCGTGGCGTGGTGTGACGTGGCGAGGCAAGGGCCACGCGGCCCGTGACTCTCTCTCCCTCTCCCCCGACCCTCCCTCTCTCGCATGCTCACGCGCCAACTCTCTCTCTCTTTCTCTCTCTCTCCCTTCTTTCTCTCTCTCCCCTCTTTCTCTCTCTCCCCTCTTTCTCTCTCTCATCTCTTTCTCTCTCCTCTTTTTCTCTTCCCTCTTTCTCTCTCTCCCCTCTTTCTCTCTCATCTCTTTCTCTCTCCCCTCTTTCTCTCTCCCCTCTTTCTCTCTCTCATCTCTTTCTCTCTCCTCTTTCTCTCTCTCCCCTTTTTCTCTCTCTCCTCTTTCTCTCCCCTTTTTCTCTCTCCCCCCGGTTCCTCCCCCGCCTTTCTCTGCTGTTTCTTTCATTTTCCCTCTCTCTCCCTCTCTCGCACGCTCACGCGCCGTCTGCCTCTCTCTCTCTCTCTCTCTCTCTCTCTCTCTCTCTCTCTCTCTCTCTCTAAACGCGTGCTCTCTTCTGCTGCCCCCGCAGGCGTGCCGCAGCTGGACCTGACGGGGCTGGTTGGCGAGACGGTGCTGCTACCCTGCAAGGTGGACACGGACACGTGCGGCGACATGCACAGCATCAAATGGTATCGGGGCTCGTCTCGCATTTACGTCTTCAGCGAGATGTCGAACATCGCCCACGCCGAAGGAGACTACACCCAAAGGTGAGTGCTGATTTGCCGTTTTGTTGGAGGCTGCCCATTACGTAATGCGAATGGGCGCTTATTTTGTATGGCTTTTCGTAGTCAAAGCTGCAATAAGTGTACATAAAATAATTAATTCGATGTAATGCATCTTCATAGACAGTCAAAAGTGGCCAAGCTTTATCATAACGATTCAAATATTAGTATCTCAGATTTTATAATACTCATTTCGAACACACGCATACATTGATGGAAAACTAAGCAGCTTTTGGTCATTTGAGAAGTCCCAGTGGTTTTGTTGGGAACTGAGGAATACTTAGGAAGTCTGGAAAATATAAAAACAATAAAACAATTTCTATTTTCACGAAAAATGCAAATATTTGGTTATGTTAATCAGCCATTGTCACTCCTGATTTACGATTATATTTTTATACTCTGTGCGTTTGCGATACTACTGCCACGTAATAAAGAAGAAGGAAGCTGTTCGTTAAGACTTACTTAATCGTACTAAATTCTTGATATTTGTATCTATATTTTTACTGATATCTTGCCCAATTCGGCACAAATTATTTATGACAGCGTCCAAACGGTGTAATAAAAGACACTGATACGAGGCTCAAAAAAAGATACTAAGACATAATGACTTTGTTAACAGGAAGTAAATTACAATTGCACACGGAAATGTTTGTATTTATTTTCGAAGAGGATGATCAGTGCACCAATATCATAAAAAATATTAATATTTTTAGTTCCTTTTTGGTTTAAAAGCACTTGTAAATGTTTGTACGTTACTTCCTTAATTTCACTTCACGTCCAAATTATTTCAGTTTATCAGTACGGCGTTATAATCATTCGAATTCAGTTTAGTTGTCTCTTGTGTCCCATTCATATATCTCGACTCTCTAATGTCGTTTTATTACCTTACCGAAAGGGCTTTTGGACGCTCATTCTTTAATCCGGCATTGATGGAAAATGCGGTCTCATTGATATAATATTGGGGTAGTTGAAGTTGTTCGGACTTGCCCAGATGCAGGATTCAATATTCACTCACACTTTCCAATTCATAACTCATTACTTGTTTTCCTATGCCTATTTTCTAAATTCGATGCCAAATTAAAAACCATCGGCATATAACACTTAAAATACATCTGTCGATATGTTTGCGTTTACCTTCACTCTTGTATAGGATCGCCTATTCACGTTGGACATCGAAATTGAGAATGGTTTGCATATCCCAATAGGTATTAAACCCAGTATTAAATAAAGACTCCGGTACAGAAATTCAAGGTACTTAGATTCTAACAATAGTCCAATATTCACATTATCTTGAAGACACAAATTATTTATTAATTTATGCGGGCAAGAATTTCTCTGTATTGTGCTCACACTTTTCGAAAATATTTTGTTTACAGATGTAGAAGATTCCAGCAACCATTCCAAAAGTATGCACTTCCTTTCGGATGAGAAAATTTCATTATTTGTTTTCTATGACATTACACAAAGCATATTTCATAAAAAGGAACGATGATTTTTTTAAAGAACGCTGCAGTACATTACTGTGTTGTCAATCACATGAATAGCAGTTCCGTTCGACGAAATGCACTTCAGAGCGCGAAATTTCCCAGGATTTAATTTCGCCGTGAAAGTAGGCTGAAGAAACGAGTGGCGCAGTTCAATTATTGGTCCTCCCCATCCCCATCGCTAATCAGGTAGCGGGCAACTCTCTCCGAATGTAACCTTCGAATTCAAAGCGCCCCTCCGAGCGAGGCCGTGTAGGTCGGCGGAATTTCATTTCACTCGTCCTCGCCCCGCGTGTTTAGCGCAACTCTTCCTTTGTCCGCGCAGAAAGTACGGCTCTCCTGGGGCCCCGGGCCCTGTGCCCGCGCGCGGAATCTAATGAAGCCGTCATTTCACTCAACGAAGGCATGCGCGCGCCCGCCAAGGGCGGCGGCCCGCCCCCGCGCCAGCGCCGCCGGTGGCAGAGTGTGGCGTTCACACATTTGCGTCACGTGGGGCTTTGTGGGGCGCCGGGGAACCCCCCGGAGAGACGCGGACCGTGGAAGGAGGCCCGCGCGCGGACTCGCGAAGGCGGGAACGGGGCGGGGCTGAGAGGGGGCGTGCCTCCCGCGCTCTCTCCACTCCGCGTCGCTCTGTCTGGAGCGCGAGGCGACCTCCTCGCAATGTGCCACTTCGCAACGCACTCACGCCTGCCGCTGCGGCGGGGAGTGTGCGGAACACAATTTACAAGCACACTCGCGAATTTGACTTCCTTTCGGTAAATACATCGGCGGGCACATTCTCTTTCGCTCTCTCCCACCTTCTACGGGCTTTATCAATCTCGTCCCTCCCCCGCCCGCTCCGTTTTCTTTTCCGTTCCTCGCGCGCGCGCGCTCGGCCGCGCGCCCCGGCGCCCGCCCTTTCACCCGCTCAAAGGGCTTGTTTGATCGTATAGGAGCCCGCCAACCCTCGGCACCGCCCCTCAAGCGGACCCACCGCTGCCACCGTCGTCGAGGACCGGGTCGTCCTCCTTCGCCCGCCTGCTGCCTCGCATGCATATTTCATGCGCTTCTTCTTAATCGCCTGAATCGCTCATGTGTTCACCGCGGAAGAGAGGCAAAGAGACGGGCTGAGGTGAGAGGCGGGTGTTCGACGTGCGGTCCATGCCCGACCAAACGGACCGCGGGACGAGGCGGGGCTTTTTATGTGGTTTCCGCACTGGCAGGAAGTTGTTCGATAGGTTGTTGAAAGGGCGGTGCCTCTTCATTACGACTTTTATCAGTGTCGCTCGTGAAAAAAGGACCTGGCCCTGACTTGGGTATAAACAACCAATCTATGTATCGAAGTTGGGATTGATATTTTCCTTCTCGTGGTTTTCATTATTTTATTTACAGCGCTGAGATTGGATTAGCACTCATATGAATACTAAACGGAGCTTCATTGTAATACTTGTGTTCTCATGGATAAATTATTGCACTAGTAATGGCTTTATTATAAAACTTCTTTTCGAAGACAAAAGGATAGCGTTGCTTGAAGCAAATAAGCAAACATTACTTACTTAACTATGTTATGTATTGAAAATCAATTAATAATTACTATCGTGTTTTTATTTGCGATAAAGTAAGGTCTAATTCTCAAAATAATATAAATATTAATCTTGTAAAAGAATAAATTAAGGAAACATTGGTTGCATCTGAATCAATTGTAGTACTCATCAACGCATATGCAGTATTTTTCATTGTTTATTTGATGGTAATCGTATTGTTTCTGAAATACTGATTTTAATTTCTGAATACAAAACAAGATTTATATATAATTTTAACTAGTTGATAAATCCATTTTGAAATTGTTTCAATATCTTTTTGTTAATTCATTGCAATATGTTAACCAAGTTCTGTTCAGAATTATTTGGAAATAGGGATTTCGATTTTATTAGGTCAAATGTTTTGCAGCTAATAGAATTTATTCTGAAAATCCCATATTCATAGATTATGAAAATTCAATAACTACTTTAATTTCGTTGCCCCGTTCAGATTTGGTACTGGAAATTAGTATCATTTATCGTTCATCTCATTTAAAAGTTCATAATCATTAGAATGATTTTCTGATCACAACCTACACATTTTGTAAGCATTTCCTAATGGGCACTTAGTAGCTTTGCTTCAACTAATTTCCGAAACTATTTATTGAACATGATAGACACATAAACACATTCATTAAGAAAACCTCTTCCTGGTTTTATTTATTTCTGCGACTTCAAACATGTGTATAAGATGTATTTCAGTATTCTAAAATCATAACTATTGTGCAAAATTCTTAAGATAAGTCCTACAAATTTCCTCTTTTAAAATATGTTTTGTCATGTTGAATGTTTCAATGCAAACTTACTTTTTGATTGATTATTATGTAATGAATGTTAATTACTCTATTTTTAGTACACATGATCGCTTTGCATAGTTTAGCTTTAACATTATTTTGCTACCTGTTGTTTTATCGCCGAAAGGCATATCACAAGTACTGGTGGCGAATATTTCAGTTTCTTGAAACTAAATTAAATGAAAATAGAAACACAATGACCCAACAAATCAGGAAACACGCTTTTAAATGCAATAAATAAATAATAAATTTATTCTACTCTTATGAAAACTGGATAACATGTTTAAAAATTCACATCTCCGCTGAATCTGAACGCAATAAATTCTCAAAACTGCCCGCGTTACATTACCAGCGGCTAACACTCTTCGACCACCGTCACACGAGTTTCACAAAGTTGGCGTTCGCAGTCACCATGACGCCCTCCTACTCCTCTTCCTCATTCCTCTTGCATTTTTCTCCCCCAACACTCTCGCCACTCCGCACCGCGCCGCGCCACGCCCCGCCACGCCGCTCCACGCCGCTCCACGCCGCGCCACGCCTCGCCGCCAACGCGCCCCACGGGCTTCAAATAACAAAACAAGCTTTGGCCATCTCGATAAATCATTCAGGTGCCACGAGGCTACAAGAAACGTCATTACCCGGTTGGGGCGGGGCGGGGCGGGGCGGGCGAATTCCGCACGCAGGAAGCGTCGAAGGGGGTGGGGAGGGGAGAGGCCGGGGACGGTACGGGAGGGTTCGCGATTCGCGCCGACGCGTGCGCGAGCGCGTGTATATTTTCCGCGACGTCACCGCGGACAGTGGATTAGCGTCGGGGGCGGAGGAGCCCGGGGGGCCGGGGCGGTCGACGCGGCGGAGCGGAGCCGAGCGGAGCCCTGGCGGAAGCGGACGGCAGGGGACGGCACGCGCGAGCCGTGAAAAACAGCGGCGCGTCGGCGCCGTGATAGCTTTCCGATACGCGCGACTCGGCGGCGTAATCCGCGGCGGCGGGGGCGGGGAGGGGTGGGACTCAGCTGGCGGCGGCCGCGCGCTTAACGCTGTCGGCGGCCTCCCCTAAGCCGCAGGTCCCGAGCTCCGGCCCCGGCGAGAACCGGAGGAAGCGGAGAGGGCGCTGAGGCGCGCCGGTGCGGGGAGAAGGCTTGGCGCGAGTGGCAATGATGGCTTGATGGACCGGACCATGCACTGCTCTCTGCGTACTCCTAAGAACCAGTGGCGTTTGCTTTGGATGAGCGAGTCGTGTGTCAACGTCCAAGGAAATTTATTCCTTTGAATTGATCAAGATTTCATTCATTTGTTCGGTCTTTCGTGCGATCGGTGTCATAGATCGGCACCATCGTGTCCATGCAACGCAGGCAGTGCGCGAGCGCGGTTCAGGCCATTGGCAACCTCAAACTTCTTCAGGTCGGATCGGGAGACGGCAGCGCATGCGCGTGACGTCCCTCCACTCGCGGACCAAAGCGCGCAAGGCGTTGGATGTATTTTTAACGGCCTGCTGGAGAGCAAGCGTCCGTGATCATGATATTCTCCGTTACGTGTTGAACTCTTTAGCGATACTCTTGGAATTAAGTGTTATTTTTTTATTATAATAATAATAATAATAATAATAATAATAATAATAATAATAATAATAATAATGAAAAAGTGGAACATTAGTTTCAAATAATTGCTTTCCTTCCTTTTCGTGGGTAAAAAAGTAACAAGTAATTGAGTGTTGGGTGATCGTGTCCTAACCTGATAAATTTTCAGAATTTAATTTTTAAAACGAAAACTGAAGGATGGGAAAAGCGTCGGTCATTTTGTTTTTAAATACTGCAAAATGTCTTATTCCAATCGTTGCAATAGAAAATACAACATCCTGATTGTTGTTATTTTGCGACTATGTTCCCCTCATTCTTCCAACATTTTGTCCCCATAATTACCAGGATTTTGTTTACATAATTTCATTTTACTCTAAATATGTAAGCGAAAAGAGTAGTGTGGGGGTTAACTCTTTCCTTCACTACCAACGCCCTAGGTCCAGAGTGAGGAGACGTCACTGCTAAGAACGCGTTGTTTCTAAAGGGTCACACTGCAGAGCCTCTGACCGAGAGGTCGTAGAAGCCCCGACAGTGCCAGACTTTCGACACTAGCTTTATTGCTACGTCAAATTCAACAATATTCAACAATATGGAAATTTGAAGTGGCCGGCTAATTTAATCTTTACTTTTCCGTGATTCTTCCGATAAATACCTGGCGAATGTCAAAGCAGTTTCCCAACAAACGAGCCATAGATCGAGCGTCATATTTCCTTCCTCGCTCTTATACACACGCACTTTCAGGGTCTATTCTACCAGAAATGTCGGCAGATCAGGCCGGAGCTTAGAACTTATTCCGACTGTTGCAAATACATGCTACTTGGGAGCTCCAACAATCGCTGTGCGCGCGCGAATGCGACGACAATGGACGAGCGTTATGTACACACAATATTATGTAAGGCGTAAATTGTTTAGTTCTTGAAGTGACATTGATGATGTTCTTGTTTTTTTACCTACTACCTACTTTAATAATTCTTGTGAACGTACTACGTGTTCAGAGAAATTCATTTCGAGAACCGCTGTTTCAAAACATTTGATGCCATCGATCGTGAATTCTCTTTGCTCAAAACTTTTCATGTGTGTTTAAAACACGCTAATCATGTTAGTGTTTGAAACTACGCGTTGAACGTTTGTAAAGGCTGCTATGGATTTACATTCCAAACACGAGGGATTAAGAACCTCCCACAATTGCCATTCTTGTTCGTAATTTTGTTTAAGTATAATTATTATAATTTTACTTTACATGTCTGTTATGCACGATGAGAAATTCCGTGCTATGTAGAATATACTATACCCGCTCAGAATTTGAAACGAGGAATTCATAATGCTTCAATTCTTTGTAATATATATGACGTACATGAGAGAGATCCAGTATGTTATTGTTAAGTATGATAGTGCTCATGCATTGGTCCATTCTTGGGGGGCAATCTACTAGGGCGAAACATCGGTTTGTGCCTCGCTACATCAGGTTTAGTGGTCCACCTCTTTTCTTCACAAGAGGTGAACGTTTAATATTGTAGGTTCATTCGTGCTCTCTCACAGAAAATTTACAGGTGTTTCTGCCGACCAACAGTCCGTGAATCAACACTTTCAGTTCGTAAATTATACGGTTCGAATTCTTGGAATCCACCTTTGACGTCGCAAATAAATTTTGGAACACGAGGAATTTGTGGTCTCGAATTATTGATGTGGAAAGAATCCACGAAGAGAGTTGTGGAGGTTGATCTGTTTTTTTAAAGAGCGATTTTCCTGCAGTTAATCGTATTTTATTTTATATTGAATTCTCGTAGGTGAGGCACATTTATTAAAAACTGTTTTTGTTCTTATTTTTGACATTTTTTGAAAGTAAAATGAAATCATTTCGCCAATTCTCATTGTTTTATGCCTTTTAACTTTTTGACATTGATTAGAGAGTGATATGTCTCTAATAAAATCACAGTCATTAATATTTGTATGCATTTTCTGCATGTTGCTTCACTTTTCGTTTTCATGGTTCATTTCGGTCATTTAATTTCCGCAGTAATTTTAAATCTTTGTGAAGATTTCCTTGTGACAAATATATTTTGTCATTTTAACTGCAGTAATAAATACCAGGGCTAAATACTGTAAAATAATAATACTTATTTTTACTATTATTCTTATCATTAATATTATCTGAAGACCGACACAATTACGAGTGAGGACATACATTTCTACAATTGCAACGCATCTTCATCAAAACACTCTGGGCAATGTTATTATTTCTGCCATTCTCTCTTTGTATGCTCAGATTTAAAAGAAGATGTGACCGGCGGCATTTTGCTAATAAGCGCAACAGGAGCTTTTGTCTTTTTGTACACGGAGCAAGGAGCAATCTCAAGTCTAACTTTCGTTCGGTGAAGTTGCTTGAAGATTCGCGCAAGACCTTTCTGAAGGAAAGTGGTCACAGGAAGCAGAAACGTAGAGCACTTTCTTCTTAATAAGCTGCTGGTTCAATGAGAAATTGCTTCGGGCATTGTTGATTTAGCGTAATTAAAAGTTCCGTTTCATGTAATTTTGGAACCTCTCTACCAACTCCCATCTTTACCACTATGCAGCTGAAACGAATTTGAAATTAACCTTACATTATTCTTGAAAAATGTTCTAAATTGTACAATGTGAAGCTCATCGCAATTATCCATGCTATGACTTGTATTTTAATTTCACAATCATATTGAATGTCAAGTTGACTATTTTCTTAAACATTTTAAGCACGAGAATTGGACACACTTTCAGACACTCAGTCTAAAAAGAGGGCGAGTGAATGGAGTGTGCTATGGATCTAATCACCTCAAAGAACATTACCAGGAAGTGCAACTACCTGCACACATCTTAACAGCTTCTGTTATTTTCCTCGCCCCTTTAACATAACTATTGGGTGTTGATTGGGCATTGATATGGGGTTGCTGAGGCGGATCAGCTTTCATTCGGTCGTTATCTGAGTTGTTCATTTATGAGTACTATCAGATCGTCTTGTATTCTGTCGCGTTCGCTAAATCCTTCCATCTTTTAACTCGACAGTTCAATTTCTCAAACTCTTGAACAAAGAAATACCGAACTTTCAGTTCATTGACCTTCATAATCCTAGGTTTTAATTATCTAGTTTAGCCGTTATATTCTTTGCTTTACCAATATACACTATTTCGTTACGTCAACGTTATTAACAGCAGTTTCCAGAATTTTCATTGCCAAGTTTCTCCTTGGCAATTAGTATTTTACAGCGGCGCGATCTGTACCAGAGATGCTTCAACGCATCCTCCGGAGACTAGGTTAGGGAAAGACCGCTGACCCGCAGGAGAGCCGACGGACGTCTGGGGCACCTCAAGGGGGCCACCGCGCCCGACCCCACCCCACCCCACCCCATCCCGCCCCACCCCCGGGCACCCGCGCCGCGAGTAATGCTATTAGCAGCGCCGCCCACCAACAGTACGCACAGTTCTTCCGCACCGCTCGCTCGCAAATTGCTCCTCTTCAAGGGGAATTATTAGTTACAAATTAGTTTGCCAAGTTGCCGCGCGACGGGCGCCGCCGCCCCCGCCCACGCCCACGCCCACGCCGCCGCCGCCACGGCGGCCCGCTGCAGGTCTGAGGTTTTGCATCTGCATAAGTCTCGCCTTCTCCTCCCCCGTTAACGCCGCGGGGCACGGCGGCGGGGCGAGGCGGGAAGGGTGTGGGGTGGAGGTGTGGAGGGTGAGAGGAGAGCGGCTAATGAAGGCAGGGACCCGGGCAAATTAGGGGCCAAGGTTGCACGCGCGAAGACGCCGCCACCTCCGCCTCTCCCCTCCCCCCGTTCGCAGATTTCTTTCGGCGCTTTCGCGCCTGCTTCCTCGTCCCTCGTACTTTTCTTTATGTTATTAAAAAAGTCGACTGTAACAAAGTTTTCGCTCGGTTGGAAGAGTCGCGGGGGTGAGGTTGGGTACGAAGGGTGTCACCGTGTTAAAGTTCCCAATGACGGAAGATCGATGGAAAACAATTTTAATTTTTTTCCGAAGCGAAAACACGCTACCTTCTTAGTTATTTATTCCTCGTGGCAGGTGAATGAAGAAAACGATTTCACTTTTCTTGCGGTGCTGGTTGACATGCTGATTTATTAGTTTCGCATTGTTCCATTCACGGTCTGCGAATTGTCTGCTTTTGCCATCGAAGTAAGAAACAAATCTTATCCAAAGTACAGAGCAAGTTCACGTACTGCTGAAAGTAGACAATCGATGTTATCAATTCGATGTACGTAAATGTACTCCAAATCTATGTGATAGAATGGGTTAATGAACACCTATCTCCAGTAGAAACCATCGGTGGATGTTGCAATGTAGTTTCGGTCCAGATAGTTCGTGATCTTTATTTAAAGAAATTATAATCATTGAATTAGGAATGAAACATAAATAGCTCTGGAAATAATTTGATAAGAGTAAGTGAAATTCAAATGACAATAAATTTATTAAGTTATACTATAACTCTATTCGGTAATTCGTTGATTGAAAATATTTAGAATGTTCTGTTAGTTATACACAATAGTTATACACAATAGTTACATATTATATAATAGTTACACACAGAATGCGATGTAATAGTTGCACCCAATAGTTACGCATTTATGCACCAAAGGCGTAATAAGAGTTCTAATGATCGAGCTGCGACAAAAAGCCCGAGAGCTTTTTGTCGTCAGAGATCATTAGAACCAGTTGACGTCCGTGGTACATACGATATTGTGGTAATACTTTATTTATTTTTTTATCTATTTTAATTATTCAAGTATAATTATTTTCTAATTAACGAGATGTTAACTTGACTCGGTTTGTAATTGTGTATTGCCCTCCCATAATTCCCTTCGTAAGATAATATGTAGTAACATTTAACTGTTTTCATATTTCCCTCGTCCCCACGATCCTCTCAATCCTGGTAAGTTATGCAGTGAATATTGAGCCCCGTATCGAAGGCAACAACAAGCAATAACGGATCAGTAAAATATAAAGCCTATTATTCAATTTTACAAGACATTTTGTGACGTTTAATTACTTTCATAGTCATTTTGCGATGTTTTGGGTTTAGGGGAAGTCACAATTTAATTTGTATCGAGTTCACTTAGCCAATTCATTCCTTAACACAAACACAACCAATTCCTTAAAACTCTCAAGTGGTGGATACACGTTTCACGACTATGAACTTAAAACTCTATATTCTGAAGTGAACTATTCCGATTCTTGTAGGCTCGATGTTGCTGCTTTCATTGGCAGCGAGTGTTTTGCAAAAAGAAAGCAGCCCTCGCTCGCACACTTCGCTAACACCGGTTGAATTACATCTCGGGGCAGATAAAGTTTAATGGATGGCTTATCGGTTGTTCTTGTGCGAACAAGAGGAAGTCCGTTAAGTAGATTCAGAAGATAATGTACATGTACCCGGGAGGAAGTGCGTTTATTCGAGCCGTTCATTATGAAGAAGCGGTTGAGTCTAGAAGGTGAGATTTACTGTACGGCTAGGAACGAGACGGTAATTGCGCGCGCTACTAGCTCAAAGACGTCTTTTAAATAGAGTGAAGCTGAGCGCGGGAGCAAAAAGACGCAACATGTAGTTATTAGGTGCAGTCTTCTTAGGGCCCCTTGCTCATAATAGACTGAACAAAGTTCAAGTAGATCAAAGTGAACATGCTTTGAATATTTAACAAAACTGTTTACTTTCTACTAAATTGAAATTACGATACAATATTTTTCGTTTTAAGTACTGTAGGGCATACACTAGTCAATAGGGTGTGGATTTCTATGGTTTGGCATATTTTTGTCCATTGCTTCAGGGCATAGCTAAGACAAATTTCTTTATATTTGATGAGAATCGAATGATACGTAGATTAATGTTAGAGCATATTTGGGCATATTCGGCATTTTTTTCAGTTTTTTGCATATTCGTATAATGAAAAGGACATGTTTTGAATACTTCGTTATCGTAGAGACTCATCTCTAAAACGTTTCATCCTTTCAAGCAACCTTTTTATTTGTGAACGTTCATTAATTCGAAAGATCTTGCCACAGTTTACATATTTTCTTCTTCTTTTCTATAGATGATAAAATACTTGTGCAAATGTGGGTTCTTGATATATTTTTTTAAATCAGAAGAAATGCAACAAGTCCTACTGATCGTTCGCGTGGTCAAAAGAGTCTATCAACACGTCTTTCAGGCTCTGTTTGCTAAACTCCCCTCATGTTCTGGTATTGCTACTAGGTGAATATTTACTTGAATTATTAGTCCCGCCAAGTAAGATAAATTATATTATGTTTGCACAAATAGATATATTTTCTTTCAAAGCATGTTTTTCCTAAATTTTCTCAATAGAGGTTTATACAAGAAATTAAATATTGTTAATTTTAATTACATATTAACGTGCAAATTTAAGAATTTTAGGTCATAAATGCATATTTTGAAATAATATTATAATTATATATATTGTAGCTGCACAGAACACCTCGAGCTATTCTCGGCCACAAGTCGTTCGGCAACGGGAAGTCGAACATAGAGACGGAAATTCCCAACTGCTTGTCGGACCCACGCCAAGGAAAAACCCCTAACATCATGGAAAGGGCGCGTCTTATCTAGTGCAAGGGTGCGAAGGCCTACGTCACAGGGCGTTTGGTAGGTTGGCTGCAAGGGGGCGCCAGGTGACGGTTCGTGGGCCAGATGAGACAAGACACGTGACGCACAACCCGATGCGTGATTGGCGGTGAGCCACCGCATCATCATGACGGGAGGGGGAATGGCGCGTGCCATAAATAGAGAGAGAGGAGCTTCCTCGGTCTTCTATTTGAAAAATTCTTCGGTGAGCGAGCTTCTGCTATTTCTGAAATTTTTCGGTGAGCGAGCTTCTTCATAGTCGGAAATTCCTCGCTTCTGGTTCGGCTTCTCTAAGTGTCGCGTCGCCGTATGGCTGCCGAGTGCCGCGATCAGTGTCTCGCGCTGAGGCGTTAGCCACCGAAGACTGTTACAAGCGTGAACGTAAACGCGTGTACGCACGCAAGTGTGTCCGCCCCACATATGCGGGGGCCAGGAGAAGCAACGAAAGACGGAGGGCGCCTTCCCTGAGGCATCGCTCTCGCCACGCTGCCACTTCAGCGAGTTACGAAGGAGACCCGGCGTCGACTGGAGTTGACTGCGCGGGCGCTATTCCGACCCCTCGCTTCCACCGGAGACCACCACCTACCAGTGCCGGTCACGGAGCATTTCGGATGAGATCGTCAAATGGAGCAACCGCACACAAACATTTAAATGGTGGAGAGAAAGACGATCGAGAGAGAGTTACGAGAGAGGAGTAGATCGTAAGAGCGCAGTAGGCGTCAATTGTGATTTAGCAGTGATAATGATGTATGGGGTGTGTTTGTTTTGCGTGGGTACTAGAATAATTAAAGCCATATTTCTTATATAATTAGATCATTTAATGATAGGAAACCAGAATCCAGTACATGCATGTCTCCCGAATCCTCTGCCAGATACTATAAGTGGCTACGCAGGTGAGTTCTCACTACCACTGGCAGCCGGGCAAGCAGCCAGCTCACGTTGGACAGGGCGAAAGCTCACAATATATATAATATTATTAATATTTGGAAGATTATTAATATTTCTAGGGCATTAAAATATTCTCCCTACTAATCAATATTATATTAATTTTTTTCATCCGTAGACTATGTATTTTATAATGTAATGCACGTCTAATGTTAATGGTATATTAAATGGCAACTTCATAAGACAGAAAAAAAAGAAAAAAATGATTTTTTATTTGAGTTCATTGAGGCAATGAAATAATTCCACTAGTTTCTTTTAAATTAACCCGCCAGTTATAACAACTAAGCAAATAACGAGAAAAAAAAACTGTACAAGGCTGAAATCTTCACAAAAGAGATTTTTATTCCTTCGAATGGCGATGAAAATGCAATGTGTGAACAGTATTTGAGAGAGGACGCCAAGAGCGTCCTAGCTCCATTTTCCCTTCTAGTATAGAAATTTAGAAGCCGGGAAGCTTTATTTTCTCAATCTCCCAAGCTAAACTTCGGGGCCGGTTGCGACTCGACTTTTAAACATGACATCTCGGCTCGGATACGTCCGGCTTCATATTTTATTCATTAGCCGTTCGCGTCTATTTGACACTGGCCGCCGCCCGTTCCGCCCGAAGCTTATCCTCGCCGTCCAAAGCGTTCGCTGCCACAACAGCTCCCGCCGAAAGATCACGCAGCCAGGCGCAGTGGCGTTATCGCCTTCCGAGCGTCTGCCTCTCCCGGGGCTGTCGGCTTCCTCACAGCATTACCAACTTCGAGAGCAGCCGCGGCGGCGGCGACTCCGCTGGCGTTGGCAATCCGCCCCCTCTGTTTGCTTGCTCAACTAGGCCCCAACTTAAACTTGGAATAAAGGCTGTTTCTCCTCTTCATCCTTACGAAAATTGGGCAGGAATCGATAAGTTTAGGCTGGATAAACAAGCTTCGGGCGGTGGCGGCAACGGCGGCGGAGGCGGCGGCGGCGGCGGCGGCGGCGGCGGCGGCGGAGGCGGCGGCGGAGGCGGAGGTGGCGGCGGAGGCGGCGGTGGAGGCGGCGGCGGAGGCGGCGGCGGAGGCGGCGGCGGAGGCGGCGGCGGCGGAGGCGGCGGCGGAGGCGGCGGCGGAGGCGGCGGCGGCGGAGGCGGCGGCGGAGGCGGCGGCGGAGGCGGCGGCGGCGGCGGAGGCGGAGGCGGCGGCGCCCGGCCCGAGCAAAGCCGGCCTCTGTGCTCCGCCGTTCTGCCGACCCGCCTGCAGCCGGAAGTCACCTGTGAGATGAGCTCCTGCTCCACTGAGTCCGGGTTTGATTGTTGTTCAGTGTGTTTTGTCTCCGAGATGTAATAGTTATTTAACGAAATAAGTGTCGTAGTAGAATACTTGTTTGGTTATCAAAGTCGCTCTAAGGACCTCGTTTAATAATTCCCCAACCTGGTGTTGCAGTAATAATCCACCATCTAAATTAAGATCAATATTACTTATTTGGAATATATGTATGGAAAACTAAGCAGCCTCTGGTCATGTGAGATGATTTCGTTAAGTGCCCAGAAGCTCAGAAAAAATAGGAAAACATTGAAACAGTTCCGATTTTGACTGAAGTAAGGAAATATTTGATTATGTTAATCTGCAATTTCCCCCTACTTAATATTATGACTACGTTCTTATAATCAGTGTTTCACAGCTGACACAGTGACATGGGACAGTCATGCGAGGAGAATGAAAGAAGCTTGGGTGTTCACGTGTGGCGTTTCAGAACAGCCACTTCTTGGATCTCAGATATCCCATTTTCCGCACAGTTGACAGAAGTATTTTTGCTGCTGTTTCTCCTCTTCATCCTCGCGAAAATTGGGCGGGAATCGAGGCCCACTACGTATACCCATTTCGTAAATATCCCAATGTACCACAATGTTCCTTTAAATTTGACTATCCTGCGAAAGGTAACAGACTGATATTGATAGAAGTTAACCGAAAGGAATGTATTAAAATACTTGTGTTCCAATACTTATTTCCAAACTGACAATGTTAATAGTGAGTCATAATTACTTAGTTCACATGTGTTCTAATTGTATGTTCTTATTATGAATCTAAGTTCAATTACGTAACGAGATTAATAATCAAATTCGATAAAACGAATTTAAATTATCTTATTTTTGTCGTGTGTGACTCCTTGCTTGCCACATAACAGTCTTTTCCACAATATTCCAGGTATGTACGAAATTTTGAAAAGTAAATTCTAAAAGGAGAGAATCGAACGTTGATATTTCAAAGACAAAGTATTATTAAAGTATTATGTTATTACCCAGACATCAGGAAGCACTGAGTTCACATTCATGTGAATTATATTCATATAAATGTGAAGTCCTCATTTCTCCATTTCCATATTGAAACCTCGAAAGCATAATTTCAATTATATTTTATTTTAAAAAAATATTTCTCAGCGGTGTATTTTTTGAGGTAATTTATTTTCCGAGAAACATATAGTCATGTCATAAAATGTTGCAAGTGCAATTCTTAGCCATTATTCGACTTGTATTAAAATGTGGGTTGTGAAAACTACACTTGAGCGCTGTAAATTGGACACAATTTGTGTTGTGATATATTACCTTGAAACTGACAGCCACAGAGTGATTCTAACAATAAGAGTGGACTGACTATTTTAGATAAACCGACATTTAGACAAGGCGTTGGAACTTACGAAATTACTTTTCTACGCCAAACAAAATATGTCCATCCGCCACGCTGTTCATAGGGACGTGAATGCATCAGGTTTCGCTGTGGAAGCGCCGTTTCATCGCCAAACACGTTTCGTGCGTGCGCTAGAGAGAGATTTGCGTTGTTTGCAGCGCGCCCGCGGAGCAATTTTAAAATCAGCTACTGTGATTTATTCCGACCAACAGCGCATCCATGTGAAATGAGCACTTGTTTCGCGGTGCCGCGCGGAGCGGGGCGGGGCGGGGCGAGGCGAGGCGAGGCGAGGTGGGGCGGGGCGGGGCGGGGCGGGGCGGGGCGGGGCGCGGCGGGGCTGGGCGGGGCGGGGCCGAGCGGAGCGGGACACAGCACGGTGGCGATCTCTCGCGGTTTTCATTCGCAGGAACAACGCACGCGTGCACACGCGTGCACTTCGGGCGGTGGCGAGACGGCGAGTGGGGCGGGGCGACCGGGGATGGGTTGAGGAGGACGCCCTAATTAGCTGGCTGGGGAGCCCATGCAGGCCGGCAGGGTGCCTGCTCGCTGGGAGGGGAGGGGGAGGGGGCGGCAGCACGGGTGCCAGCGCGCTGCCGGGGCTCTTGACGCTACATTAATGCACCCGCCGCCGCATTTTTGCCAGGAATCCCGTGCGCGCTCGCTCGCTCGCGAAGGCAAACTCCGGCCGGGAAAGCTGGCGGCTGAGGAGCCGGCTGCAGGCAGTGGGTCCTGTCTCAAGTACGCGGAAGCAAAATTACTGGTATGAAAATTAATTAAAATTAACGAAAGAATGAAAAATTATTGCATTAAATGAAGTATTTACCGAGAAGTTAAAAGGAGAAACTAGGTAATCTTTCTTCTTTAGAATTTTTCCCGATAAATAAAGCTAAGATCGGAAGAAAACATTCATCTTATGAGAACTGCAAATTGTTTTATTCTGGGGATTCATGAAAAGTGACGAAATATAGTCGATAATCAGTTTATTTTTACTATATCATATTTTGAAACAGTGAAATTATTGTTCACAGTTGAGAGAACAGAAAATGTATCTTTCAATTCTTTAAAGCGAATTTTAGAACAATTGTCATTTTGAGTTGCTGTTGTTCTAAATATAGTAGAGAAATCTTATTTGTTTCACAATATGCGTTGTGTTCTTGAAGAAAAGTAGTACATACGGGTACCTGATAATATTGTACACGCATGTGAATTGTTGTTAGAGGGTACATTGTAAATTTATTACGCTTTTTTGAGAAACATACCTCAATTAAAAATGCAACATGCTGGTGAGACATAGCGAAGTAGCACACTTTTTTCTTAATTTCCCAGGCAACATATCAAGTCGCAAATGTGTCTCATTGTCACAACGTGGATTCACAGAATCCAGCTCTATTTTGTTTGCCCACCTACTTGAAGTGCGTACTCCACCGTGC
This sequence comes from Teleogryllus occipitalis, assembly GCA_011170035.1. Taxonomy (NCBI): domain Eukaryota; kingdom Metazoa; phylum Arthropoda; class Insecta; order Orthoptera; family Gryllidae; genus Teleogryllus; species Teleogryllus occipitalis. The sequence goes on from BLKR01001043.1 coordinate 50,223, forward strand.
GGCGGTGGGCTCGTTTCCTCTTGACGGAGTCGTTTTTCGAAAGTAAATTGTGTTATCTGCTTACGCGCGCACGTCGGGGAGTTGTAAATTGCATAATCCATTCTTTTCTTTCGGACTCAGCGGTCTGGGCGGCTGCGCGCCGCCTGGTAGGATGGCGGTGGGGCTGGGGGGGGGGGCGAAAGAAGGGGTTTATGGTGGTGAGCTTGGCTACCACCACAGCAGACGCCGCCGCTGCCACAGCCACCGCCACACCGGCTGCTTTTTCCAACTTGCTGCCGCACTATCTGATTCACCGGGAAACAATTAAAATTTTCTGGAGCTTCCTTGCCTCCCTCTCTCTGTCTCTCTCTCTCTCTCTCTCTCTCTCTCTCTCTATCTATCTATCTTTGCTCAGGGATTACGGGCCGAGTTCGGTCGCAATTTCTCCGCTTCGTGGCATAGGGGTAGGCTCATCCTCCACCTCGCCGCGGTGGCCCAGTTTTGTTTCTGTAATGAATAGCAGAAAAACACACCAGTGGAGAAGTTTACTGCCAAATGATGAAGGAAAGGAAGAATTTTAGAAATGAGAATTTTTTATTGATTTATTTGTATGTTTCAATCTTTATTTGTTGTGAACTGGAATTCACAACATGGTGCGGTAGGTAAAATAACGAAAGAAGAGGAAATAGTCTTCATATGTCGAAAGGTGAAAAAAACAACCAGAAACAAGAGAGTCAGTTTTGTCAAGATGCGTAAAAACCAAACCAATTCCCTTTTCCCATTTCTTTTATTTGTTAGGCAATTTATCACTAGTATTAGAAATGGTTATAATTTTATTTGGATAAGCTGCAGGCATGTAAACGATTACAGAACTTAGTCATTGAACTCCAAATAAGTTACATCCTGCCGCCGTCAGGACTCGAACCTAGGACCTCCCGGTCAGAGGCACTGCAGTGACATCAGTTGACGCACTGAGCCACCGCTCCCCGTGCGTTTCCTAGAGAATTGGACGTCACAGCGAGACAACTTTTAAGCGCCAACTGTATGCAACATTGTCAATTCGAGAGATCAGCGGTGTTGGCTCCGTCTCTGCTTTCCGGAGGCGCGCGCGCATTCGGCCTGAGCTCGCCACGTTGGCACTGAATGTTGAATGTGCGTTGGCGCCACGCTCTACGCACTAAGCCCTGCACTTTTGTGTGAAAGGGGTCGTATATACCGCGCTGCTTTGCCGCCGTCCCCAGATTGGCCGCGGGAGTAATTAAATTAAATGATTTCGGCATTTAAAAGCCGGCAGAAAAAGTGTTGCGCTCGGATTTCTCAGTTCTCAATATTGTGTTTGGTATGCGGACCAACAAGTACACAGCTTTGCGGTTATTTTCAACGTGCTTGTCTATTTATCGCGAAATTAAATACTGTGCATTTGCGTGGAGATGGGTGATTTGGCGGTTGCGACGCGAAATAAAAATTTTAAAAAAAATTAAAAAAATTTTAAAAAATTTAAAAAAAACGGGATGAAAGTTCATTGTTTAAAATTTCAGAAATATTGTTTGCGATGTATTTGATTTGCTACAAGTTTATTTTTTGCTTTAAAAATGCTTTGCTTGAGCTGTCATTCACTTTCTTTCCTTCCTTCAATATTTCTTTCGTATTTTTCATCTCTCATACTACTTACTATAAATTACTATAACTACGTATTATAAAAAGACTAAAACTGCAACAAAAAACGCCGATTTTCGACAGACAAACTAGTTTTCATGTTCCCTGATGCCGAAAAATAGGTAATTCCTATAAGTAGTATATATCTTCCTTTATGTTAGTTGAGCTAGAATCTATATTTTGTTGATCCCCGATGCCAAAAAATTGGTTGACAATAAAATGTCTGCTCTTTCGTCTGTGAACGACGACGGTTTAACCGTGGCCACGATTTTCACCAAAATTGATGTTCTTTGATCAAACTCGCTTATAAAATTTGAAAAGGGTATTTTGATTTTGGATGGTATTTTACATGTAGCATCAAAAAATAATTTTCAAAATTTTCTAAAAGCGGCTCCAAATTTTATCATTATTTTTTTTTTTGATGTAGAGCAAAGTAATTTTTTGAAAATGTCGCATTATCGATTTTCGTTGATCTCTGAAATTTTATTAAATTGAAAAAGTTAAATTTTTTCGGCGTCTTCCTGCTACTACAGTGGCGATAGAGATTTTCAACTGAAGATGTGTTTTTCTAAAAAAGCAATGTACCTTTTTTCAAGATATAATTATTTTTCAGTAATCTTCCGTGAAATAGGACCAATTTTGAAAACAGCTTTTCTCAAGAGACTGCTCCTATTTTTTCCTTATGTTATTTTTCTCAAAGAGTGCAAAGTATGCTTATAAAAATGTCCCAGGTTCTATTTTTGTTGAACTATCTGAATGTTCGAATATTACATGAGTTATAAGTAATGCGAGAAAGTATGTGAAATTGTAGCTTTACGTATTTTAGTTAAAATTACTGGATATGTTAGGGCGTAGTGCTTTGTCAATGACGCACTCCCTTTTGCTCCTTTTCTTTGTTTTTAAGAATTATTTTGTTTTTAAGAAAGAAGACAAACTTCATATTATTAGACAAACATGTGAGAAGCAGTGACTGATCGAGCAATAAAATATCACAGTACACCTGTTTCATTTTTTAGTTCTTGTCAATTTAGTATTCTTTTAATACTAATAAAGCTATCAAACGATTTTTTAGAATTAAAACTCATTATAAAGATGTTCTACTTCCTCCTTAATTTTCAAATTTTATTGTAGAACATTGAACGTATCTATTTTTTAAATATTCGTTTATCTTTGTATAAATTCATACATTATTAATTTATTAATATTTGTGCCAAAAAATAATAGATTGTTATTATTGTTAAAATATTCTAGAACTGTTATGAAGCATTACTTGACAAGCCGAAGAATTTTCCGCAAACACGCTTCCAAACTGTTATGAACTGCATGTTTCATGCAAGGCATTTTCTGCACCATTAAATTTTCTTTCCTCGATTCATTTTCAATTGCCGCTCATCTAAACATAGTGTGACGTCGTGGGAATACACAATAATCACAGACACGAGCTTCAATGATAAATATGTACAGGTTTATTCACAATATGTACAGTAATACTTTAAGTTACTCAGCTCTGGTAGATCTTTACTTTCCTGATCGCAGGAGCGATCCTTAAAAATGAATAACTGACTCGTGGCCCGCGCCACTCCTCAGCGAGCCTCCCGCACACAGCAGACAGCTCCGGCGACCTCTTGTCACCCGTGGATATAGTCCACAACGGCGTCCCAACACATGGTTTGCCGCACGAGCCTAGCTCGGCTCCGCACCGCCCTGGGCGCAAGTTTTTGTGCGTTCGCACGAGGGTTCCCTCTCAGCTCAACAAACCCCACCCCCGCGCTCTGCGTCTGTTCTTATATAGCTGCCACCCACGTGACCTGAAACGTCACTGGGTTTTGCACACGGCCCACACTGACCGCTTTGCCAGGCATTTTTGGACATCCATTTCCCTGGATTCCAAGAATTTGACACGCGGCACGCGGCAAAATGCGCTGTCCCGTACTTTGGGCATCCCTTTCCCTAGCTCTTAGGATTTCTCAGAATACCTCGGCGTGTCACATCCTGCCTGGCCCCTGGCGTCTAATCCTCTGCCGCCGCCCTTTGTGGCGGTTGCTAACTGTAGTCCTACAATACGTTACAATAGTCACGCATGTTACCGTACCGCCCTGTGTGCTTGCTCTTGTTTGTACAAAACCCGTATACTGATTGCACGTTTCCGTAGCTGAATCCACATTTTGACTTTCAATTAACAATATTAAACAAGCAAAATTAAACTGCACGAAGTTATAAGAAAGAAGACATTTATTCGTGGATAGGAATTAGTCTCATTTTCTGAAGACAGTCACGCATAGTACAGTTCGTCTTAAATGCTTCTTGAACGGGATAATAAGAACATATTTTGTATCATATTGATATTCTGTTCTTTAAATGATGAAGAAAAATAAGGGTATTCTTGGAATAATGTATTAATAAATAAACAATAATAAAATATTGAACAGGAAACGTTACTTATCACTAACACAATTCTAGTTTAACGCACATTTCTTTTGGTTAGAAGCTCTTACACTTCTTTATTCTATTGGTTTAGGTTGAAACCATAATTGAAACGATTCTGAACGTTCCTCAACTACAATTGGTGTAAGAAATTTAATTTACTTCCTATGTATGATATACAGTACATAATAACATAACAGTAAAAAATAACAAACCCACAAGAACGACAAAGGAAGAGCACTATAAAGAACAAGAGGGAGAGTTCAAAAATAATATTTTTCCAAAATCAACTTACGAATTCTCGTAGCCAATATCTTCCGTTCTAAAATCCCCGCTGTTCACATATTAATATTGCTTAAAATAACTGAATTACGTCGCATACATCATGTTTTATTGAAATTAAAATGTTTTTGTTAAAAAACAAGAAGTAAACTTAAAAAATGTGATAATAAAGGTACTAATAACTTAATAAGACTTTGTATTGGAATTTTAAAATTCGAAATCAAATAATCATGTGTTCTTTCGGTAGAGAGACGCATGACTGACGAACAACCGCTAGCTCGCGAAAGCAGTATGTCTGAGAGTAGTCAGACGCTTTCAGACGTCCTCGTTGCCTCGAAGCTTTATCCGACACCTTTTCCTACCCTACTCATAAGTAGCCCCGCGAGCCGGGTGCGCGAAACGACACTGTACGGGCGGCGCGCAAGGTTTTGCGTGGGCGGTGAGACTTCCTCGCCCCGCCCCCGCCCGGCCCGCGCCGCGCTGACAGGCTCTTTGATGAGGGATCAGATCGTTAAGCGGCGATGGGGTTGGAGCGCCTGAGTGGTCCCCTGGGAAAGTGGAAGGAGGAGGAGGAGGAGGAGGAGGGGCAGACAGACGGCGAGGGCTTGGGCGGGGGGTGGGGAGTGAGCGGACTATGGGGAGGGGGGCGACCGTGGAACCCAGCCAGCTGCGTCTGCTGTGCGGCGGCGGCGGCGCCGGGACACCTCAAGCGTAGTAGTGCAACGCGGGGAAGGGGGCTATCGATTGTTTATAATTTATCAAGGAGCCCACGGACGGGGGCTAATTGTATCGCGTCGCTTAGCCTCTCTCCCGTCGCCGCCGCCTGCTCCTCCGCTTGCACGCCGCCGCTTGCTCCTCCGCTTGCACGCCGCCGCTTGCCCGCTCCGTCCAGCCCCGCCCCGCCCGGCCCCGCCCGCTCAGGCCCAGCATCTCCGCGCCGCCGCTAGAGCGCGGGCGCGGGCTCGGGGAATCCCCCGCTAAGCCCGCACGACCCGGCCTTCCCATGAATCTCCGCGGCCCGCCGCTCGGAGCCTGGAGGCGGCAGCACCTCGCCCTTCCCAGCCCCTTACTTACCCCCTGCTTGCCTCCGCCTCTGCCCGGCGCCCTCGCCCCACGCCGCCACCTCCGCCCTATTCCTTATCGAACTCGTTGCAAGTAGCCCGAGTGGCCGGGCTTTCCCCCCTGATATATTATTGAAAAGTATAGCGCCGCCAATAGCCCCGCTGCCTCGTTTTGTCTTCACATTTTATAGCGCCCAGATTACTTTTCCCCGCCCCCTCTTCCCGAACGCCCGCGGCCCTACAGTTCTGCCGCGTGCGCCTCCGCTGCCGCTCCCGCTCCGCCGGCGAGACGTTATGATGCGGCGGGGGACTTTCGCTGTGTAAATCTTACATCGAACTGCGGCGAAAACGGTGCGCCAGTTACTTTATCACCTCTTGCTTCATTGAGTCGATTCGTTCATAAATAAACTTTGCCGCTTGATGAACACTGAGTTAATTGGAATATCTTCCAGGTTTTCAGGGCTAATAGCTAGTTATTAGGGTTGAGGCATTATATTTTAGAGCTCTAAAGCTCGATTTACATGCTTTGTTTTGACGAACGATTTTGGGAGTTTTAGCATATGTGCGCATGCGCACAGCAGCTATACCACCTCAGGAGTATAGAGCACGCATTCGCTAGAACACTAGAAATCCTTTGAAACGAAGCGTGTAAATCGAGTCAAGTTTTTCCTTTTGCCCCTTCTCTCTCTGTTCTTGTTTCCTTAACGAACCTTCCTTCATATTATTACATTTTATAATTTTCTTGGTTAAGTCCATAAAACTTAAAACGACTAGACTTAGATACATTTTGTTCGTTAACAGTTAATTACTATTTTTGATAGTGTCTGAACAAGAAGGCATCATAGCATATTTGTTGACAGGTGCACTTTTATATATATTTCTTATTCATCTCTAAATCGTGGATTCCTGTCCCAATAACTCACAGAAATATACCCGTATTTCACGGTATGGATTACGGGTATTAATGTAAATTCACAGAATCTGAAAGTTAGAGGGAGAGAGAGCATTAAGGAACACAATTTTTGTAGGATTGCATAATACAGCCACAATCGCACGACTCAGACAAAACTGTCCTCCCAGCCTCCGCGCCTAAGCCGCAGCATAACTCAAGCAGGCATTACAAACAGACAATATAGTTTACATCCGACCGCGGCAAGTGCCCGGGGAGGAGCAATGCGCAGACAATGACATTTTGATGGAAACTGGCTTAACGCGGAGCAGCGGGTACGCAAAGACGCAATACACTGGAAGATTAAATGGAGCGCGGGATTACGTACGGTGGCACGTCATTCGCGCGGAATGTCTCTTTCGCGGGGAGCGTACGTGCGTAACGCGCGGCCCCCTCCCGTAACGAATGCTCGGGCTGCGTCACGCCCCCGCGCCAGCCGCGAAGAAGCTCCGGGGAGGGGGCGTGGTGGGGTGGGGGCGACCGGTGTGACAAACGGCGACCACCCGCGAATCCAGCCGCCTCTAATCAAGTGTGCGCGCGGGCGCGTCCCCGCCCTCGCCCTCAAGCGCGGCCGCCGCCGCCTCCTCGCCGCGCCTCGCGCGCTCCCTCAAGATTAGCGCCGCCGCGCCGCCCTCGTCCCTGCCGCCCGCCCGCGAAATTCATTAGCGCCGGGCTTGATTGGCCACGGTGGGTGCTGACCCCGTCATCAATACAGCCGGCCCGCCGCGCCGCGCCGCACGGCACTGGACGAGGGTGGACGCCGCGGCGGCGCGCGGCGGTTCGAGGTTGGCCGCCTCACTGGGGGACGCAAGGGAGTGCGGGAGGAGCAGGGATAGTGCCACTACCAGGGAGAAACTCGCCCATGTTCGAGACCGTGTTTCTGAGATTGGAGCGAGTAGGATGGTCAGTGCTTGCAAAATATGATATGTGCCTGTCGTAAATACCGTCAATAAGGCTCCTAAATAACAAACTTCTACTTCTAATTACAGTAAAATGGAGCGTGTAAAATCTTAATTAAGAACAACGTTGAATCTCAATCACCAAGCAGAAGCTTATTTTATAAGTAAATTGTATATTATTGAGTGACATTAAGATTTTGAGAGTTGTTGAGGTACTAGCGCAAAATTCATTGTTCACTATTTAAAAAAAGTGTAATCCTGAGATATTCGGAATTGCTTGCAGTAAGTGGTCACAAATATATGTTAAATTCTCATCGACCTTCCTCCTGACGTAGAATGATGGATTCCTTAAGGGATAGAAACCTTGGCAACGTGCCATTTGCAGCAGCTGTTTCCTAGTTGTATGACCCAGAGTGTGCACATTCATTTTTTTTTCGTACAAAGAGTGGTCTTGGGTCTTTCCGTAATCGATTGTCACTGTACAAGTTTAATGAATTATGTAAGACTCTGATTATCTTTGCATGTTACTAATAATGTAATCCAAATGGGTATAGAACTCTAAATATTCTGCAAAATCATTCTCATTGTTTTCAAAATACAAGTCAGTATAGCCTAAAATGTAAAGGAGGTCGAATGAAGAAAGTTAAGGTAAAAGGCGACATCCCTCAGAAAAATGAGTCGGTCACTCATTGGCCCATTTATTTAAATCTTTGTGTAAAATAATTCGTTACTTAAGGAAAATTTTAAGCATTCATTACGAATTCGGTTCTAAGAGATTGTTGGTGCTCAATCCCAAGCAATTATTCGCCGTTCATTACACTAAGTTTACGGCTAATTCCAAATCTCAAAGGTTGTGTGACAGCCTCGTGATGCGTATGGTGAGAGCCACGCAGTGGAATTTAACGAGAAATGACGATAGTGATGAGTCGCAAAAATATGAGCAAAGGGGAGATCCTCAAAAATTATCACAAATCTATTTCAGTGTCTAAAAATCTATCAAGCGTATTGATCGTGAAATAGTTCAAGCGTATTCTTCGTTCACAAATTTAAAAGCGCACTCTTTCAAAAGAAAAAGAAACATGATGATATGGGTGTATATTATGTAAAGCTCACGTGATAGTGGTATTATTTATGTCTCAGGTTTGAACATGCATCTGAATATTCCCGTAATATCAGTATATGTGTATTCTGTTTGATGATTCCATCACTTCTGGAAAGCGAGGCATAAACATTCAATTGCAGTAGAAACGTTTAGATAAAAAGGTGCCTTTGCTCTATGCGCTCGCATTCGGATCCCCGAGTTGGTCGTGCTCCTCTCATGCGTACAGACTTCCGCCGGGGACTCCGCTCGAGCATAAAGTCGTAGGGTTTACGAGTTAAAAATATGTTGTGTTGAATACGCCTGAGCGTATTGTGCTCCGCACACAGGTTTCGCTGTTCCCAGTGCCGGCGCCCTCGCCGGGGACGGCCTCGGAATAAAAGAGTGCCTGGGCGAACCGCTAGTGCGCAAGCGACGCGATGTAGCGGTGGCAAAGAGAAGCCCCGGCCGCGTTCAGAAATTTCGAAATTAAAACAGCCCTCCGAGAGGCGCGCAGAATGGCGACGGGCGGCCGCAAGGCTCGCGTATAGAATCAGCGCGCAAAAATACGACGTCCAGCCCTTTTTTCCCGTGAGCGGTGAGGTGGTGGGGGAGGAGGGGGTGAAGCGAAGTGCAGCGCCACGACACCTCCCCTCCCCCTCCCCTTCCCCTCTCACCCTCCGGCGAGCGACAGCTTTCCCGTAGACTCCGCGTCGCTTCGTGAATAACATACGAACAATTCAACGGCGAGAGAGAAAAAAAATACGGGGGCGCTACTTAATAGACATAATGCCGCGGACAAGCCGTCACATAAACAAACGCCGAGGCGGGCGCGGGGTTCTTTGCGAGTAATGCTCAGTGCGGGGGCTATGAATGGAGCCGGCGGGCGTTATGAGGCTGCGTCAAACATGAATTATTGGCGGCCCTTTCAGCGCGTCCCGCTCCCAGCCCGCCGAGCCCTACCGCCCTCGGCCACCCCCTCCTCCAGCAGTCCTAGGACACCCCCCTCTTCATTCCGCGGGTGCGCTTGCCTCCGTTGCCGTTCGCCCCGCACAGAATTCGCTCGCTCTCGCTCTCATGGGTGGTCGTGACCTCGCAAGCAGCTCGCGTTACTAGCCGACGTATTCCTTCAAAGAGAAGGGAATTTCAGCACTTTATAATGTCGTGACCTTTTGAAACTAGTCACGTGAGTGATGTTAGAACTGTAACGACAAACTTTACACGTAAGATTTCGCGTAGTCCTGCGCTTTCCGTCGTAGTGCGTGTTAACCATACGCCGTTTTGTTCAACATGGATGCCTTTTCTAGTAAGCTGTTTCATCAGTGTAAAAGAGTTTGCGCTACTGAAGAATGTGGATATGATTTTAATGGTCCAACATTCATGCATCCAGTGTTTGTAGGTTAGAATCATATATCATGATCGTATAAGTCGTTCCTACTGACTTTTGTCATTGGTACTGTAAACTGCTTTATGTAAATCGGAAAATTCGTTTTTGGCGTCTTAAGCAGCGATAATTTCTAAAGATACATCAATTATAAAACAAACTAAAAGGAAACATCTTTGGTGAATCGTTCACGAACACAGATTACATGATGTTCTGAGAAGTCATTTGTTCTGATGTTCTGAGAAGTCATTTGCGCTTAACGACTTGTTTCTAGTAATGTTCTAGTAACTTTGTTCTAGTAATGTATATCGCTAGCGCGTCAAAGCCCCTTTCTAACTCTCGCCTTATGAGATTTCAACATCGAAAGTCACTTTGCATCAGTGCATAAGATCAAGATGTATCAATTGTGTTAAAATTCCGCGGCTCTTTCATATCTTTATATGTGTGTTCCCTTTCCACATTGCAGCTCTGTTCGCCTACTCGCGTTCCACTCATCGTATTCTCTGCCCCATGCTCCTCTGTGTTCATTCCGACACACCCAATGTTCACCGCACATAGAAATATGTCTCCTACATATAGCATTCATCTTTGTCTCTCCGCCCTTCGATTGCCAAATCACCTATTTACCCGCACACACGCCAGCTAGGGGAACTAGACCACGCGTCATCCAAAGCACTCATTATCTTAGTATTTCCGAATTTCTCAGCCCGCACTGTATTCCCCAACTTCTATTTCTTCAATGTTTCTTTTATCATGTAAATTACTTTTTACTCCATCTCTTCAGATATTCTAAAAGTCGACGTTCTTTCAATCTCATGTGTAGAGTGCCTTACAGAGTAATTTCACATTTCTTCAAAATTGCGCTTCTACCGACCGTTACAATATTATTATCCCTATCATTGGATCTTTGCAACGCCTCTCTGCGTTATAATTTTTCCAGCTTCTCATCCGCGCGAACTGTGTTTCGGCGCCGCTGTATCTCCGAGTCCCGCCTCCTTTTCCGCCGCCACCACCACCACCACCACCACCGCTGCCGCGTGCCTCGTCCGCCTCGTCCCTGTGAGCGGTGGCTAGTTGCGAAAGCGCGCTCTTTAGACAGCCACTCGTTTATTCCGTGTGAGCGGACGCGGACGGAAGCTGCTCACAGTGGCCGCGCCGGCCGCGGAAGCGCTCGCACTGAGCTGCTGGGGCAGAGCCAGCCAGCCCTGGCGTAGACCAAGACCTTCAATTCTCAGGCCTTAATTCATGTATCGATAGTAGCCAAGATGGCGTCAGTCGGAGTCCAAGCGTGATTTTTTACCCGTTGTGCGTTGTGCAGTTTCATCCGTGGTATTACTAATAATTTTAAATAATATTTATCGAAAATGGGTCGATCGTGTTCCCGGATGTAAGTCCAGAGTAAGTCCAGTTCCCGGATGTAAGTGCTTGTGACTAATACATGGGTTTTTCGATTTCCTAAAAATCCTGAGTTACGACAGAAGTGGGTTAACTTAATTCATCGTGAACATTTTGAAGTAAAAGAAGATAGTGTTGTTTGTGCCAAACATTTTGAGACTAAATTTATCATTACGGAAGATGTTTATCCTATTGAAGGTGACAATCCAGTTCGTGCTCCTCGCAAAAATCCGAAACTGCGAGATGATGCCTTTCCTTCGGTTTTTCCAAACCAGTCCAAACCTTTTATAATACAGTTAAAGTGTCTTCAGACAGGAAGGACCCAGGCGATCGTGTGCAACGGCAGTTGAGAAGAGACGAAGAAAATTATCAAAGATGGCTTGAAGATGATAAAATAAAGGATATAAACGAGTCTAAGGGAAAGTTGATGAGGAAAAATTTAGAACCATTTGTGGTCGTGATAAAACCAGAGAATGTGTTATTTCTCAAGTTGGAAGACAATGGGGATAGACCACCTTATATTACTACAAGTTTTAAAGTGAATTCTCGATTCTCGTTTTTGTCGATCAAAAGTATTCGTCATTTACCCCAGCACGCACAATCCGTTTGGATTCCTGTATAGGACCACCAGCTTACCCACGGTACTAGATAGTCGAAAAGGGAAAAAAAGGGGAATTCATTACATATGGCTGTTCAAAGCGCGGGCGAGGATAAGCGAGGACGATAGAGAAAGATACATTACAATAAACATTATGAAATGTTCAAAGAATAAATTTGAATTATTAATTATGTATTTTGTGTTGTTCCTTGATCCTTCCTATTTTTTAATTATTAGAAACATTTTTATCATTTCAGCATAAGTGATGCAAAATCTATCAGAGAAAAATATTGTGTTCATTTATTACGTAGTATTATTTACGGTAGGCCTCCGCTGGCGGCCATGTTGTTTTTGGGCTTGGGTCTGAGTATTGAAGAAGGTCTTGCGTAGACTTAACAGAAAGGTCGCCGCTGGTACGAATCGACTGTGGGTTTTTCTGTGCAAAGAGGAAATAGGAGGTGGTGTATAGTTTTCAGTAGTGCACTTAAATTACAAACTAGAAATAAATGATCGGTTGAGACGGCTGAGGCAGCATTACCGTTGCTCAGTAGAAGTTTCGCTGACCGGAAGAGCCTATGGTTTGAGTCTCTACAGCGACGGATTTTCATAGTTGAACGAAGCTGCACAGTAGGGTCGAATTCAACCACTGCCTGGAGCAGAATTGTTGTGGCCGGAATTGTATAATCGATAGTTTCCCGTGGTTTCTCGGGTCAATTTCTGGTAAATGTCGGGGCATTTCCTGAACAAACGAGCCTTGGATCGCACATGATCGTTCCATTCCAATTCATGTACCCTCTTCTCCTCCTACACACAATCACATCCACAGATTGTACTCTACTGTCATATCTATCGGGAAACCATTCGGGAGATTAGAGCTTGTCCCAGCTGGGGCGATGTTTAGATGGGAATATACCTGGAGAGGGAAACACCCCAAACCGACGTATACTTACGTCAGCGTTGGATGTCACGTTCCAAAGGAGGAGGAACAACGCTACCTTCCAGGATATTACATGGACTACACGTATGGGACAAATGACGTTGGATATGACGCGCCGGGAAACACTAAATAATTTATCGATTAATAGATAAGAATGTGCAAGTACGAATGTTCTGAATCCGTGTCTGTTAACTTCGTAGATTTAAATGAGTTCAAATATACCTTGAAGCTGACGCAAGGGCCGTGGCAATTTCGGGAGAAATTATAAATGAGAAAAGGTGAATGACAGTAATATAATGATGATGATGATGATGATGCTCAGGCCATAGGGTCTGTTCTTCCACCTAACCACTTCCGTTTAATCGTCGACAACGAAAGCTAGCAACGAATTTTGAATTTCATTTGAGAGGTCATTCACAATTGTACATCTTAATATTTAGAGGAGGAAAATCTATTTTTGAAACTATTAGTTTTGCAAGAAATACATGACTTACACATTCAGGAAGGAATCGCTTTAGGAATGTAAACTGCCTGTGAAACGAATGACAGTGCAAGATAGTACAAAAAAGAAATTTCCAAGGCAAAAGATATTCCAAAATAAAATAATGCTGTAAACTGTATTCTTTGTTTTGACTAAGACTGTCAGTATTGGCACACATCGGTTCAATAATTGCCGTCAGTTCCTGATTTTCATAAAGGTAGATCCTCAGTATTTTCAATAATGTAGTTCGGCAAACGAGTGGTTGATTGAGCGAGACGAACACGCCACACTATGCCACAGCTTCACGCGGTGAGGCGTGGCGGGGAGGGCCCTGGTAAAGGGGAACCAGCAGGACCACCTGCAGGCTCGGTTGGGATAGGAAGGGGTAGGATGAGGCGAGCGGGCCGGGCTGGATCGGTTCGAGACAGAGGAGAACAGTGGGTACGTGAGCATCACGGGGGTTACACCAGCGGCGGCGAGATGCCGTAATTACATCACCCCTCATCTTTCCCACCCCTTTGGCCCGCAGACAGCGGCGCGGCATGGTGGCTAAATCTTGCTGAAGCCCCCACACAATGACAACCGCGTTCGTGCCGGAAGCAATAAATCAGGAAGCTGTAATTACTCCGCCGGTATTAATTTGATGCACATAGTCAGTTTTGTATTAATTGCTCTAATACGATGGTGAGATTGTAATTAAATTGGAAACGAATAATCTTAATCCGCATGGTCCGCTCGCTGCAGTAAGCGATACGTAGTACGCTGTACCACTCTCGCGAATCCACATCCAGAGGTCTAATAGTGGGACACACATTGCTGCATTTCGAATAAAACGTATTCACTGCGTCTCTAGCGACGGTTTGTCGCATTTCTTTTCGTCTTTAATCTCCAAAATCGAACGATGCAGCCGTTAGTACGATTTATTTCGCGGTTATTTGTTTTTTGTAGTTTTATTTTCGAAATTCTTCCATTCTGCGAACGCCGGTCGGGGCAATAAATTAGAGCGTATCCATCGCGTGTACTGTACCGTGTTCACTCCAGCCTTTTTTTAACTATCTAGAATGTCGGAACACACATGAATGATCGGATTAACCTGAGAGAGCGCTATCGATAGAATTTCAGCGGTGCAAACAGCCACACACGCAAAAAAAGTAGATCCCCGTGCATTCGTCGGTTTTTCGATCGACTATCGTTCCTCACGATGGGTGCAAATGTAATTCTTTGCGAAAGCGAACGTAAAATAAGCTTGATGAGAATAATAATTTGTGTTATAAAATGCCGTGGCTTTGAATTTTTAAATTTTATTAATTGTAGTGTTTGTATTTGTGAAGTTCTCGCCTCAACGTCTCATTTCAACGATTGAGACAACTTTGCCCTGTCACTAAATACCTGTAGGCCACGCGCCCAGAACTTATCCGGTTATAGCGAACTCGGCAGGGGCGGATCCAATAGAACATTATTTTTTGGGGGGGGGGCATCGTACATTTTTGTTAAATAATAAATATTTTTATGCCTCTGGTATGACTCATGAGCAGCGTACTAGCTTCCCGTGCTGTGATCCTGGGTTCGATTCCCGGTCGAGGCAAAAATAAGAGTTGTAGCTTTCCTTTAAAATCGTCCCAGTCCCTGTAGCTACGTGACGAAGAAAAGCTCAAGCAGGCGGATCGTGCCAATTACGGTGACGGGAATACGTCATGTTCGCCTCATGTCGCTCATAAGAGCTTCCCATGCTTGGGGATAACCTCAAGCATGGGAATTTAGCTAGGCCTATAATAGGCGTGGGAGACACCGGTGGTTGGCAGGCGAAATCGGACTATCGATCAAAAAACACCAAATACATACATACATAAATATTTTTTTATTATATTGTATATTAATTATGTAGTAGTGAAGATATGATTTTGTATAATATTATTGTTTATGTAATTTCATAATTCTATCATAAGAAATATTGAAATCAATTTTGTGAAGTAACGGAATGTAAAGGAAAACTGTTGGCCTTTTGGTGGAGAGAGCATGGCCCCCGTGGCCCCCTCCTGGATTCGCCAGTGGAACTCGGGCGTAGCGAACCTTCGGTTTTAGTGAACTTAAGTCACTGGTCCCGTTTCACTTACATTACAAATAATCCTAAGAAGATTCGTTTATAGTGAATCTGAACTACGGCCACAGTGAACATAAAAAATACAACGTCCTGGAAAAAAATTCCCTTCTGGAAAAGAATATATCGTCTCAGTGCCACAAATCGAAAACTCTTGGGGAGAAGGTAGCGGACCCGGAATGGGGACCTTATTGGTGACCTAATGCCAGTCAGTTTTACTGCGGAAACGAAGGCCGTGTCCTGCATGAGCTACAACTGGTGGTGGCGATGCGCGATTGCTTGCTTCAGTTTAAAGCTTGGTTTTACTTGATATTCCGCGAGGCAAAGCGCATTGAGTTTATTTAGGCGACAGGAAGCACGTGATTGCCACACCCTGGAGACATCGGCCATGCTGCGCGGAAAAGCGATCAGTTTCATTAGCCGCTTGCGCCAATCCGTTGCCGAAATCATCTCTTACAAATGTTATTAGGCGAGTAAAAGGGCCGTCGGAGAATACGATGGTGTTCCAATAGTGCAAGAGGCATTGAAGGGTGTCAAGATTGCATTACAATACTTAGACACTGAAGACAGTGTAGAATCAAGTATGTAGAGAGCACGAACTCTGGAGAAGGATCTAGAGAAATTACTAATGAGGAAAGACCGGATTTTCGTGCAGTAAATCTCTCTAAAAAGTGCAGCAAAAACATCGAAACGTGCAAAAACATGCAATAAGTAGAATAAAACGGTGTTATATTGCCTAACAAATCCAATTAATTCACTTATCAACTCATTTTATGTTTTGATATTTAAGGTGAATGAAGTGTGATTTTAGTGTTTTTATTACCATATTTTACATTTTAAATATTATTCGTACAAAATTAAATTAGCATAAAAATACAAAAATAAATAAAAAATCGAAAAATACCAATAAAACCTTTAGAAATCAAAAATAATTAAGTTACAGAAGAAATTGTCTTCATTGTTTTTATTATAATTATAATTATGTATATTTCCAAATTATTTTCTGAGAAATTAGTATATTTCGTATCAACTAATATATGTTTCAGACAGGAAAAACTTATTTTCTACATTTATACGCTTCTCTGTGTGTCGAGACTCTCTGACATACGTGTGTACGCAACTAAAAGCAGTCAAAAACTGCGTTCATTCTCTCTCGATTTCGCAGGGCAACATCTGTTCAGAGAAGTTGGATGAATTTTATACCAAGTACAACTTGCCACTAAGCTTCGCGCACGGACGTAAGGTGAAATGTGACTCGCGCATGCAGTCTCGTGTTAGAGAGTTCAGCTAAGACTGACAAAACGAATACATGATCCGATTAAGAAGATAGACTTCGAAAATAGTGTTGGCTCAGCGAACGCAACAAAGGGCCGCGAACCTAGTTTGTGGTAACACCACACATCCCTGCTGCGTCAACTCAGAAATTTTAAAAAATATAACTGGGTCACGACTGACTGAGTTATTTGATAAAATATTAAGGTTTTAAAAATGAAACCTTTAAAAAAATATAAATTGAAACAAGTTGACAATATAAAAAATATATTTTATGCAATATAACTATGAATTATGCATATTCGTCCAGTAAAATCCCAAAATGTGCAATTTTGAGACAGCATTACCTAACACGTACAATATCGCGCAAAACAAAACAAGTACTGAAATAACGTCCGTTTCCTGATTCAAATTTCTGTCAAGTTTTCATCCAATTTCAAGTTAGCAAAGAAAGGATGCAGTTACACGGGAATGCGGTCTTTACGAATGAGAAATGTACGAACCAACCAATTGAAAATAATTGATTGTTTGATATTTTGATAAAGATATTGAAATTTTCAGTTCGTTCGGTTAATGTATTTCGTTGTATCTCTATATTAATAAAATCAATAGTTATTTTATTTTAATTTGACATCATCGGCTATACTGAACCTCGAATACTATGAACCAAAAATGTTAGTCCCCAAAAGTTCACTATAAACGGACTCAACTGTATAAGTCGAAATAAAACAAAACATTTGTTGAAATTTAATGGGTTAATACAAGTATTTGAATTCATTCCTTGATGCTAATTTGTAATAAATATTTAAAAAGCTGTAGGTACAAATTGTGGCCGGATTACTAGTGAAATTTCTTAATAAAATAATAATTATAACAATAATAATGACAATAATAGTAATAATAACAATAATAGTAATAACTAACAATAATAGTAATAATAATAATAATAATAATAATAATAATAATAATAATAATAATAAGAAGAAGAAGAAGAAGAAGAAGAAGAAGAAGAAGAAGAAGGAAAAGAAGAACAACTACAAGAAGACCCGCCACCGCCCACAACAACAACAAAGGTTGCCAGCAATTTGAAAGCCATACGCAGTTGTATGTTCGTAAATTTCGAAGTACACAATCACAATCGACAAATTTTGGATTTTCTTCGCTTAGATTCGCACTTCACCCACTGCCCAGAGGTCGGGCCGCTTGCGAACGATGCATGCGCTCCCGCCTGCCGCGGTCAGCGTCGACAGCGCTTTGCATCTGCCAGAGAACCACTAATTAGACGCTTCATTTGTCCAGGTAAAGAGATGAACGGTTGCTCCCGCTCGTGGTCCTCCACCGCCGCTGCTGCGGTGGGACTCTCTCGCGCAGCGATGAGCCGGGCCGGTGTCGGTGTGCGCGCGTCCGTTGCGCCGCCGATGAGTGTGTGCCGGTGCGCGCGGTGTGCCGATCAGCATCCGCGATGCGCTCGCGAAACCCCGCGCACCCGTCCGGTTCGGCAAACATGATCTGCGAGCGAGCGCGTGGCCCTCGCGTCCGGTCGGGTTGGTGCCGGCCCTCCCTCGGACAACATGCGTGCTGGAACGGGCAGGGAGATTGGGATAGGTTTACAGGATAGAACGCTTCTGGGATGATTCGTCTTCTTTTCAACTGTTTTTTTTTTTGGTGATTTTCTCGAACAAGTTATGTTCTTATGTTTTTTGCATTGTGTACTTTTGTGGTTGTTCTCCCTCAACCAGTATTGTGAACGATGAATAATTGACCAACGCAATGTAAACGTCCCGGTTACCAGCGAGGTGAAATTTACAAGCATTTAGCACAAAGAGTTTTATATTATATTTGTTTGTGTAAAAACCAACCTCGATTGTTTGATACTCATGCTTAAGGGGTAGTTTAAAACAAGATGAAGGAGTCTTGAAATAATATTCGATTTCTTTCATGAACTCATTGTCAGAATTTGCTGAAACCAAAGAAATGTGTAAATTAAAACGTAGGAACACTTGTACTTGCAGCAGTGAGTCCATATTATTTTCAGTTATAACGGTCTTTAAAACATAAGCTGCATAATATGTGAAACATCACTTTATGTTAAAACAAATTTATGGTCGATTTTCGTGTACGTTTTTGAAAAGCCGTTTTCAGTAATTACAAAAATTGATTTACACACTACGAATGGCCGTAGTTTTGAATAGCAGATTTCTCAGTTATTTTTTAAATCTAATGCTCGAACCTCCTGCTTGAAAAAAAATCTCTTGCAGCGTCATGCGGTTAAAGGAGCATCGAAAGCTCCTGAGATTTCCTCAAGATTTCCGCGCCATGGAGTCCAATTTCATTTCTCGCGGTGGCGGCGGCGCAGGCGCCGGCGCAGGCGCCGGCGGTATCCCTAATCCGGCTCCCACATTCATCACTGCGGATAGAGAAGAAGGAATTATTTTCTAATTATTCTTCATTGCCATGTAAAAATATGCAAATAAGCCCGCGGCTGCTCGGCGCTGGAAGCGCGCAGCGGCGCGGTCCGAGGAAAGAATGAATATTGTGATAAGAATACAAGATTTCTCTCGAGTCGGGCGTCGGGAGATGTATACACGTACTTTTTCCCGGATTTTTTTTTTTTTATTTTCCGCTCCTGTCTTACTCGGAGAAGTTGGTCTTCGGAGTTTGTCTTTTTCTTTCTTCGGCGCGCAGAGGCCTTCTTGGGGAAGGCGCGTCTGGTGGTCGGTGGCGACTGTCGCGATGGCGGCGGCAGCGGTGGTGGAAGTAGAGCCAACTCGGTTGCCTCCGCTGGTTTGCGTGCGTTCTCAAGCGAGCGCGCGGCGCCGGAGCTGCGTTATCTGGCGCTATAATTATTTCAGGGCGGACGCCAAGGCGGTAGCCACTCTCGCCTCCGCCTACCACCTTCCGCTTCTGGAGCCCTCCTTCTTGACGCAGAAGGCGTCGCCGATAAGCGGGAAGAGGTGACCCGCCTCCACACACCTCGCTTTACTTCGCCCCCACCCCGCGCCCGCCCCCGGTTTCTCGTTCTTTGCTTCCGTCTCGCTCGCTCGTCCTCGCCGACGTTGTCCCCTCCTCCTCCTCCTCCCCCGACCCTGCTGCCCCCGCGCGCTGCCCGCGCTCCGGCTAAATTAGGATCTCAATGTGACTGATTTACGCAGCCCGAGGAAGCGGCACCGCCCTCGCAATTTTTCCTCCTTCATTCCGAGAACAGACAGGATTCGCCGCGCCCTCCTCCTTTGCGTTCCCCGTCTTCCTCACCCCGCCCCCTTTTCCCCTCTACCCTCCCACTTACGCCGACGTCGGCGCGAGCGGCGCTCAGGTGCGCCTCGACGCCCGCTCCCCGCCTCCTTTCCGGCGACTGGAGGGGGGGGGGGCGTGGCTCGGCTCGGGGGTGAGGGGACGCGCGCGATAAGTCAGAGCAGCCGTTTAAGGCTCCGCGTCGACGCCTTCACTTCTCTGCCGCGCGCGCTCCCCGGCACCTCCTTCCCCGCGCGAAGACAAAAGGCAAATCAGACTCCTCGGAAATATCTCCCCCATTTTGACTTCAGGTAGCAGCCCGAGAAGAATAGAAAGAGCCCCCACCCCGCCTTGCCCGCCCGCCCTCCGCTCTCAGATTCCGTTTCTTTTTTCCGAGAGGTTGAAGAGGCGCCGCTTCGCGGGCGTTCGTGATTGCGAGTGAATGTTCTTCCGGCCAAAGGGGGATCGCTCGAGGGGGGAAGGGGCGGGGGCGGTCGGTTGGGCGGAGGCGGAAGCAAGTGAAACGTGAATAAGCTAAAGATTTATAGCGGAGGCGGCGACCGTTTGTATTTGTACGACAAGTTTAATCGTATTAATCAAACGGTCCGCGAGGCTGCCGGCGGAGGGAGCGGGGGGCGGGGGCGAGGAGGGGTGGCCGGGAAGGAGGGGGGCGGGGCCGGCCGCCCGCCTTGGAAATTCGTAGGCCGCTTTCGCATTCCGAGCGCGACGCGCCTACTCGAGCGAGAGGATCTCCCCCCCTCCCACCACTCCCACCACGCCCACTTCGACAGCCGGGAACCTAATGAGTTGTACAGGCCTTTCGTCGCGCTGTCATCGCGAGCCACGCGCCGCTGCGTCATATCGCTTTTCTCTGCTCGTCCTTTTGAGTCCTGCCTGGCGCAACGCTACGCCCTGAGACCTTGGCTTTGCATTTTTCCCCATTTCTGCCACGATATGATTATTCAATTCCAGTTGAACCAGTTACAAATATCGTTTAACAATTGTAAGTATCGTAGGTCGTTTGTATCGATCTGAATCGTTCATAAGTCAAATATTGTGTTGTGTTCTATGAACTCACTCTTCATAACTTGTAAGAGTTTTTTTTTCTATTTTCGGTATTCTCTCCATTTCTTTAATTCTCTCCCGGTCACTTAGAAAAATTCCTGCGACAGCGGATTTTAAGAGTAATGTGTTTTACTTCTTTCTCTTTTGGCAACTTAATCTTATCGTGGTTTATGTGAACTTCTTCTTCAAGCTCATCGCCCTTTTTCGTGTATTTTGTGTTCATCTTAGGTTCTGTACACGATTTTCCACTGAGGCGCTCCTATCTCTGCTCTTCTTCCCACTCCATTACTCCGCGTCCTGCGCCTCACCCACTGGCCGACGTCGTCTCAGCGCTTGTGGTCGCGACGTCACAGCACCGTCTCCCTTCGTCCGATAGGAGAATCGTTCATCATCTCTTGTCGACACGACGCTGTCGCTCACACCCGCGCACGTCCTTACCACCACCCTTGCCCCCCCCCGCCTGCTTCGCTGTCTCCTTCAAGTCCTCTGTCCCCTCAGTTCGTCGCACCATTATGGTTGGGGACCTCGCTAGCAGACGGTAGGTCGGTGTCGGATCTCGCCAACCAGCGGGGGAAGATCACCGCCACCTCCCGAGGAAAATCATGCACTACACTTAAAGGGACTAATACCTTAGAAGTTGACGCGCCTGGAATCGGTAACAAGCAACCAACCAACGCTCTCTCACTCTCCTTTACGCCCGTGTTCTCACATCCCGCATCCCCTCACAACCAAATTACACACCCGCCAACACGCAATTCGCCGCAGCCATGCTATACTGCATCCCCGGACCTACACACCATCGCATCACCGCATTCTCCACAGTACACCGTACTCTTGCACTCCAGTCTATATCCGCGTCCACACACCTTGCACCTTGTCGCAGCCCCTATACTCACCCACACAACCCGCAATTCGCCGCACCTCTGTACTGCTCATCCCAGCTAGCGATGGGCTTAACAGCTTTTCTTCAATAGCTGTTATCGCAATAACAGCTGACTCGTAATAGCTGTTATTAATAACAGTTGAAAAATAACAGGTCCATGACCAGCAACCTAACATGGCCGACTGCTAAGAGTTAAAGCAGTTGTAGCGACTGCTAAGAGTTAACCACGCAAAACGAATAACGTTGATAGCACCGTAAAGCTTGTGCAGCTACCTTACGGCGCTTCCTTGCACTACTTTTCCTAACATGTTTGTACAGAGAAGCAGCTGATATGAACGAGACTGGATGAACTGCCAAGGATGAATAGTAATGCATATAATGTGTAGCGAATGTGTATAGAATGTAGAATATTACTAAAATGAAAGTGATTTGGATTCAGATTGCAAATATTCTTTCAAATATGCAACTTGTACATAGTGAAGTGACGACTGCCAAAAATAATGAGGAGAAACAATGTTTTTGCTTACCTATAGCTAATGTGTTAATGTCTATCGAATATCAAGTATTATAATGTGAGTTATTTGACCGTAGGTCAAATAACTCACATAAGCAGCAATGGGACATAAATAAATTAACATAGTGGACGGACATAATTTAAAGGACAAACATCTTGTAGTGTATACAATAAAATATAAAAATATTGTGGCACATGGCGTGTAATAATGACGAATTATGTATCAATGTATCTATAATTTGAACACTGGTAAATCATGATTGATTAGCTGCAGTGAAGCTGTTATCGTATAAAATGGTTGCCACCAAAGCTTGTAGTAGTTCGGATTAGGCCCAGTAGGTTGCAGTTCTATGCATTTCAACCGATAACAGCCAATAACATGATAAACAAAATAACTGTTATTTCGCGTAACAGTTACGAAATGTTAACAGTTAAGAAATAACAGTTTAGCTGTTAAGGGCACATCCCTAATCCCCGCATCATCCAATCAAACCCATCTCCCGCTGTTCGTCGCATCCGTGCATTGTAGCACACCCATACACACACACACACACACACACACACACACACACACACACACACACACACACACACAAGCGCGTTTCTGTAATTCGTATCACATTGTCACTCCTCCATCCCCACATCCTCACATCCACACTTATGCAATCCTCACGTCAGCGCACAGTGCAGGAGCTAGACAATTTTGGGCCCGGGGCAATGGTAAAACGTAGTTTCCCCCCTCCACTTTTGGAAAAAAAAAGAAAGAAAAAATATTGAAAGTTGTATCAACAAACTGTAGAAGTTATTTTATTTGTTTCAACGTTTCAGCTACAAAACGTTTTTGAGAATATATGAAGTTTATAGTTAATATTAAATCATAGTTTTAAGTGAAAATACTTGTGACCAAACAATTTCCACCGTGAGCTTAAAACTCTAAAAAATTGTTGTTTTGTTGGTTTCATACAAACACTTGTTAAATACATGAAATAATAAATATGAATTTTAGTAGAACCTATTTTAATGTGAGCATCATTTAATACATTTTGTACAATACTACCTTATAAGTAATGAGTATAATTAACTATTTAACGTCATTTGATTGAAAATTGCATGAAATATCAGACTACTGTGCCGCGACTTATAAAATTACGACAACGATTTTCTCCAGTACTAATTTCTTTTTAAATTTTTTAAGTTTTTTTTTCCCGTCATCGGGCCCTTTGACTTGCGGGCCCACGGACAATCGCCCGGTCCGCCCTGCCTAGCTAGCGCCCTGTGGGTGCATCACCACAGCGGTGCGTTGCCGCGTTATCACCGTTCCTCCTCGCCACCCCCGCCCCTTTGATGCCCCGTTCTTCTCGCCCCTTCGCCCCCCCTCGCCGAGCAGGATTTTCGACACTAGCTTTTCAGCTAGGTCGAATTCAGTCGCTGTCTGGAGGAGAATTCTAGCGGCCGGCTGCTCTGATCGGTAGTTTTCCGTGGTTTCTCCGATCAACACCAGGCGAATGCCGGAGCAGTACCCTACCAAACGGGCTACGGACCGCGCGCGATCTGTCCTTCCTCTTCCTTGTCCTATCCTCTCCCCTTACACACACACACACTTACACTAACATGCACTACACTACCACATATTCCGGGAGACCGGTCAGGAGCTTAGAGCTTGTCTCGGCTGGGGCGGTGCCCCGTTGGTGGGAGAGTCCTGGTTAAGGAGAAACCCCACTAGTCGACGGTAGGTTGGCGCTGGATCTCGCCATCCAGCGGGGAAAGATCACCGCCATCTCCCGCGAAAAACAACAACAACATGCCCTATACTAACGGGACTAATGACCGTAGCAGTTGACGCGCCCGGAAACACGAAAAAATCAACCAACTTAACCGCGATCGTAGAAACGACCTAGTCGTGCGAGTCGGGCGAAGCTGGCGACCCCGTGATGCCACCTTTATGAGCGATTTTCTCTTTCTTGCTCCGGTTTTTCGAACGGCTCACATGCCACAGTGACGTGCGTTATGAACTGCTCTTCAATACTTGCAGTAGCAAAAAGGGTTTTCCTTGATGATGTATTGTGAGGAATGGGAAAGCCTCTCCCACTAGGGTAGAGTATGAAATCGTAAGAGTAACGTACAGAATAGCCCAATTTTATGACGATCTATTTGTTTTCAGAACGACGAGCGGGTGTAGTCCGTCAGCTGCATTTTACATCATCTCGATACATAGGATATTTTCCTAGTTGTTTCAGTTCGATAGTGACACATTTATTACGCCACAGAATGTAGCACCTTTCGTGGTACATTTCAGCATTTGATTTGCGTTTAGCACTCGAAAGAACTGTACTCTTTTTCTTACTTATTTAAGGTTGCTTTTCAACTATTAAGATCATATATCGACCACTGTAAGTGACATTGGGGGTAAGGGTAACGGTACACGGACACACACAAACATCGCGGGTGGGATTCGAACCCGCTACCCTTAAAGTTACGAGGCAGCTACGACTCTTCAGTGTGATTGATTGGCTATTCTGAATAGTGGTGATTCAAGGAAATCAGCGTGAGAGTAAAGGTGGAGGTAAAATGTGATAAAATACGATCCGCGGCCGAAGCTATACCCAGTTGACGCAGTAGTAACTCTTCTACTAAGTGGAGTATAGAATTCGAAATATCAATTCCAATCAAGTTTGTTTAAATGGTCCGTTTAATGATACAAAAGCTCATTTTATACTAAGGTTAAATGGTAGATTTTACTCTGAAATTGCTCAGATCAATACCATTCGGGTGGCAAGACCGACTTTGCCATCTCTCTCTCTATTTCGTGAATTCCTGCTCGTTTTTCTGTCTCGTCTGGTTCATTCGCCTACTCATCCCATCAACGTTTTCATCATCTCACATGAATGCATTAGCGCCACGCAACCTCACTTCGGCTTTGCGTCCTGGGCCGCAGGGCGCGTGGGCCCGTGCGAATATGACAACGTCGTGATGACCGCGCGCTCCGCAGCATTCTCAGCTGCGTTTCATTAACGAGCGCGCGTGCGCCTCATTCGTCGCCGATCGGACATCATTTCCGATGCCGAGACTCTCTTCACCACAACCACCCACACCACCACCACCACCACCACCACCACCACCACCACAGTCACTCCCTACCCCACCATCACCCCCACCACCATCTACACCACGACCACTACCACTACTATAATCACTACCGCCAACCACTGTCACTATCACATGTGCCACCGCTGTCCCTACCACAACCACCACGTCCACTACCACAGACCACTACCATCAACTAGTCACTACCACATGTACCACCACTCTCTCTACCACAGCCACTACCATCACAACCGCAACCATCACCACCACTGCCACCACAACCACCATCATTACCACAACCACCATCACCAATACCACAACCACTACTACCACCACCAACACCACAACCAGAACCACTACCACTACCACCACCAGCATCCACAGTACCATCGAGTACATAAGAGAAGATATTCCTTTCCCTAGTATACTAACCTCATAGATAAATAATCATAAAATAATCATAAAAATCATCCAAATTAAAGAATTTCGCATTGAAAGTGGGGGGAAATACTATATTGAGAATAATTCTTGAGCTAACAGATTCCTCTGCATTGCATACATGCATTTAGTGAACAACTTCTCAAACAGGTATACAGTGTGCTGTACCGTCGTAGAAATTGGATTACGTATTGCAGAAGCAAAAGTGACGTTGAAAACGCCAACATTAGGGCACCCATTAACAAATTAGATTATTTATGCGGAACTACACCAGTGAGCGTATAGACGCAGACATCCTCGTCTTGCCGCTATTTCGTATTTAACCCCATTACCAGGGACTGTGTCAGTAACCTGCACTCTCTTTCATTTTCAATCTGCCTTTTCAAAGACTGCCTTGGCGCCTTCCCGACCTCACTAGCACCATCTCCTTGACAGCCATCTCCCATCATTTCCGCCATCTCCACCCCATCGCGGCTCATTTCCTCCACTCCCACTTGCACTCCCTCGCTCGCGCCCTTCGCGGGCGCCTCTTCAGCGCGACAGCCTCGAGGATAATCCAGCGCGGATGACAAATCGTGGCTGTTGAGCGGCGACAATGCTCAAGTACAATATTCTTCCGGCGAGTCCTTCCTCCGCGCCGCAGATAAGGAAGTCGGCGTTTTTAGAGGCGAACACAGGGCGCTGCTACCGCCGCCGCCTTCCATGCTCAATGCGAGAGAGATAAATCCCAGCGGTGACATCGTCGCGTCGCGGTGCGCCACCCCGCGGGTCCGTTTCTCACGGTGGTGGATGGGGCAGGGGGAAGGCAACGAGGCGGCGGCGCGCGCGTCTTTGTGCACGCGCGTCCGTCTATCGCGAGCGCTCGCCCTCCCTCGCGCCGGGCGCCCGCTCGCCGGCGTCCTTTAACAGCGAGGACTTCGGCTAACTGCCGATATTTCCTGCCGAGTTCGACATTATACCGATTCGGCTCCGGCGAGGGGGCCCCGGAGGCGTGTGCAGGGTCGGGCGGAAGCGCCGGCCGAGCGGGGCGGGGCGGGAGGGCCGGCGCGACAGTTTACGACTCGTCGGACGTCGAGGGAGACGGGTGGGGCCAGCGACGAAGAAGGATAGACCGACGAGGGGCGGAAACCGTGTCGAGGGTGCATAATGGGCCTGTTCAATGTTGACTTTAATGGTGGGATCTCTAACTAACCCCCACAATGCTTATCAGAGAAACAGGTCTTCAGTTATCTTGCAAAATATGGATCATTAAGTGTCTTCAGTATGAAATTGTGTTTAGTTAAATTTAAGTTAAAGTTAAAATATTTTATCTTTTAAATATATGTGTTGGCAATCCTGTGTTGAGAAACTAGAAAAGTTTTGTGAAAAAATTGTATTTATTGGAAACAGAACATCAACGCTTGATTTCTGGCAGAACGCGACTGAACGGCGTTCCGGTACCTCGGGAATAATGATTAAATTATACTATAAATATATAAATATTTCTCTTAAATTAGTAAGTAATTTGGTGTGCGTTATGGGACCTAACATTTAAAAAAATCAAGCTCTGCGTAGCAGTGTAGTCTTTGGATAATTACTACATTAATAAGGGGTATATTCCCACATTTAATTCAATAATACTAACAACTTTTCATGTGTTTAATTCGGAAGAGATAAAATAGACTTCCTTCTGAAAACTAAAATATTTTAGAAATATATAAAAATTGCTTTATTACTCAACTTTTAATCCAAGGTTCGTGATGTATGAAAGAATTCTACATTTTAACTTCCATATAAGTTACAAAATTGTAAAGTTTATTACACACAGTAAAAGGAATCAGTATATATTTAGGGCTTCACTGTATGCGAATGTTTATGAAAGTATAAAATAATTCATTTTAGCAAGAATCTCCTCGTATCACCGAATCCCAACTCAGCCATCAGTTTCGTTTCCCTTTCAGTATTGCCCCGGTACAGTATTGTATGGACTGGAGTGTGACATCACGTCTCGTAACGCCTACCGGAAACATTTCAGCCCGCGCTCTAGGATGCTCACGCAGCCTCCCGTCCTTTGTGGATTCGCTTCCTCTGAGTGAGCACCTCCCATCCCGGGAGGTGGGCGTGTGCTTCGGGGGGCGAGGCAGTGCAAAGGGTCGGTCGCTTCCGTAATTGTTTGGGAACGCGGCGGGGGACGAAAGACCCCCTTTTTCACCAAGCCTGCGTGTCGCCCGCCCGCCCGTATCCTACCCACCCACCCACCCACTCGTCCGTCCGTCCACCCGGCCGCCCGCCCACCTTCCTGCCGGCCATCCCGGTTTCCTAACCGCCCACCCGCCTTTCTACGCGCCCGTTCTTCTGCATGCCCGTCCGCCCTCCTACCTTCCCTCTTGCTCTCCCTCTTGTCCTGCATGTCCGTCCGCCTTCCTACCCGCCCTCCTGCTTTCCCTCCCGTCTCCCACACCACCTCATTCTATCCACCAGCCCTCCCCCAACTGTCATGACCCACCCTTCCACTCCTGATACACCACTATATCCCACTTCAACCCATAGGCTCGCTGTCCTCGCCCGCTGCCCCATCCGACACCCCATCACCCTACCACCTCGTCTGCCACTCTGTCCGTTCCTTCTCTGCTACCTCCCAATTATTCCGTCCGCCATCCGCCCACCCGCCTGCCACGTGCTCAGAGTAAACGCTGCCAGTCAACTTCAATATCCTGCTGTCAAAACGCGGGCGCACGGTCTTCGTTCGCCTCCCTTCCATTCCCACTTCCATCCCTTTCTCTTCATGTCACGCGAACGGTGGTATGCATCTCGCGAAAAGAGGCCGCCATTCAAATTCCCTCGGATTGCACCTGTCTCCTTGTGGTTTGCGTTGACATAGTCGGGCCACTCCATTGTTTGTGTACATTGCGTCCGTTCGACTTAATTGTCAAGGAGAATAGCACATACAGGGAACCATAATATTGGAATGTAGTGGTTGGGAACACTCGATAATTGTGGTTGAGAACACTCGATTATAGTCTTGGAAGAAATTCTGTAATAATTAAAGCATAACATTGATCTCAGTGAAGAGGTTAACTCTTTTATTACATTCTCATCTTGAATTCGTATTTCAATTCTCGAATTCGTATTCATATCATCTCGTATTGTTTAATTTCAAGATACTTTACGTCAATTCCACATTATGCTTATCATACTTGGTGCTTCATATCATTCAGTGGATGATTGTTAGTCAGTAATATTTTTCTTTATCGCATCGTCGCATGTCGACCTGAATAAAAATATTAGTGTTTGGAGGTCTCTATATTTCATATTTAATTTTTTCTTTATTTTTCGCTGCACTCTCAGCGATCTTTCCCTCATTTGCAGGAATATATTATTATTATTATTATTATTATTATTATTATTATTATTATTATTATTATTATTATTATTATTATTATTATTTATCTTGTATTTTGATACACATATTTTGTAATCAACTTTAATCAATTCAATATCGTCTGAAAAAGTTACAACTTGTTTGAGAACTCCAACATTTAATCTGAAAATTTGCTTTAATGTTTTCTAATTTCGAAGGCCCTGAGATGGATATTGTGTAATAGTCCTGCAGAACAATAGAATGTAATGCCCATGTATAAAAATAACAAATTAGAATATTTTACTTTGTTCAAATTTACCGAATACAGAATCAAATGTATTTCAAAGAATGTTCATGATATTTCTGTCACATATGACAGAGGGTCAAAGCATCTTCTTGATGAGAATTGTTCTTTCTCTTTAGCTCTATTTTCCAAGAAAACGGCATTTCGATTTTGTAGAAGAGCAAATGACAATGGTTTCTGCAAAGTTGTGTCGCCAGCTTTTTTTAAGTCAGCGAGGCGATTGCAAGTAACTCTTCACAAAAACCGACCCTGATCGTAGGACGTGTGAGTGACACGTTGAACCTAATTTACCAAATGGCTTCCTAAAAATACTTATGACCATTCAGTACCTAATGGGTTATTGTAGGCGTCAAATTTCCGTTGGCAAAGACCGTTTTGGCGCCAAATCTCTAAAAAGTCTATGGATATTATCGTATTTTGGCTAACGTACACCACACTACCACACATGCCGGGAAACCGGTCGGGAGCTTAGAGCTTGTCCCGGGTGGGGCGGTGCCCTGCTGGTGGGAGATACCTGGTTAGGGGAATTTCCGCTAGCCAACGATAGGTCGGCGCCGGATCTCGCCATTCAGCGGGGGAAGATCACCGCCATCTCCCGAGGAAAAAACATGCCCTACCCTTACGGAACTAATGTCCTCAGTAGTTGACGCGCCCGGAATCCAGCCAACTTATCGTATTTTGGGAATTGCTGGGAATAAAGATTTCTCCAGAAATGGGTCTGTTTCTTTTCGTAACCAGGCTTTTCTCTCGCGTCAGAGATTGGGAAAAGAGGCTTTCGTAACCGGCCAGCTCCTTGCAGAAAAGCACCCGGACGCCGGTGCCGGCGACGCGAATGCAGCCCTCCTCCTCACCTCGACCCACGCGCCGCCCCCGTCTGAAGGCCGGGGGCCCATACGCGCCCATTGTCCTCGATCGCGGCGTGACCAACTCGTCGGCGCCAGGCGCCCCACCCCCGCGCGTTTCATTCAATCAAATCCGCGGACGTGAGCGGCACGCGCAACGCCCCGTCTCCCGCACGCATTGTGTGCGTCGCCTCCCCTTCTAGCGCACGGCTGCACCCCCCTCCCGGGGGAGGTGGGTTCCTAGGGGGGTGGGGCATACTGATCAAATCGGGACACGCGCACTGCAGGAGGGGGGGCCTCGGTAGGTCGAGAGGTCCCGTCTTGCCGAACGCTTTGAATCTCGCATCATAAACTGCGCTGATCCCACTTGGGGAAGTTGCGAGCGTGTGCTTTCCGGGCGAGGACTTCCCTCTGTTGTTTGGGCTTTTGGCGGGGGGGGGGGATTGCAGTCGGGCTCTATCAGTGGAGCTGGCGGAGTGGCTCCACCGCACCGGATCGTTTTCAAAACAAAATAAGCGGCTGGTTGCTCTCGGTACTTCGCGCACGGATGGATTTTATTCAAGCGCTCTTTTCTAAACCCGCGAACAGTTGGAAGTAGGGGATTTCATCTACCTTCCAGCAACGATTTGTTGAAACTAGCCTTCTCTATACGCTATTATTATTTCGTGTGCTCTTTCATTTAATTACCATGGAAACGTGAATCTACACTGATGTTGTTAAGGGTTGAAGATAATTTTGTACCTCCAACAAGAGGAGTGCCTTATTTTCTTATTTTATAAGTCTGATTATTATTTTTTGTGTTATGTGATGTGCACTACAGCACGTGCTTCTGACAAATATATTTACATTTGTTAATTCATAGTTAATTTTGATCTGTGAAATTCGGGGTTTTTGTTTTAAGGAAATGGGCGTCTGTTTAAGAAAAAGTTTAATCTCATTCAAACGGACTTTTTAAATTTCTCATTGTTTCTTTCTATTTTTGTGAGCTATATTTTTTCTTTAAATTTTTATTTCTACCTTTCAATTTTTAACAATTTTTAAGGATTTTGAATGAAAGATATATTACATAATTTGTTGACAAGATGTCAGCAATTTATATGCTAGGTATGGCATTTTTTTTACATATAATTGAATAATTATGATTTTCAATAAGTTCTTTCATTTAAAGGAAAAAATACTACAATCGGTTCAGTAGAAGCTCTAAACGAAGCCATAGCAGAATACCTTATTTTTTAAAATATATAGATTTGAAGTTCACGGTGTATTTGTGGGAAATAAACCATTCAGCTTTTAGTATTTTTTGTAAAAATTTGTTTTGTAGTGTTTGCATTTTATTTATGTGTGTTGAAGCATGCCACCAAAACGGGCATGCATAGGTTAGGAATGGACAATTATTGATTTATATAATAACAATCTGCAGTCAACGCGTAATTTAGAGTGATGATTTAATAAAGGATATAATTAAGAAATTTTGTGATAAGTCGAATTGGATATGTTTTGAATATGGTGTTTCCATGTCAATCTTTTATCCATATATTTACCTAAATAGGTAACTGGAATATTATTTTCCATCCAGGGTACATTTGTGCTATCTGTTTTTAGTGGAGGGGAATTTTTTAGTCTACAAAGTGTAAAGAGTTTGGTTTGAGTTTTAGAAGGGTTTAGCACAATCCTCCAATTTTGTGTCCATTTCACATATTTTTGTATTGCAATTTGTAAAGTATTTCTAGCAATAAGGATGTTTTTGTGAGTTGAGAATAAAGCAGTGTCATCAGCATAAAGGGCAAGTGTAGTAAATGGCGAAGAAGGAATGTCAGACGGTAAAAAGCAAAGGAGAGAGTGGATCCTTGAGGTATCTCCGACACTACCGGTCGTTGTGAAAATAGAGATGTATGAATTTTAACAGAAAAAAGGCGGTCAGTAAGAAAGTGTTTTTTAATATGCTGAATAGATATAATGGGGTGCCTATATCTTGTAGCTTGTAGAGAAGACCTTGATGCCATACTTTATCAAATGCTTTAGAAATGTCAAGAAAAATACAAATAGTGTTTTCTTT
Organism: Teleogryllus occipitalis; assembly: GCA_011170035.1. Lineage (NCBI taxonomy): Eukaryota > Metazoa > Arthropoda > Insecta > Orthoptera > Gryllidae > Teleogryllus > Teleogryllus occipitalis. Next base: position 82,473 of record BLKR01001043.1, read on the forward strand.
AATTTGAAAACCATTTGCAATTAGTTCTGTAACCCTAAGTAACTGTTGACTTGTTGAGTAGTGAGTTTTAAAGCCAAATTGATAATGTGGAATAATGGGCTATATTCTGAAACTAAGATGACTTTAAACTGCCACATTTTCACAATAATATTAGTAATATCCGTTGAAAATAGCAACGTGTGTTCATTTTTATTCAGGAGGATTTATTTTGCCTAAATGTTTTAAACAAAAGCCTCAATTCTACAGAATTATCGACATATTCGAGGCAAATTTTTCAATTCAAAGTTCTCATGAAACATGTATTCGTACTTTACATCGTTTCGAAACAGTACGCTAAATACTGGTAATTTAAATTGTTTTTTATGTTTGTTTTTTGTTTTTGAAACAACACCAAGCTTCTTTCGATGCATCCGGCTGATAGTCTCCCTTACGTCGAGTTGAATCATATACGAATGTATTTCACTGGGCGTTTTAAAGCTGGACCACGCCCTGGAGATGCTGTTTTTCAGGTTCAATTGCTTTTTCTCCTTTCTGGATTTTCTCGCTCTCATTTCTCATTTTTCGCTCCCATCTGTGTGCTTTTCCTCTGGTTTCCCTCGTATTCAAATTGATTTGCTACATTTTCTTTTGTTTTTTCCTTTCTTTTGCCCCTCTTCTGGACAGTTTTGGGGGCAAACTTTCCAATTGTGCGGATGTGGTCGTTGCTAATTCAGTATTCGGAGTGGTACTTGACTTTTTTTACAATTATTTCTTTTATTCCAAGAAAGACTCATTTAGAACATCCGATCCCGCCTAATTTAAATACGTCTAATCGGTGGTATCAAAATGTCTCTTAACGTTCATGTTGGAACTCGGGAATAAAAGAGGAAACTACACAGGTATAAAAATTTACTTGAACATTAGAAGCTACATTGATTGAGCTTGTTTTTCAAAGCCATTTTCTGTATTATTCTTTCCAACTTCTGTCGAATCTATATTTACCGCCTTACTCGACAATGGGAAATTATTCAGTGGCGTTTAATGCAGCTTCCCTCAATTTTCCCCGTCACTTCCTTGTTATTGCCCTCTACCTTCACTCTCTCAACTCTCCTCACTTTCCCATCCTCTCTCTTCAACTCTCCCACCTTCTCTCCCTCGTTCTCTCATATTCTCACCCTCCCCTTACTCTCCAACTCTCCCACCTTCCTCTCACTTTCCTTCCCTCGTCCTCTATCTCACCTCCGCCTCTCTTACTCTTCTACCTATCACTCACTTTCTTTCCCTCGTTCTCTCATCCTCTCCCTCTCCTCCCAAATCAATCTCAAATCCTCACCCCCCCTTACTCTCCAACTCTCCCACCTTCCTCTCACTTTCCTTCCCTCGTGTTCTATCTCACCTCCGCCTCTCTTACTCTTCTACCTACCTCTCACTTTCATTCCCTCGTTCTCTCATCCTCTCCCTCTCCTCTCAAATCAAATCAATCTCAAATCCTCACCCTCCCCTTACTCTCCAACCCTCCCACCTTCCTCTCACTTTCCTTCCCTCGTGTTCTATCTCACCTCCGCCTCTCTTACTCTTCTACCTACCTCTCGCTTTCATTCCCTCGTTCTCTCATCCTCTCCCTCTCCTCTCAAATTCCCACTCTCGTTCGCCCCTACTCCCCAGCGCACCACACCGCGCGATTCCCGCCGTGCGCGCGAGCGCGCGTGTTCATTTCGCAGTAAACCAATAGCGCGACGCCGCCGCTGTCGGATCAGCGGGATGTCGGAGTGCGTGGTACACGCGGCTCTGCCCGCCGCGCCGACACGGATTTATTCCATGCGACACGGGCGCGCGCTATCGCCCTGCTCCGAAGCACACCGCTCCTCCCAACTCCACGCCACTCCGCAGCGCCCGGCGCCGCATAGCGACGCGCCAAAGATGTACAATACGAGATTGCCTACGCTACTCCTAAAAGTACAATCAAGGAGAGATGATGTAAACGTAAGCTTCCGCGACTCGCGTCTATATCTTCTTCGCTGTCCGGGTGACGCCGCGTCGCAGAATAGGAGGCTGAGGTACGTTCTGCCACAGCTACGGCGGGGTTCATAGCTAGGGAACTTCGTATAAGCTTGCAGACTAGGTGTACCAAAGGGCTCACCATTGTCCCCTACCCTTTTTAATGTATACGTATCTGATTTCCTGAAATTAGACAACATACAAACGGCCCAATTCGCGAACGACACGGCAATTTACCTAGCTGGAGATTCCCTAACTAATATCAGAAATTCCCTTCTATTGTATCTCAATCTTATAAACAGTTGGGCTGCGTATTTAAAAATCAAACTAAACCACACTAAACAGCTATAAAAATATTTACTCTAAGAGCATATAATCCTCCAGCACCGCTCACAATAAATAATGAACCCATCAACTGGCTCCCCCCTCTCAGCAGTTCGTGAAATATCTCAGTCTTAAATGTGGATAGTAAACTTAACTGGGACCAGTACATCAATATCAAAATACAGTAAGCAAAAGGAAGCTACATCAACTAAAACGCATCAATAATCGATCTTTCCACCTCCCATTCCCAACGACCATGACCTTCCACAAAAACCATCATTAGACCACTCCTTTACGCCGGCCCAGTTTGAATGTCCCCTGCAAAAACAAACATCAACAAGCTTCAAATAGTCCAGAAACAATTTATTAGAATCATCATAAATGCTCCTTGGTTTCTCACAAACCTACAACTTCACAAGGAATTTCAACTTGACTCCATAGAACATCATAAAACCTATCTTTCAACCCAGTTCTATCACTCGAAATCTCAAATTTCACATCTAGCCAACTTCAGACTTCGTAAAAACCCTCCTCACAGAACCAGAATTAAAAATACAAACCCATACCAGGTATTCCCATTTGTAATTTTCCGATATGGATTGTTTTTAGAGGTATATGAAGGAAATTTCGTCACTCAAAATAGTTGCAATTTAATTTTATGTAATTGGAAAGTAAGCCATCATTTAACTACATGTGTTGTCTATTATATACTGATCTATGTATCGTTTGCATACTCTGTAAAAATGTATTTCAACTTCATAAATGATTTTAAGCGTTACTGAGATGATTTCTTTACCAGTTATATTTTTCAGTCAACTTCAAGTATGATGAATTGCAATATTTAAATTCCACTTTCCTATTAAAATTGACCGGAAAGACTTTGCTTAATTGATGTTTTTGCCACGATCATCGAATTTAAGAACATCTACAGCTAGTTTTGAACATGCTAGTGTTTAAAAGTGGATCTAATTACGTTAGCTCCAATCAAATCCGAATTCATTCCTGCATCATTACAATACAAAGGTGTCCAAACACATTTTAATTGAAATGAATGGATATAATGAAGAATGTAATCGAGTATATAGGTTTAAAAATATCTTACCAATGCAGAGAAATATTTGGAGTGTCATTCGAGGGTGTATATGTATATGTGAGTATTGGGTGTGTGTGTGTGTGTGTGTGTGTGTGTGTGTGTGTGTGTGTGTGTGAATGTGATGTGACTGCACCTTCACCCCACCTTCTTGCGGTGTCATGCATCCTCATTATTCACTACGTGCGTCCAAGCCGCAAGGGATGTCAATGCGTTGAAGCCGAAATTTCCTAAATGCAATATTAGAAAGAAGTAGGCGAAATAGTTCCAAATAGCGCTCTAAGTGAAGAGAAGGTACTGTTAGGCTCTCTTTACGGTGGTGCCTCGTAAATAGTCACGGATAATTCGTTCCTGAATTTTGATGGCTTTTTAATATTGTTGACTCTCAGTCAGGTAACAGAGATACTAGGTCTGATGAACGTCTCCTAAAAATAATAAAAAAGCAGAATTACTGTTTCCACGCAGTTTTTTTCCCAACAACTCCCATAAATTTTATGAATTTCTTCAAACGTGAAGACAAAAGTTGATAAAGTTATATATACGCGTTTTGGGTTTCATTAGATTGACCAAACTTACCAAGCATACTTCAGAGGCGCCAATCATGTTTTTTCTGAAATTCGAAACCGGCCCGCCAAATGACACGTCATTGCGACAAAACCGATCCTTTTATTCCTCGAATTTTGTTGCGCGGCGTGTGTATACTCTTTTACGGTTTATTTATGTTTTTTTTATTATAAGTCTCGACAGCGGCAGCAAATAACATCATAATTTCACACAGAGAACAAAGACGCTGTGTTGTAGAGTTTAATGGAAAAACGCACATTAACAATATCGATGCTTTTTTTGTCGATCGCTGGTGTCAAAGATATTGTTATGCGACGGTAAACAGGGGATCCTGCCATGCTTTTATGGACAAGTATTTCGACAGGCGTTGAAGCCGTATCATAGACCAGGGCTAAACAAACGTACGACACATAGAAGGAAATAATATTCAAATGTTGAGAGAGGGTGCTTCGTTAGAGAACATTTCAAAAATATATTAAAACATTTTTTTTAACACCGAGTTGTTCATTTTCCCCAAGTACATAATATCGTATTGAAGTCCAATTGATCTTTTTGTTGATTCGCAATCATTCTACTTATATTCAAATATAGAAAGGTAATTGTCAATCTTATTCATATTTACACAGATTATTTTTTTACATGTATGTGCACTAGCAAACCAGAAACGAAATATGTTTAGGGTTTCCTCACACGTGATTCATTCTCTATCGAGTGAAATTTAATATAAATCTTGTGTCAAATAACATTTTGAAAGACATTATTACTTAGGCATTTAATGCACCTAAAACTTTCTATGTATAAATGAATACTTGGAGTCCGAATTTGCAATTACATTAACTAAATTAAATAAACAATAAACATTATGACAATAAACTTTTTGTAATAATTCTTCAGTGTCAAATATGCATGATCTCTGCTGCTGAAATTCCAAAATATACACTGTTACGGAAATTGCAATTCGACATGGATAACATTTTGTGTTGGTTAGATATATGTCAAGATAGTTAATTCGTTTTCTACACGACTTTTATAATTTCTGTTGCGCAATCACATGTCTGCATGTTTCTTAAATTCGGACCAAAAATCGCTGGTAATTTCTGCATCAGTGTTGTAATGATTTTGAACCCCGTGAAAGACATGCACGCTTTCATCTGTGATTGTTGAACAAATGGCCGTCACATATCCTGTAGAATTATTTAAGTGATTATTTATTGATTCGTTTTAGTCATAAGAAATGGCGCAAAACCTTAAACCAGTCCTAAGTCCAATGAACTGGACGACCGAAAACGGCTAAAGAAAAGCGTGAAACGTTCTTAGTGAAAATAAAAACGTGATCACAAACGATCCTAAACTCAAGAAACCCCTACACATTCGTAAATTACCGACGTATATTACTCGAATGACCGCATAATAAGTGTGTGTTGACGTTGCTGAAATCGTCGCCGTTTGGCCACCCCTTGCTGCCATCGGCGGCACGAGCCCCCGGTGGCGCGAGGCAAGCGAAAAATAGGGGCTCGATAGGATTTGGCTCTAATTTAGGCGCGAGCGAGCACCGCCCCCCCTCTCACACCCCCTCGCCCGCGCCGCGTGATCTTCTCTATTTGGAGCCGCTGTTAATGCGCGGTTAGGCCCTCGTTTGAAATATGGACCGTTTTGGTGGTTTAATGAAAATCGAGCTTCTGCGCGCAGATACGCTGTCGTTCATAACATAATCGCGCCGCTGCGCTGCCGCCGCGCGCGAGACGCGGAGCGGCACGGGATGAGGACGGCAGATTGTTTAAAAATCAACTTAATATGACAATGGGTTGTTTGCTACCATGCGCATGAAGCCGAACGCACGCGGTTTAAAAATGTGTAACACAGTGGAACTTCCCTCCGGGGCTGTGTGGAAGCGATTTTGTGAAAACGTGTTTTTGCGTTCGCACAACGTTTGGGCGCTAGTTTTTTGTACGAGCATTTTTATGTTCGTTTTTGTTGGGCGTGCGTCTCTCTAGAGAGATTTGGATCTCGCCCACCTGTGAAACGAGGAATATTTAGTCTTTGTTGTGTGCTTGTTGCAGTTGTGGGAAGTGGAACCTTTAACGTAATCGTTCCGACCTCTCGCAAAAAGCACACAGGCTAACACAGATAAAGGAAAACTGTGTAATGGATGAATACTTCTTCCCTTGGGTACTTTCATCAAAGGAACATAATTCAAATAGTGAATATATAAAAACTCATTTAATAAATACATCAAAGGATATGATATTACAAACAGAACACATGCAAAAATTGGTGAAATATTAGTTGGAAATATTTTTCGGACCCTATTCCAGTGGATATTGACTGAAATTGGGATTAAATTTAGTTCATATTAACCATTGTCTTTCTTTATATTCCAATTTACCTCATGCTAATCATTAAAACAAAAGTAAATAGGCAGTAAATGGAGTGCAGTGCATTTCAACTGAGCACCTGCAATTTGTCAGCCCAGTTGCCATCATCTTCATATCAGATATGCTGTTCCATCGAAGCCAACTGGAAGTTGTCACATTTCCTTATTTTTCATTCATCATTCAATCTGCCGCTCTAAATGTCTACTTTTTCCTTTACCTGCGTTCTCGCGTTCTTCCAATGCTGCTCACGCAGCACGGTGCATCCCGCATCTGACTCCTCCCTCATCCTCCACGCCCCACCGACCCAGGACCCCTCCTTCCCCTCCCCGCTTGCCGCATGTCGTCCCCGCTGTCCGGCGCCCTTTATTTGTCTGCGAGAGCTGACGCAGACGGGCCGCGACCCTTCTCCCCGCCTCGCCCCGCCCTTCCCCTCCCCTCCCCTCCCCACCGCGCCGCGCCACTCTTCCGCATGGTTGCGCCGCGGGGTCGCCGGCCAGTCGCGAACGGGGAGGGCCTGCCCCGCGCATCATGACCCCTGCCAGCCCCCGCCTCACCGTTCGCTCTTCTGGTGACCTCCGTAATGAAGACCCCGCGTTCCCTTTCCTGTGCTGCGTCACTGCACATTCCCACTCCAATTATAAGCGGAACTATATGTCTCCTTTTTTTTTATCTTACTCTCCTCTCTTGCACCTCACTCTATGCTACGAGAACTATGCACTTCCTTCACAATTCCCATCCTTCTACAGAGTCTTAGTGCTCCCAGATAACTTGCATTACATCTTGCTTCTCTCATATTATATTTTTTATTGCTTTTATAGTTCATTAGTACTATTACGTATTGCGTAAATCGAAAGTAAACCTCGTAAATAAAAAGACTGAATGTCACTCCTGTGTTAGAAAACGTATTTACTAATAAGAATGAATGGTGCGAACATTTGGAACGGATTCCCAATTCAAGATTGCGGGCTCTTCAGTTTCCACGTGGAAGGAGGGACATAGGTAGCCAAAAAAGAAGTGGAGACCGAAACAGGTTGAAGCCCAATCCTTGTTGGTAGAAAACGATTACCGTTAGCATGACTCTTTTAGTGCTACTGCCTATTCTACGCACCAAGCTATCCTTTTTGATTTTCGGTTCTTCATATTCTCTGCTCTCAATCTACTCTTTTTCTCTTGTCGCCATCCTCTTTCTCTCCCCCATATTTACGGCGAGCTCAATGGTTTGTTCTTTAGAAACTTTTACATATCCTGATTTCGTTTTTCCCTCGTTAGATCTGTTTGTTTTCATCTCACACGTCCTCTTTCGTCCCAGAGTTCACCCTGTCGGGTCCTGCTTCCCCGCTGTCGCAGATATATCCCACGAGGAAGGAGAGACGTATGTAAGCCAAAAAATAAGTGGAGAACGTAACGGATTGAAGCCCAGCCTTGTTGATAGGATATTACCATTAGAATGGTTCCTTTATTGTCTTTGACCACTGTATCGACCATAGCTGCCCCTTTTGATTATCGATTCTTCGTATTTCCTGCTCTTTATCTGTTGTCATCATCCTCTTTCTCTCCCCCATTTTTCCGACAATTTCTTCGGTTTGCTCTTCAGAAACATTTGCAGGCAGGTTAACGGGGCTTGGTCAGAAGAATTTTACAACTAGTTGTTTGCCAACGTTTCGGAAACTTTTATTTCCATCATCAGGGCTTGCAACATCGTGAACAACTCAACACCACTCACTGCACCATCCTCCATCTCCGGCACCTCACAAGAAATGAGGGACACAACATCACCCTCATCACACCAACACACAGCATGACCGGTACTAGCGAGGGTGATGTTGTGTCCCACGTTTCTTGTGAGGTGCCGGAGATAGAGGATGGTGCAGTGAATGGTGTTCAGTTGTTCACGATGTTGCAAGCCCTGATGATGGAAATAAAAGTTTCCGAAACGTTGGCAAACAACTAGTTGTAAAATTCTTCTGACCAAGCCCCGTTAACCTGCCTGCAAATATTCCATTTATGGTCGTTAAGAACTCTTCATCACTCTTCAGAAACTTTTACATACCCTCACCTCGCCTTTTTTCCTCGTTATATCTGTTTGTTTTCATCTCGCACATCCTCCTTGTTCACCCTGCTGGGTTCCGTCCCTCCGCCGTCGCAGATGCGGCGTGGAACCCGGTCGCCGCGTTTCGAGCGAAGCCCCGGCCTAGTGCGCCGTTTCCTCCCCCTCCTCGCCCTCCCTTCCCCGCGCCTTCGGAGCGGGCGTTCGACCCTCGCCCCCGGGCGGCGGCGGCGGCGGATGTGGAGGCGTGGCGTCGCGGTGCGCACTCTGCGGTTTTCATCGCTGGCGCCAGCGTCCGGGCTCTTAAATTATGCATGCATGTATGCTGATGGTCCCAAGACGTAGCCTTTGTGATGCCATCAGACCCCCGGTATATAGCCATTTATAGTGTACTCGGCGCCCAGTTTCGCGTCGCCGCCCGCCCGGTTCATCGCGCGGTCGCAGTGCCTTCCTCCTCCCCGGCACCGCCCCCCGCGGCACGTGACCTCGCCACCGACGACGCGCGGAGGATCGGAGCGCGCGGAAGAGATTGGCGGAGCTTTTGACGTCACGTGTACCTTGATGCTCGACCTTAAGAAATACGTTTGGTCTCTTAGAAGAGTGGAGTGCCATTTATCCTAATTATTATCAATTTCTACCTCGCCGACTTAGTTTAAATAGTTCGTAGGGAAATTGATCAGTTAAGTAACAAGTAATTATTTAATTGAACGTGTAAAAAATTTATAATCATTAGATCAAAGTGAGATACATATGCATTCTTTATTAGTTTCGTCAAATTGTAGAGCTACCCGTCTAGGAGTACAGACAGGTTCTCTGCATACGTCTCGGTATAAGGAGAAAACATTATTTCACACACCTAAGCAGCTACGTCACTATTTGCCGTAAGTTCCTTTCTAAATAAAAATCGCAGAAGTAAAATGCAGATATTATTGAAAGAACGACTTTTTTTTAAAATAACTGAGAGCGCTTCTGAGAATCTGGCGTTGAAATTTATTTGAAAGGGCAGATATGAATAAGAGTTCCGCCAGAGATTTCATTGATAGGATTTTCCGGCGCGGAGTCCGCCGATTCCCCGGCGACTGCTCTCGGAGGTACTCGTCTGTTTTCTCTGGCTCTCGCTCGCGCCCGAGTGGGTGGGCGGGGCCGGGCGGGGCGGGGCGGGGCGGGGCGGCGTGAAGTGCGTCCCGAAATCACAGCGCCCTCGGCGCATGAGGGCGTAGGAGCGGGCGACGCCGCCGCGGTCGCTCGGGCGTCGGGACACTCCTCCGCTCTCCGCCACGCCCCGCCGCGCCGCGCCGCGCCGCCCCCTGGGGAAATTCCCCGGCGATCGCTCGCCCGCGCCCAAACAAATACCGGCGCGCGCACCGTCTCCGCCGGGCCGCCGCTGGCTGCCCCTGGCGCCGGCGGTCGCCTCCTGAAGTACTACGTGGATGCGGCCGCCAAGAAAATGGGGAGGTTTCGCAGCGAATCGAACGAAAGTGGGTGCGAAATTCTCTTAAAATGACACTACATTGTTGTACAACAACTTTATTCCGCACAATTGGGGAAATCTTGTCGAAACAGATTGACGTCGTTTACCTGAATACAACTTTGAAATCCCCCCTTATAATTTAATCTCTGAACATATTTTTTAAAATAACCTAATAATTTAAAGCGATTTTAAATGCATGTCTAAAGCACGAAATTCAATGTCAGTGTTTTATTTGAGGGTTCATTCATTATTTTTGCCATATGCTGATGTTCCATTACTTTCTCGTATACGGAATATATACGTAGTATAGACAAAGTTGTATAATGGTGCGGAAAATGGATTTCGATGTTTCAACGGAAATACTCGTTTTGGGGTCCCCTGATGCCAAAAAATGTTTCTCCGCCGGCGCCCGGTGCGTCCTCCACCGCTGGCTGCCCCCGGCGCGGCGGTCGCCTTCTGAAGTACTACGTGGATGCGACCGCCAAAAAATGGCGAGGTGCTCGCCACGCGAAGGGTTTCGCCGCAAATAGAACGGGAGGGGGTGCAACGGGGCTGACATTCCCTTAAAATGACATTGATGTGTAACTGAAGTACAATCCAGTACAATTAGGCGAATCCCGTCGAATCAAATGGAGGTCAATACAATTTTAAAATTCCAGTGTAAGCGTTGAACATTAAAAATTATATTAATTGGCAACAATTTTAAGTTAATTTCTAGAACATGAATTTCAATGTTAATGCTGTATTTGTTGGTACATTCATTATTTTCGCCCTACCTTTCTACCCCTTTCGCCACCGACGCCGCCGTTGTTGTCGTCGTTGTGGTCGCTGGCGTCATCGTCGTCGTCGTACTCGTCGTCGTCGTAAATTTTTTCTAGAATAATTGAAGGGATGTTGTTGAATCAGATTGAAGTCATTTACCTGAATACAATTTTAACTTACCGTGTAATAAACGCTTTGAACATATTTTTTTTAAATAATCTATTAATTTTCAGCTCTTTTAAATTAATATCTAAAGCATGAATTTCAATGTTAATGCGTTATTTTAAGTTAAACACACTTTATTGTTTACTTCCTGTACTGAAGTATAGGAAGAGAAAGTTATAAATGGCAGAATTGTCGACGATCACAATTTTCAGTTTATACGTTTCTGACAGATTGAAAATTTCCATTAAATAAATTTCGTATGTATATAAGAGAACGCTTATTCATTATTAACTATGTTACAGTTTTTCCTACGTTCTCGGCGCTCAACACTCACCTTCACCTACGTGCTCCTTCAGTTGCCTATATTCATGACCTACTTGATTACTTCTCGGCAGTGGAAGTAGTGCGAGTTACACAGAAGCATCTGTAGTGATATTCAGTAATTAAAAATGGTGTGTGCCAAAGTTGCGAATGTTCCATTAAAATTATTTCTGCTACATTTAACATGTAAAGGCCCAGTGAGAGGTAAACATTCAGTTTTGAGACAGAGCTCGTTTAAAGTTTGTTGAACACACGTAAATCGATCGAAGTCCAAGACAAACAGTAAGTCCTTCCATTTGGGTATAAAATGTAAATCTATAGTGAATGGAAAAGAAGTGGCTCACAGAGAATTATGATTTGGTTCAAAAACTTCAAAAACTAAAAATTAAAACTTACGACAATAACTCAATGAGGTATTCGTATGGGTAGTGCCTCGAAATTATGAAACGTTGAAGTATGAAACGAAGAAAAAAGAATGAATAAATAGGGAGTGTGGAAAAATGATGTAATTAAAATGTAAAAATATTAGTTTTTAGAAATGTTATAAATTAAATAAATATGAAAGGAGAGAATTGCAGGGAGATATTTATACAATAAAACGTAAAAAAGTTGAATAAGAAATAAGAAGTTATGTAAGGGGTTGTTTTCTAGGATATAAGAGTAAGAATTGTTAAGGTGCGAATCGTAGCTTCTAACTTCAAAAAGAGAAAAGTTTAATACAGTGATTATGATGATGTTTATGATGAGTATTAGTATCTCGAAATAATTCTGTTTTGCTTCATTATTGAATGTAACATGATGGCCATTAGTCGCATCGAATTTTATCTGGTTTTGTATCGTTGCCTGAAATATGAAGGTATTGAATATCAGCTCCAGGGGTAGTAAATAACATAATTGCTGATGCGCGTAAACTCTCCAAATTATTAGACTGTGTTTCCAAATTTAGAATTACCTTTTTTTCAAAATATGCAATTTCAATCGTAATCAGTTTGTAATTTTTAAAAAATAAAAATATTATTATTGATGTAAATTAATTTAAATTAATTTGTATGAATTACTCGTTGAATTTAAATGATTTCTTTTTGTTACCGAAACATTACGACAAAACACTATTTACCATTTCCATGTTTTTCGAAACACTGAAATTTGACCTCGCTTAGCAATTTTCTGAAATAATGAAAGATGCATTGCACAGCGTACCTAATATCCTGGATGAAACTGAGTTCATATGGAAAAGTTCAATCGAAAAATAGAATAGAAATTATAAAAGTGTATAACAGAATGTGATAACTTTATTGAGCGATAACATTCTCCCTTCGTCAAGTTTGATCAAAACAGGGCTGATTTCCTGGAAAATATTCACTGAACGCTCTTCTGCTAATAGAGAACACTCAACAGGAATGTTTCACGGATCTTTTTAACGGAACAGTCCTACTAGCTTTCGACCACATTCGCATGCAACAAACACGTAACATGCTCTTGCCGTGACGCGACGAAACTTTTTTTGTATCAAACACTTAGCCCCTACACATGTCAATTAAACTCGTCCTACGTACAGCAGTACGAAGCATTGGATAAATGGAAACGTACACGCAAGTAGATAATCTCTTCAAATGCGATTATGAACGTTTACAACACAACTAATACATCTAGTGTAGACGTATGGAAGATATATCGTACACTGTGCCAAAGAAATCGTATCATTCGAAGCATTGTTTATATAGGATCCAAAATACGTGAACAGTTCGAAAATTCAACGAGTGAATAAAAAATGTGAAAATGCTATGGGTCTAACGTCCTCGTAGCGAATATGAAAATATTCTGTTTTGAACCGATACGTAAGCGGAAGTCTGTGCTCAATTCCATTTGCTCAAGCGGCAGGTCACACGAAGGTCACGAGAGAGTGAGAAGTTCCTCCAGCCTCGCCCCGAGTACACCCCTCTGTTCTTCACATTAATTGGAATTCCCGTTTCCTTTCGGCGTGCTTCGATCGGCCGGCCGGTTCAGCGTCACGTCCCCATTGTCGAAGGCGTTCTTCTTTTCCCCCTTTTCCGAGAAAGCAATAAACGCGGGGTAGAGGGAAGCGGCGTTTTTAGCCCTAGAAGAGAGCACGTATCGGAAAAAATGAGCTACTAAATTAACCTCCCTTCCTCCAGGGGGACCATGGGCCAAAGGCTCGCGACCTCTCGGGCCATGGTGCCACGAACTGGCGAGGTAACAGCGCTCTTGATTTTAACGTAAAAACGCCACCGGTGCAGCTCAAAATACATCACTTGACGCCGGATATGTGTGCTTTTTCACACCAGCGAAGTGATGCCATGTGCATGGGTGTTCGGAATACGATACAATTTTTGACAGTTAAAGTATGTTACTAAATGAGGTTTTGCGGCTCGTCTCTTGCAACGGACGATATTAGTAGCGGCGGTTAAAAAAGGATTGCATGTTCCGGTATTTGTGAACGAAAGTTTTTATTCGCAGAATTATGCTCGTGAAACAATAAAGTGTGTTAACTCGGGGGTGAAATACGTTATTCGCGGAGGTCGAAGCATTTGTAATATGTTTTAAATGCTTCCTCCCCTTACAGTAGTCCAATTTCCTTTGCTGCGATAGAGGATAAGCCATTACTCAAAGAGTTATTACTTCCATAGGTACTGTAACGTCGTGGGTAGGGATCTACGCCACAAAGAAACAGACACGAGTGGGTATTTGCAATTTATTTACAATAAATTATTTACAGTGACTAAAATCTCACTCTAAGGCGTTTGTCGGAGCTACCTGACGCAGCCCCCCTCTCCCAACACGCGCCTTGTGGCCGCGCCTGCGAGTAGCCAACTCGGCCGATTCGCAATCGGGCATCTCATGTGCCTCGGCAGACCATCTGCCCTGAAGTATAAGGCATACTTCACCGTGTCCGAACCTCGAACACCTACTCGTACCTTCAGCACTTCCGCGCCAGACTTGGTCGGACAAGTTTTGCGGTGTTTGACGCGAGGAAACCAGAATCGTTACCCACCGAAGGGTCCTGCGACGCAACTTAATATAGGCCCGAGTCACATGACATCCTACGTCATCTGCCCTCCACGCAAGTGAGTGCCACCGACGCCGCATTTTGTGCCCGGCGTCTACGAACCAGCCCTCTACCCTCTGGGATTTCCGTGTGGGGTGGCCTTTGTTCGGGAGCCTGTATTTGGCTCCCTCATCCCCATACCTTGCAACTCTGGAGCAGAGACTCAAGTCTATGACGCTACAGTACACAACATCATAATTTTGAAAACACTTCTCTCGTTAAAAAGTATGAACATTTCCTTACAATCTTCAATATAACAGCATCATCATCATTGTAGCTGATTAATTTTAGTTTCATGTGAGTTATTCAAAGGTTTCTAAAGTACTATGTTGAAAACAATTAGGATAGTATTGATTAAAATAACCAGCTTCCCGATCAAAAATGAAAAGTTGGCGGACTTGCGGCGAGGTGCGTGACGAGAAAGGTAGCGAGGGTGCTGGCGCGGTGGCGGCCGATCAGCCGGAAAGCCATAAATCGTGCCATCCCTCCCCTGCCCCCCTCCCTCGCGCCCGTCCCATCCCCAGATCCTCCCCTGCCGGAGGTCGAGGAAGTCTCCTGGCCAGCGTCCAGTGACAAGGTAGCAGGAGCGGATCCGAGAGCAAAGAGGTTAACCACGCCTGCCTCATGCAACGGACTGGGGGGATAAATATACAACGCTGCAGCCGTGTCCCCACCCACGACTTTGTGAAATCTCCAGTTATAAAATGAAAAAAAGTAGCTCGATCTGATGAAATTGTCGGTAGATTGTAAAGTATTTTTTTAAGTGAAATAGCTTCAATATGACCTCCAAACTAACTTCAAAAACTAGATTAAACCTAACTAGATTTCGCGGAAGCCAATTGAAAAATTAAATTTCTTGGACCTCTAATGACTATAAAAGTTATACAAAATGGAAAAATGAGTTGCAACGTAACCGTCGCTGCGAGTAGCATCATTTCTTCTTAAAGCAGCTCCACAAATTCGTCATTCGCCGAACAGCGAGCTACTGCTCGCCCA
Organism: Teleogryllus occipitalis; assembly: GCA_011170035.1. Taxonomy (NCBI): domain Eukaryota; kingdom Metazoa; phylum Arthropoda; class Insecta; order Orthoptera; family Gryllidae; genus Teleogryllus; species Teleogryllus occipitalis. The sequence continues at coordinate 97,632 of BLKR01001043.1, forward strand.
GTCTCGAACAAATTATGTATTCCTTAATGTTCGCTTCCTTTGATGGGTCCAAAAGACCGATATGCAATGGATAGGGTGAGCACCGAATGTTCGTCATTCCACAAAAGCAAGCAACTCATCCACACTACTTGGGATTCGGCGAGCGGTAGCTTGCAACTCGCAGAATAACGAATTTGTTGCCTTTATACTACTTTGCCAATTTCGAAGTAGAATGGTATGAGGTACTTATTAAAAAGAAAGATAAAAGTAGGTACTTCTCTAAAGAAATAATTCGCTCACTTTGTCGTTCAAGTTCTCTAATTCTTCATTGCGAGAAATGTAACATATCCTGATAACTCTGATTAACAATGCATGTAAGGAGTAAAAACGTGGTTTTTAATGGACAAAGAAAAAAGAAGCCCACCAAGTCAGCCATTCTGAGAAGAAATTAAACAAACATAAAAATAATGAATCCAAACCATTGAAAATTCAATGAAGAAACCTCGTATTTATCGATAAGACCCTTATCTGTTGACCAAAGAGTTACCTTAAGCGATGTTTATCGCAAAGAAGGAAAAAGCATTACATTCTAATTACACCGTCTAGAACTTTCTCAAGAAGTAGTAGGATAATCATGAAATGGAATGGAAAACTTCCTGAAGTTATTGTATCTTGATGTAAATTTCAAAGACGGCAAAAAAAGTTCTCACTGCATTTCAGAGATTACTTTCATGTTCGCTACGGCAAGTTCCGTGTTTGCGTGTTGCGCGTTTTGTTTCAAGGGCCAAATATTAAAACACTCGTTTTGTGTATGGATCGTTCGCTTAATTGCCTGTAGATCCCCGCGCGTTTGCTTTCATACGCGGTCCCTGTAGTCAGTATTTACTCGTTAAATGCAACGTGTATAAATTATTTAGGAAATCATGCGTTGTAATAACAGAATAACGCCGTCCGAAATTGCCCCGTTTTATTGTGTTCGTATTGCTTTTTTGATGAAACGTCCCCATTAAAAGTCTGAATATATATTTGCAAATGGGCACGTTCATCTTTCAACTGGTGATTCTCGACAAAACTGCCTAATCATGCAGATGTTGAGAGGTAACGTCGTAGTTGAGAACGACTGAGATGAATTTCAAATTAATAAGGAAATTGAAGGTAGAACGTAACACCCATTCATAATTTATGGTCACATGAGTTGTAAGTAATTGCGTTAAAACGTTGGGTTAATTTTATCTTTACATTACGTTACGTGGTCATTCTTATCAATTTCTTGTAAATATTTTCTTCGGGACATAATTTCAAGAATAATTTTGAAAATATTACTTTGAAGATAAGTATTGAATACATTATGAGAAGAGTTATTAGACATTAAGGGCACAAGCAATACAGACATAAAGGTTTATTTTCTGATCTCTCAGTAAAAGTACCTTGCAGTATTATTTCCATTTAGGAATAAGCTATTAACTGTTTGATATCGCCGGGCTTTATATTTTCACGTAACGACCGAATTTGGCGTGGAGTTAATTTTCATTATAATTTAAATAAAAATAAGAATATTTTTAATTTAAAAATTACAGATAAAAATGTTAGAATTCAAGACGAAATGAAGCAACGGAAATGGAGTGTTATAAAACCCGTAATAACAAGAATATATAGTAAAATGGATTTCCGAGGTTCTGTCGCGTTCGTCGCCCGAAGATTTACTCCCTTCTTGCTCTGACATGTGGCCCGCGGTGCGCCGGAGGGTTCCAAGTAGAACCGCACTAGAAAGGAAATCCATCACTCGGCCACCCCGAACTGACCGCGGCCATGGAAGCCAGCGCCGAACCGCTGAGCATCTGCGCAATAAAAACCCGCGCCTCCAGCCAGTCGCTTACTCTGCCATTCGGTCCCACATCCCTCCCCCCCCCCACACACACACACCCGCGACACCGCCCACCGCCATGCCCTTGCCTCGCCTACGACACCATTTCCTTCCCCTGTTCGCGCCGCTTCGTCCGCGAGTGACCGTCGCCTCTCCACCGCCGGCCCCGCCCCGCGGCCCGCGCTAGGCGCGACCGCCGCCCCCACGCGCATACATGCGCGCTCGAGGGGGTGGCTCGGACAGCGGATTCATTAAGTAGAGCATCTGGCTAACTAACAGGCGATAATTCACTTTTGGGCGGCGGTGGCGGCGGACGCGAGATTGCTCTGGGGGACACGGAACGGCTATTTTGATCATTGTTTTGCACGTTTAGCGCCACGCTCCGTCCCTCCCTGCCTCGCCCCCTCGCGCGGCTGCGGTTCCTCCTCCGCGCCCACCCACCCACCCACCCGCCCACCCATCCTGCCGCACCGTTCATTTTCGTGCGCGACGCCAGATAATCATACTTAACGAAACCGCAAAGGAATTTCCATAAATCTTCCCCTTGACTGGCTTTTAGCTCTGTATCGCGACGCTCAACAGATTTTTACGGCGTTGCGGATCACGGAGAGCAATTATACCGCGTTCCCATAGTTGCGTCACCCCCTCCCCCGCGCGGCGAGCGTGTTTGGAGCGCGAGCGGTTTCTTTTTTATACCGACCGCAGCGGTTTTAAATCCCGAGGCCGTGAGCGCGCCGCGGTGCGAGGGGGGGGGCGGGGTGGAGGGAGGTGAAGTTGGCGGGCTGGAGGATGCAGTGGAGCGCGAAGGGGGAGGGGTGTAGGATGGGTGGGGCTGGTGGGTTGGGGGTGGGAGGCGCGAGTGGGTGGGTCCGTCTCGCTCTAATCCGCGTCCTCGCGCGCTTGCCGCGTAATAAAGCACGAATAATGAGTGGGCCTGCCCCGCGCCATAACTCCTGCTCGTTTGGATTTGAAAACCAGGCGCCGCCGCCGCGCGCCGAGGGAGGGTGGGGTTGAGCCGAGCGGGGGGTGCGGGAGTTTGAGGAGTGGGAGGTCGGAGGGGTAGTGCGGCGGAGCTTTGCGCGGAAGGCGGATGATCCTGGAGTTGAAAAGCTGCATCGGTCAGTAGAGGGTCACGGAGAGACGGGTTGCTCTTCTAAAATGATTCGATGAGAATTGAGAATCGAGATGTCGAGTACAGAAATGAAGTGTTTTAGGTTCTCAGCAGTTTTCTGCCATGTCGTCCGAGTGTGAATGACAGCAAATTACCCATGGGTTAAAAATGTTTCAGAAAATAGGACCAAAGTAAAGATTCTATATTAATCAGAATAGTATGCATATTAAATGGCATGTAAGAAAAATTGTGAAGTCCCATTGAATTAAGGGTTGATATTTCTTCTAATTCCGTTGGCGATAAGATCAATTCCATCGGCATTAAGATCAATGTCAGTCCACATTTCTAAGAAATAATTATAATATTAAATAATTTATAACTCAGATAATAATGAACAATAATTAATGCGTAATTAATGATTCAGTAGATCAAGTTTTATTGCATAAAAAGAGATGATGTCTATTTTTCATCTGCAATTTCAGTTCTACTAAAATAATTTCCAGTATAACATTTTGAGTTAATTAGTTTCAATAATTGCATTTTCATTTCAAAATAATCAGTCTGATTGAAAGCATTAACAGGATTTTTTAGGTCGTTGCCGTCATAAAGTGATCAAGATCCTTCATGTGAACTTTCCGTAAGTCAGATACATTACTAGTATGTCGTAAACGTCAGAATTATACCGCCAACTTCCAAACATTGTGCAAACATTTCCAGTATCGTAAACGTGCACCGTTATGGTTTTACGTGTATGATATAACTTTGCTCTTGTATCGTAAAGATAAAGTCTTTCCTCGTTAATTGCATATTGTTGATGCAAAATAACCAACAGCAATTTTGATTATCTACTTCTAGATTACTCTGTTATAGGAAGTATGTGTGGTATATCTGCTCTCTTCATTTCGAAATTAGGGCCCTCGGCACTAAATTCTACCGTATTTTATTGCTGTGGTATGTAACTTTACAATGTTTGGCAATTACTTGTACCAAAGTTAACAAATGTTTGTTTGATTGTTAACAATATATTTTAGCTTCATGGGTAAAATCTCCATCATTTCATTTTAGAAGTGATGCACAGTATCCCAAATCCTACTTTTCATCTAGACTTTTTAAGGTGGCATTTTATACTGTAATCTTTTAACTTAGTGATACGTTAAAAGTCAAATGCCAATTCTCCTGTACATGTCATTCTGGGACTACGTACGTGTTTGCAGTACATTTCTTTTAACTCTCTGTCACTAAAAGAATTAGTCAGTATCCTGTATTAGTGTTTCTTTTCCAAGCAATTCATTACTTTCCTTTTTTTTTTTTTTTTTTTTTTTTTTCATTTTGGGGACATCTCTTTCAGTGTGAAAATCTTTTAACAGTGGGCTACACCAACCTTTCTTTTCGCTAAACTGAATTTCGATGGAGGTAATCATTTGGCAACTTAATTTGTTAGAAAATTTGCATAAATTATTTTCTAATTAAACAAGTAATGAATCGGAGATACTTGCGACAGTGCTCGTCCATGGCACAGCATTAACTGGTACATTGTTACGGATTGCAATTTAAATTTAGTCATGCTTCTAATATTTCTATAGTGTTCCTGTATCTAGCAAACTTTTCGTGGGTTGTAGATATAGTTGTTTTAAATTCTTTACTTTGAAGGTTGTTTGTACGAGTAACAAAATGGTTTTTGCTATCGGCAATATTTGTGGTACTTTTCCACAGTTCGCGTTAAATGTTGTTTTCCTATGCCAACGCTTTGTTGAGCTCTCCTTTTGCTAGTTGTAATAATAGAGTCGGGGCCGTGGGTTGCTATTTTGTTAGAAATACTATAAAATCAAATCTGCAGTTCTTTCGGCCGATGTAAATAAGTTCTCTATTTCTTGAGATCGAAAATTTATAGATTTGTAATGTTACTAACCATCCTTCGTTGTTTTATTCATTCTTCAACTACATGTAATAAAACGGTGGGATTCTGGAGTTGAAAAAATGCGCATAGATTACACTTCTACCCCGAGTGTTGCATACAGGTTTGTACTATGTTTTTGACTAATATAAATCGAATCAAGTTCACTTATTATAAGAAATTATAAAATTCTGAACAACATACGAAACTGGGGACAATCTGGATTCGGTTTTGTTTCTCTCGAAAGATAATGATAAACAGTTTTTGTGCTCTCTATTCTGGAAACTCTCAAAAATGGGTTCGGTTGTTTTCGGAAAGATAATAATAAACAGTTTATGTGCTCTGCATTCTGAGTTCGTGATAACACTATTGCGGTTATTTCATCAACCAGCGTGTCAATGTGAAAAAAATACTTTCTCATAAATTATATAAAATATATACGATTTAGTACTTGTGCATGCGTGACTTTCCGAATACAGTCATTAGAACACCAAAATGATGCCATGAATGCCACAGTGAGGCGGCTGAAGAGCAGTGAAAGATGCTGTGATAGACAGAAGGAGAATGTGTGAAGAGTGTAAATGGAGGTGAAACGGACAAAAATGCGAGTGTCGTTGGCAAATGGATAGTGACTGTGGGAAGTGATTCGGAGATATGCTCAAGCACTCAAACATGAATGGAGCAGGATAACGTTCACAACTTTCAGCGGCCAGAAAGTACCCAACGATTCTCTCCTTATTTCGTAGAACCGAGTTCTGTGTGAGCAAAGTGCTCCAATTGCACCAAGGTTGTAGTGCAATCCATGAACAGTCGATCTTACAATAATTAGGGTGCGTTGATTCCGTCCTTCAGTGATACGTCACAGCTTTTTGTATGTTCATGCTAGGCATGAAAACTTACTCTTGTCGGCTACATTTATATCCATCTAGCTGGGGAACATTGTAATGCAACGATCTAAATATTTACTTTTATTTATTGTAATGTAATATTTTATTTGACTCTATTTATTTCTGTGTTTCAGGTATGTACGCATCACATTCCGGATTCTCTTACTCATCTTGAAACAAAGAGCTTTGGTGGATATTACTAAATAAACAACAGGTGAGTTATGATCTTCCTCATCAATATTATTAATATATCAAACATTATATAGCACTGTAGAGCACAACGCATTGACTACAATTGCAAGAAGAGTGGTCTGAATAAAACGTTTTTACCCGAATCGGTGACATGAATCATTATACTCTTCTTAACGGCCTTATAAGGTTTTTTTCCGGTGTTCATGTCTTTCTATTAATTCCAGAACCAACGAGCTTGCAAATATGGTATTGTATATTTTCCGATTAAGTTAAGTATTATGCGATTGACACATGCGCCAAACAACCAATCGATGTTCTCACCCGGCTACAGCACTCATACTCATTTGATCATAAGTAATGCCACGAATGATTTAGAAATTACCGATAAGTCAATGAGCCGCGTTAATTTATTAGCAATTTGCTATCCATGAGAGTTACTTAGCGTGACTATTTCATGAATAACTGCATTAATAAACTCAAAATTATTAAAACACAAAAGTGCATATTGTACAGTTTAAATACCAGTAAATGATGTTTCAACCTCTCATCTCTACTCTCTTAAATGATTTCATGTCTTTTTTTTTAAATCAAAAATGTAGATTTCTTAAACTCATCATGGCGCTTAATGCTATCTGTTTGTTTTTAAAGATTAGTGAAATTATATAGATATTCACAAAGTAAACGTTCTCGTGTTTGACTATTGAAAGCAAACAAATGCACGTCGCTATAAGATACAGTGAAAGGAAAATTTAATTATTTTTGCTGATCAAAATCTGATATCAATTGAAGTTTAAATGACTTCGTTCTTCCATTAGTCCCTCAACGTGATTGAAATAGCGAAATCGGTAGTTGCCATCAAACTATATGTTTTCAAGCATCTTTCTTATGCCTTAAATATGATCTAGTCCCTGAAACACTCTTTATGCAAAAGATTTAATTGTCCTGAATGTTGCCCCGGAAAGACAATGAAAAATACGAGTAATAAATATAAAAGTAAGAAAATAGCTATTTCTTCCGTCGTAATGAAAGAAAAGCTTGTTGCTCTAGGCCGTTTCTTTCGTTTCCATAGTATAGGTAAATACTCAAACCCGAAATCCTCTCAAAGCAAAAGTCGAATTCCACTTGCTATCTTAAAAATTGGCCAGAGCGTTAAGTGGCGCTTGCCCTGCCCCTTATCACACAATAAGTATGTGATACTACGAAATGAAGGAAATTAAATTGTAAAAAAGCGAAATTAATTAAAATATTACGAAATGAACGAATTACGAATTAATATTACAAAATGAACGAATTACGAATTAATATTACGAAAGTAATCGACAAGGAGATTGTCAACTGCTTTCTAAAAATATTTCCAACCTAATCTGTGATGATGCTGAAGATAATACTCATGATAATTTTTTTTTAAAAGTTGAGTAGAATTTGAAATCTTGTAGAGCGAATACGTCTGTTAGGCAAATGAGCTCAGAAGAACAAACACTACCGCAACTCAAACGACATAGATCAGCGAGCAAGCTGCTCCATTTAACACGGAGTCCACACCTGCGACGAAGCCCGCTGTACCGCACGGCGCCGCGCCGCGCCACCCGTCACCACGCCGCGCCACGCAACGCCATGCAACGCCACGCCACACCACGCCACACCACGCCACGTCACGTCGCGCCACGCCGCACATCGAGAAACGCTCCGGCGAGCGCTCGTGCGGTGCGGCAGCGGCCTGGCCATTGTGGTGGACACAATCGACGCGAATTAGCAGACGCAAGCGGCGGCAGCGGCAGTGGTGGCGATTTCAGCGATGCACAATTGTTCAGAATAAAAGACACGCGGTAAGAATTTCATAATGTTATCCCTGCGTTGTTTGGTTTTCGTTTATATGTGCACGTAGGTTTGGAAGAGTGCTCAGTTAGAACAAGTCATTAAAATTAGAAATAGAGAACAAAGCGAATGACATAAAATGTACGTTGCTTCCAATGAAATGCATCTCTTCTGGGCGGAGTGGGTTGGTTCCATCATTTCCAATTTCAAAATGTTTAAATATTTTATTGCACTAATAGTACTTAAACAGGCTAGTTGTTGAAACGTATTGAACACGCTTGGAAACTCCGTGATGGAACCAACGGGTTCGTGATTCATTGATTGATTATTTCGTGTTTGCGGGCGCGTCAACTGATGTGGTCGTTGGTCCCGTGAGTGCGGTGAGTGCTTTTATCGCGGGAGGTGGCGGTGTTCTCTCCCCGCTCTATGGCGGGATCTGCCGCCGACCTACATACCACGACCAGCGGGGTTTTGCCCCACAGGTTGTGTCCCACCAGTGGGACACCGCCTCAGCCGTAATGAGTTCTAAGCTCTTGACTGAACTCTAAACAAATGAGGTAGTGTTGTGCGTGTGTACGTATGTATAAGTATGGAGGGGGGATGGGCCAGGGAGAAGAAGGGAAGGATCGCGTGCGGTCCGTTTGTTCGAGTACTGCTCCGGCGTTCCCCTGGTGATGATTGGGGAAGCCACGGAGAACTACTGAGTCATTGTCATGAATACCATCAGTGCAGCCGGCCGCTGGAATTCTACTCCGAACTGCGGCTGGATTCGACGTAGCTAGTGTCGAAAATTGTGCCACCGACGCGAGTCGAACCCTGGGGCCTTCTGATCAGCGGTACTGCTGTGCCATCGGTGGATACTCTGAGCTCCCTCAGCCGGTAACGTATTCGTGACACGATGCGCTCGCTTTCCTTTCCCCTAGTCCAGTATTTCTCCATCATTCATCAAGTCATAATTTATTGACCATCTCGAGTTAAACGAAAGCACAGTACATGGAATCGCGATGAATAAAGAAACTCTGTGTAATTGTATTGATTTCATCGGAAGAGGTGACAGGGGGCATCAACTGATGTCACTGCAGTGCCTCTGACCGGGAGATCCTAGATTCGAGGAGGCAGTATTTTCGACACTAGTAGAGCTGTGTCAAATTCGGTCGCTGTCTGGGGGGAATTCGGGCGGTCGGCTGATCTGATCTGTAGTTTTCCTTGGTTTCTCCGTTCAATACCAGGCGAATGCGGTAGCAGTACCTTTACAAACGGATCACGGACTGTGCGCGATTATTCCTTTCTCATCCTTGTCGTCTCCTCACTTCTTGCTTACACACACACACACATACCTACATACTCTACATTTCCAAACATGCCGAGAGACCGGTCGGGAGCTTAGAGCGTGTCCCGCTGACGGGGGATACCTGGTTTGGGGTAAACTTCGCTAGCTAACAGGTAGGTCGGCGCGGGATCTCACCATCCATCGGAGGGAAATCACAGCCACCTCTCCAGGAAAAAATCATGAACTACACTTTCGGTACCAATGACCTTAATAGTTAACGCGGAATCACTCATCAGTCAATCAATCAATGTATTGATTTTGCCCTTTTTTTGATTTTTTTTTCTTTTTTTTTTTTCGGCCCACTGCGCAACGGCTACGAACGGCGGACGCGGACGCGCGGCTCCGGGGCTCCGTCCGCCCCGACGCCCGGGATGAATCGCGCCGCAGTCGGAGCGCTTGTAGCGCGATGTTAAATCTCAATTACGCGGAGCGCGCGGGCACGCGTGTCGTTTTTATTCTCACGCGCCCGCCCACGGAAGTGTTGGTGGCGGCGCGGCGCGGCGCGGTGCGGAGGTGGCCGCGGGCGAACGGGCGGGAGCGTGCGCGGCGGCGGGCGTAGGCGGAGCGTGCACCCGCGGAATGACAAAGACCAGCTGGTTGCGGCTGCATTGCGACTAATGCGTTGTGACGCCTTGTGTGTGGGTGCGCTCGACGCTAGCGCTAGCAGGTTGGGCTTGCGTGCTGTTAGTGATCACGAACGTCGGATATTGCAACAACCACGGAACGTATCTGCTCAAATGGCTCGGGGATAGTGTTTTTTCGAAAGGTTTAATTTGGAATCGGTAATTACTGTTAAGTTAATTAAACTTTCATCCAGTGTATTTAATTGCTATTGTGCATTTGATTTATCGCACAATATTTAATGGGCTTTAACTACAATCTATTTAAATCAATGTTTAATTATAAGGATTTTTTTTAACTTTTGGAAAAATATTGCATTTGGTGAAAGAATTCTTTAAACATCTCTCCCTTGCGCTTTCGGGTAGTTACCCATTACTTCGTTGATATCTCTGAAAATGCGAAGTCTACCCCAATAAGAGCAATTCCAATTTACCAATAATTGTATTAATTCGCATCGTAATTAATATTAGTAAGTAGCATATAGAAGTTTGGTCTGTGGGTTAAATTTCTTCACTTTCATACCGTCCGATAAATAACTCAAATGCAATCAAACTGAGTTTCTAAATGATCTGGAATTCGAATGATCCCATTTATTCTAATATTTCCAATTGCCTATATTTGGTTGCAGTAGTAGTACATCAATATTCAGATAGCATGAATACCATAGTTCCGGTTCGAATATTGTCCATTCATTGCGTGATTTTGTTTACAGGAGACATACCTGTTATTGAACTACCAATCTTTATACTTCCCTTAACCGTTCGTTGATGAATTTGGCAGTTTGGTATTTTCATGGGAATTTCGGTTATTGCTGTTTTGGAATTTGATATTGCCTTTCACTCTTGTTACAAATTTCGCAGAATCGCTTTTATAGTACCTTTTCAAATTGGTATGGTTCCACACATATTATTACATTATTTTTGCTATTTCCGCCAGTAAGTAAAACCTAGCAAATTTTAGTTTTGAAGCCTCCCTGCGGTGATATAAAAGTTCTTGGGGAATCGGAAATAGGGAGAAGTCACTATTCGTCGTCAGTTGCTATCACTTCCGAGCCAGCCGTAAGCTTGAAACTGGCAAAGCAGCCCCATGCAGTTTGTGGGTAGATCTTAGCATTCTGATTGGAGAATGGAGTGGAGTAGAGTCGTGGGCAGAAATTCCTATCTCCAAGGATTGCAACTCAAATTTCTCATTGTGAGGTTTGTGGCATACAAAGGAGATATGACAGACCCCAATTTTAAGCGAAATTTCAGATATTTTATACATTTGCTTATGGATTTCGCATTTCTACCGTTCGACCTCCGGAAAGATGCATTGGTGGGTTTTACCCCGCGGATGCGGCTCGACTGACGGTCGGTGTTCGACCGCGGCGACGGCGCGGTGACAGGCGGCGGTGGCGGCGGGCACGCTGGCGGCGACGGCACCGGGGGCGGCTTGTCACCCGACGGAACGGCGTGGGCGGCGACGCCTCCCCGGAGCGCGTTATGGATACGTGGGCCCCTCCGGCCGCCACCAGCACTTCCCCTCCGCGGCCCCGCCGTCCGCGCGTCGTCCATCATCGCGGGCGCGCGGACAGCCGCACTGCGCCGCTGCCCCGCCCCCGTCACCGTCACCTGCCACCTCCAACCCCCACCCGGCGACCGCCCCGCCCCGGCGCGCCCCGGCGCGCCCCGGCGCGGTGCAGCGCAAACGGCCCCGCGCCGACAGGTAGAGCCGGCGCGTCGCCGCCGCGGGCTCAGCCACGCTCTTCTCCCGGCGGCCCTGTACCTCCGTCTCCACGCTTGCCCCGCTGGCTTCACGCACGCTTCTACCCCTGCGATCCCGCTGCAGGGGAGAAGCATCTGTGGGACGCCTTTTCTTTCCTTCTGCCTCACATGGTCCCGTATCTGAGCATATGATTACATACACGAGCTCGTACAGCGATTTGATGTCTTGAATCTCTGCAAGCTGTATGCTCCCAATTTATTATCCGTGCGAGATTATTGTTGGAATCCAATACTATCAACGCTGCAGTTTCGTTTTGCATGTAGTCACATCTACTTTCCACCAATGAGAAGCTCCGTCAGTCAAACTGATGATATGAGAGTTACTATTGTTTTCATGAGCGATCTGGTAATGACGTTAAATAGTAGAATAAATTTCCTTCAGGGTCATTTGCAATAAATAATACATGGGTAGATACTATACGTCATAGAAACTATTTTAGTTTGTGAGAATACGAGCACGGGTGAAAAATGTGAAATATATACTTGGAAGAACAAGGTATGAACTAAGTGCATAGACATTTAAGGACACGTCAAAATTATGTTTATTTATTAAGGAATTTGAAATGACAGTACTGGTTTCATGTTCCAAAGCATTTTATCACGTATGAGTTCACAACATTCCAAAAGTTGTACATACTCGGTCTAAAGGCTTGATGAGGCAGACGCTCGATTATTTATTTATTTATTTTACGTCAAAAACAGTTAAAAACTGCGTATGACGTGCTATGGGGAAAAGTGAATTGTGTGCACGTTTTCAAAATTCTGTGATCCCTACACTAAGTCATATACTACTTAAATTTTTAATTTTGAAAGGGAGAAAAAAAACAAAAAAACTCCCATATAATAAAATCTATTATCAAGGATAAATAAGCAATAAATTTTGGCTGAATTCTAGTAGACGTGCACAGAAAATGAAGTTACATTTATGTCCAGAAGCAATGTAACTTCATTTTCTGTGCACGTCTTCTAGAATTCAGTGGGAAATACAATTATTCAAATTATCGTTTCCATGTTGTCGCGGCAGGAAGTAATAAGAGCCAAAATGTATTGCTTCTTTATCCTTGAAATTAGATTACTGCACGTGCCACATCGATCCCACACTCACAGGCCGGCACGTGTGTTGCTGATTACTAGAAGCTACACATCTTCGTAGAAACCCTCCTGCTCGTCTCGCGACTATCCTGTTGAAAGGGCAATATTCCCAAGAGCTTTCACCAAGTCCTTGTGACATTCTAGAGCATTTCTCCCATGGAGAACGGCCGTCTTTGTATATTAGCGCTGCTCGAAACGGATTACATTCATCTCGCACAGTAGCAGTCAGACAACTGATTTCACATTGCTCTCTGTGCTAACACAAACACTCACATAGCAAGCTGTTACTGTGAAGACACATTAGTGGAGTATTTTTTCAACGCAGCAAATGAAATCGTCTGATCCATTAACATATCTTTTAGAAGAAATATAGGTGGCATGACTTCTGCACCAACCCCCGCAGTTCCCGACACTTATTTCATTCTTCTTACCTATTTGATTTGTTGACAGAATTTATTTAGAAAACTTAACATTTCGTACAAATTATTCCTTGATAATTCTGCTGAATCGAAGGTCAAGATATTTATAAGACTTTCCGCCTCGCAATATTCATCAGAATTTTGAGTTTTTAGTTTTCTTTGTAATGAGATCTCTTCTGAACAGTGACGATGTAATAACTTCCAGGGGAGCATCAGTCATTCAATAAAAATTTAGAAGTTTGTAGATTAATAATGGGAAACAACTCATGCAACCTGCAACTCGTGTTACCCTGCACTTTACATTCGAAAATGATGTACTACATTAGGCCTTTAAACCCTGGATGTCAAGAGTTATGTTTATATTCACCTTTAGTAATTAGTTAGAAATTTCGGGAATGGAGGAATCTGTAAAGTTCAAGAATGTTAGAATGTTTACCCATACACAATGCCGCGCAAATGATGTAACAATTTATGGCCTGGCCATTGAAAGAGGGTTCCAATAAGAAGATGTTTTCACTTTTAAAACAAGAATTTACAAGGTGTCGAAAGTTTGCACGATCTCAACAACTAAACAAAAAAACAACAGTTTCATACCTACCACAACAGTTCCCTGCTAACACATACGTACCCACACTTAACAATCGGGCCATCTCGACAGGTAACAACCGTCATCAGAAGGCACGCACGATCACACATCGTCATTCCACTGTACACTGAGTTGACGGCGACACGATGTGTGTAACTCGACGGGAGACTCTGGTCGCTAATCTGCTTGCGTGCTTGGCGCACGCATTTCTTCAGCGCGGCACGGGCGGCGCGGGCGCGCATACGCACACACATGCGTGCGTGCGTGCGTGAGCGAGTGGAGCCGTGCAGCGGCCGCGCTCATAATTCATTTTTGGCCGCGCGTTAATGGATGTTGTGCCGTTTCGCCAGCGAGCGCCGCGTGGCGAGCGCGCCGCGATTGGGCGTTCCGCGCATTCAGACCCGCCGCCGAACCTCCACTCCTCTCCTCTCCCCCCCCCCCCCTCGCCCGCTTCTTCCCCCCCCCCCCTCGTGTGATGGACGCTCGGTCATTAATGTGGGGAATATCTCTTCAGGCCTGTTTGCGCTCGTTCTTTGTGTGTGACGCTCTTCCCATTTAACTTGCGTAACTACATGATGTTTTCTAAACCGCCCTCACCGGCACGTTGCGGCCGAGACGTGTGTTGTGGGGGTTGGATTTGATGTAGTATTTCTGTTCTCAAAATGTAGGCATTTCTGCTGCAATTTGGTGACATTTGAATTCAGAATGTGACAGATCTACATTTAAACTTTAACATGTTCCTTTTTAGAAAGTAGCAAAGCAAATTGACCTTCAAAAGAAATTGTTACTTATACTATTACCAAATACTCGTGAACAAGATTTTTTGATTCTTCAGGAGAATATTAAATGTTATACTGTGTTGGTTTGATTACTTCATATATTTTAGATTACTGCATTTGCTCCGTGTGTTGATTTTGGTTTCATTGATGTTTACATTTATACAATTGCTGATCGATTTCCGAAATTAAACACACAGACTTCTTTGATAATTTGTGAAAAAGTTTTATGGTTTATTCAAGCTGTGTTGAAATGCCAACGCATTTCTTATATAACAAATAATATTCTTGGCATTATTGATACTCTGAAATTCTTTTAACTTTACTTTCTCTCTGTAATAAATATTTACATTTATGCATTGGTTCACTCACTTATTTACATTCGACCACTGCATGCAATGTGTAATGAAGTAATATTTGAATAAATCTATTATATTTAATTCCTTGAATTTCTCCATATTTAAACAAATTTTCCAGTATGGCACATTACGTTAGCAGAGGTCACTAATCCGTTGAGTGCCACCGTACACCAGAGGGAACGTGACGTCCTCTCTATTCCCACCGCACTCGCGGCGAATTAAAATTCGGAGCAACAAAATTCCGGGGTTGCACGCCGTAAAAACGGTGTCCGTTATTAGTGTTTATTTTACTCCGGTGGCACACTTGTTAGTAGTTAACATTCATCGCATAATTTTTGCCGGGCCATTGATTTTTTGCGGGGGAGGGAAATTAAATTTAGCGTGTGGACGCGAGGTCGAGGCTAGACAGCGCATATGACGTCCCGCGACAGCCTGACATGCCAGGTCTCGCGGTACGCTGGCATGTGCATCTCTTTATCGGCGAAGGAGTGGCGCTAACCCCTTCATTCTCTACACTCGCACACCGGAAGAGATGGCTCAGGGTATCAACTGATTTCACTGCAGGGCCTCTGACTGGCAGATCCTAGGTACGAGTCCCGACGGTGGCAGGATTATCGACACTAGCTAAATAGCTAGGTCGAATTTAGTTGCTGTCTGGAGGAGAATTCTATCGACCGGCTGCTCTGATCCGTAGTTTTCCGTGGTTTCTCCGATCAACATCAGGCGAATGCCGGAGCAGTACCCTAACAAACTGATCACGAACCGCGCACGATCTTTCCTTCCTCTTCCTTGGCCTTTCATCGCCCCTTACTTACACACACTTATACATATATGCACTACACTAACACACCTGCCGAGAGACCGGTCAGGAGCTTAGAGGTTCTCGCAACTGGGGCGGTGCATCGCTGGGAGGAGATACCTGGCTTCTAAAATATGCACTTAAATACGCAATTAAAATGAATATAACTTTCTTGATATAATAATATAAAACTTTCTTGAAAAAAAATCACGAGAAGCATGCTTAGAATGAAAAGATACATTTTTGGACAAACATAATAAAACCAAGCTTACTTTGCGGAAGAAAAAATTGAAGTAAATATGCACTTTAATGAAGTACACTGTACGTCTTGTTTCAGTTTTTGTACTAGTAAAAAATATATCAAAAGTTTAAAAAAACGAAAACTGTGACAAACCCATTCTAATCAATGAACGCTCCTATAATTACAAAAAGCATCAAGAGGAAAATTCGTTCAAATATGCACTAACGTATATACTGCCATCGACGCGGCCGACGCGGCCCGGCAGTAGCTCAGTCGGCAGGGGATGCTAATTCTTTTCTAACCTGTGGATGGTGGAAGGAAGTTGACAGGGGGCTGTTTCATGAAGTTACACCACATTTAAATGGTTCAATACTAGTTTTCATTTACTTTTGACTTGTGTCAGAGAAGTTACATTCGAAAGGAGAGAAATGAATAATTGAATTCTGCCTAATGAGCTCGTTAGAACAAATTTTAAATGTTTAAATTTCAAAATTAAGACACTACAGCTATAAAGAAATTGAAAATTACTGATGAGTTTAATTCTTAAGGCTAATGACAAACACGCCAGGGCGCGGCAACGCTAATATGCTAATGTCCTCGTTGCGCTTGAAGAGCGTAGAATAGAACTCAATAGCGCGAGTTTTGCCCGTTAGGCGACTTATATGATGAGTGGAGGCGCCGGCAGAAGCTCTTGGGTCGTTGAACTTGCCAGCAGAGGGTTGGGCTCCAAGCAGCGGTCCCAAGAGGACGGCTGCGCTGGTCGTGGCGTACTAGAGGTAGTGGTGTTGACGTCTGGCAGCCCGGACCGTAGTGGTGGCTGGCGGCGTTGAACTGCGGCGACGGTGGTGAAGGGGTCGGGCGGGCCTGATCTGACCACCCACACTTCTTCTTTCGATCCACTAGTTGGCGGTCGGAGAGTCGGATCACGGTGTGGCCCAGAGAGTTCTCAGAATTATTCACAGTAACAGGCGAGTGTGTGCCTGCTAATAGCTTCATGGGTCTACTGATACAGTGGCCAAATGCGGCTTTCTTTGATACTGATTTCGCCTCTCGTGAAATTTTGAATAATAAGAAAAACAAAAGAAGAACATTTAAGTGGCGAGACTTATAAAAAATTCCCACAACTCCCCCCTTTGCGCGCAGCTCGCACGAACGCTCTTAATCGGAAAGAAATTTCTCTGAGGAGCGCTCAGCGCGCACGTCCTCACTCAACCGGCCGAATCTAAGGAGCCCCCTTCTGAAAAGCGCTCCGTGCTACGCTCACCCTTTCTTCGGGTACGTGTCTTTCCATTGACCCAGAGCGATTGCGTTTCATTTAAATTTCCTGCCAATCAGCAGCACGGATTTTCCAAAATTTTCCGATGGCCAAGCACACTCTCCCTCTCTCTCGCGCATTTACTGTACACACGTGCGTGCTGGACCTTTACATGGCGTCATGAAATGCTCGCTCTAATAAATAGATTTGTATTTACGGCTTTAGGGGTTCCCCTCACCAGACGGGCGTGCTGTTTATGGTTGTATAAACATTTTGAAAGGACCCAGGAAGCACTTAGAGAAAAAAGGGCCGTGGAGCTGAACAAGCCGGAACATGCGCGGGCCGGGGTCGCAAATTCCCCTGGGCACCGTGCCGGCGGCGGTGACGGAGTCGGGCAGGAAACACATCACCCCCACTTCTCTATAACTACGTATAATTAATCTTGGATTATAAACGTGCCGCCACAATACATAGCATCCAATTCTAACCAAATGTCAAGAAATTGCGCTTAGCTATATCCTGAAGCAACGGACAAAGGGACAAAAATATGCAAAATTATAGAAATCAGCTCCCTACTCATCAATCAATCAATCTATCTACACTCACTCCTCACTCCCTCAAGAATTGACCGTAGATAATCCGTTTGTGTTACGTAAATGTAGTTCTTCTTGCATTTGTTCATTTCTTGGAATTTGTTTTACATCGCTTACTGAACTCATTTTCCTATCCGTCTTTTTTTCTAACTTTTGCCGTATCTGAGTTCTGAAAATTAATTTTCTGTTTTCCCACCCTTCCCTGCATTTTGACGAGCTTGTGTACTTCTTTGCTTTCTTTATTTTTGTTACCAATAACTGATCAATGTATTTCAGATCTTGATGTAAACTATTATAGTTACAGTTCCTGTCAATGTGAAAATTATTTAAAGAATTCACTGAAATCAGTTCGACAAAAAGTTATAACACACAACAATGTTGCATATGCTTACAATGCTTTCATAGTCTATCAAATATCTTTCCACTATTACATGCTCTTGGATCTACATGGTTTTTAATAAATTCCTACTATAAATATTTAGTACTGTCTCACAAATCAAGTGAAAACGTCTCCTAAAAATGTGATGATATGACTCCACCCCGTCTCTGAGAACAATCGTCCACGGCGTTCTAGAAAGATATTCGCTGGCTCCTACGAGTCGTCTTCTACAGGGCGAGAACTGGAGGCTTGACAATGGCGGGCTGTAGGTGGAGAGGGGTTGAGGCGGACACGTTATCGAGCCTGTAAATGCACCATTCAACGCGGCGCTTCGGCCAAGCCCCCGCCCCGTCCCGCTCCGCCTCGTCAAGCGCACCCCCGGCAGCCCCGCCGTCACCCACGCTGTCGCCCCGACCACTGAATATGCATAGCGCTCCCTCCGCCTCCCACCCCATCCCCCATCGCCGACACCATCAAAACCACCCGCTCGCGCCTCTCCCTCTTGTAGCTGCCGAAACAGTGGCTGTCCGTATCGGCAATATCGACGTGTTTATCCCGGCATTCTTATCAATATTCAGACGGGTGACCTAGAGGGGGAGGGAGGAAGGAAGCGGCAGGCGCGGTGGACTGCGGGAGGGAGAGAGGTGGAGACACCCTAAATGCGTGGGTGGCCGTCCCCTGGCCCGGCCCACGTCCGCAGGCCGGTCGTGCTAAATTTCATGAGCCCGGTATCTGCCGCCTCGTTGATTTATTTCTTCCCGCTCGTAATTTTGAGTGGAAGGCCAGACATTTTATGAAACAGTATTACGAGAATGCACAACAGGTAAATTTGCTGACGGCATTCGACGCCTACATTCGAGAGAGAATTCACCCTTTAAATGTTTGACACGTGCCTTGTTTAATTTTGTTCTTTGTGTTTTGTAATTGTGAATCAGCAAAGAGTGACGTTAGCGAGTTTCGAAGCTGAATGACAGTGAGAGATCAGGCAATAAACTAAGCCTTTAGTTCAATTTACACATTAATATAATTTACTATTTTATATGATTTATGATCCAATATTTATATTTACATAAAACGTATATTTTGTTAATTTAGTCTAATGTTGCATCTCTCTTATTCTTATGATAATCCTTTAAAGGGGTATCATGACTCATCAATAGTTTTTTTACCATTTTGTAGTTTCTTTAACGTTTGGAATTTCCACTTTTTAAATCGAAAAGAACGCACGAAGCACATAGGCAAACGTTGATACGCAAACTGAATTCTCGGTGCGTTAAATTGCATTGCTTACATTGCCGAGACCGGTCTTAAAGAAATGTTCAAAGTGCGTTTCAGCGTGTTGGTAGATTCACCGAGAGAAAAATCTCCACCGACTTCGTAACGATAGGACGAAGCCTGTCACGCGCGAAACAGTGGCCGGGTGCCTGCGGGTGTGTGTGTGGAGGAGGTCAGGGAGAGAGTGAACAAACGAACGAACCAACGAACTCGCGCCGCCGCCCCCGCCGCCCCCGCCGCCCCCGCCGCCCCCGCCGCTGTCGCCGCCAACGCCGCTTCACCCGCGTCGCGCCGCGCCGCGCCGCGCCACCCGCCACCTGCCCCTCCCGGTTAATGACTCGTGTTGCAATATCCGGACCGCGCGAGCGCGCAGGAAATGTGATCGCAGCGATTGCCATCCACGAGGCTAATTGCTGGCGCGATGGCTCCGGCTGCTCCCCCTGCCCGTTTTTCCCACCCGCTTCCGCCTCTGCCTCTTTCCCGCCCTGCCCGACCCCACCGCACTCCATCCCGCCCCACCCCGTTTCACGTCTCACCCCGCCCTCTCCCTCCTAGCCTGTCCTGGCCTGCCCCCGCCCGCCTCGCCCCTCCCCCATACGCCCCGCTTCACTTTGCCTTTCTTCGCCCCGTCTCGCCACTCACCAACCCGCTTCGAACGCCCCCTCACCTCCTCGTCCGCCCCTCCCTGTCCGACTCTCCCCGTCCGCCACTCCCTGTTCGACTCTCCGCGTCCGACCCTCCCCGTCCCACCCTCCCCGACCGACCCTTCCCGTCCGACCCCCATGCCTCGTACCGCCACGAAAACGCACACTTGAACGCCCCTCTGCGCTGTGAAGCGGATATCGCCTTTCGTTCGCAGAAAACATCCTCAGGCGTAGAGAATATGAAGGTGTATGCGATGCAACTTTAGAGGGAGGATCGGGGCAATTATGAATTAAGTTTTTACTATTATTCAGCAGTGGAAATTACACTGTAATTAACGTTTGGCATAATAATATTAATCTCGATTTTCATTATTTGATTCCTCTGCTGTGAAGCCTCTGGATGCCAAAGCTAATATTGGTAGAATCAATATCTTGCTTCTGCTGTATTTAATCCGTGATTCACAATTATTCAGTTTACATATTTTCAAAAAAAATAAATTTCCATTAAACGTTCCCCTGCGTTGCAGTATGAGAATAGTATCTTCCGTTATCGCCACAATATACGGTTTTTCTTAAAAACGAAAAGAACTATTGACAATGAGACTGCATCAAGATATGTTTTTCAACTGTTGTAATTGAACTTCAGTATTTTAAGAATTCGTTTGAGGATTAACTTCTGTTGACATCAACAAATTCTATTTTCCTCTAAGTTAACGTAGCTGAACGTGTGCGGACATTTTTTTGTTTACTACGAAGAATGAACATTATCTTTTCTCTGAATAATACTCATTTTCCCTTCAGTATGCAAAATTGTTTTAAATTTTATTCGTGCAGTGTCATACATTGTCACGCAAGATAACACACCTGAATCCCTCTTGTCTCTATTGACCTGAACAGGTGTTGCAGCGTATCAAAAGCAATTTGGCAATATATTTCTCACCTTGTCTGCAGCATGTTCGATCAGGAACGGCAAGTGAGAGGTAATAAGGAGTGTGAAAATCATTTCTGTATTAGAGCCAGACATTACAATCTATAACACACAGTCTGTGAGGAACAGTAGCTCGCCTTTCACTTGTTAACTATAATACTATCGCTGACAATGAGCCAATTAAACCGTGCGTGTTTTATAACTCGGAATCACGGTGAAAATAATAATAATAAACGCTTGATAGTTTTCTTTCGTAAGAAAGTTCGCTCCGCTGACAATATGCCTGATGAGTTCTCTCCGATTAAAGAGTATGCATATGGATAAAATAGAATGGCAACTTATTTTTACAATTATTTATTCCAAGATCAGCAATGAAGTGCTTTGCTAGTTATATTGTACTTAACAATAATTAGATGTGTTACAATAAAATATAGAACAAAAAGGCACTGAGTCTGTATAACTGTGTCCGGAACTACCCCTTTTGAGTTCGGAGAATGCAATGAAAGTAAACTTATCCCAACTACGCTACAACTAGGACGGAACCGACATTCAAGAGGAAATATTTAAATTGCTTTACCAAAGACCTAAGTCCACTCGAGCGAACAAGATCATTGAAGTACGCATTCCGAAGACGTCGCGAATCTAATATTCACACAGTCGTTTCCCCAGAATAATCCGGACATTTCTTGGCGGGCGAGGGGGGGGCGCCGTTCATGGGAAGGGCCGCCGGTTTACAGCTCTAATCCCCGGGGGCGGGCCGCTCCCCGACGAGGAACGGGCAGTCGGGGGCGGGGGCGGAGGCGGAGGCGGAAAGCTGAGCCGGTCACCTGCCGGCGCGCCGGAAACGATCGTGGGCGCGACTTAGCGCCGGCACCGGTTACGACCGCGTTATCCGGGCGCGCCGGATTGTAAGGCGGCGGAGGCGGAAGCGGGGGCCGGCCGCGATGGAACCCGAGTTAACCCGCACCCCGGGATGAGCATCGATCTGTCCAGGTTGCCCCTCGTCACTGCCGCCCCCGCGTGCGTCTCGTCGTGGCGCTTGTGCGAGCCACCCCGCGTCTGGGTATACCGCGCGGGAAGCGTAGGTGAGGGAGGGAGTGGGGAATGGTGTATCCCAGGCTGCGCGGATTCGGGAGGGGGAAATTGGTCACTACTCATCTGTCAATGTAGCGTGGACGTTGAAGGAACATTCCGTTTTCCAATTAGGAGTTATATAATATATGGATATATTTACACATATTTTGAAGGGTCTGCATTCTTAGAGACCACTATCCACAGCATTGTAGGTTCTAGTATCTCGTCTACTGCTTCACCTACCGTCGCCCTCATGGCTCCTGTGCTACCACTTCCAATTTTTTCGGTTTCTTCAGCCCACCCAACGATGACCGCGTCCTCCATAATCTTGCTACCGCCTCTCATCTCCATGCAGCCCCTACAGGGACTTAGTCGACGTTGACCCCACTGCCCTCAGATGTCCCATCGAAGCCGCTGCTATCCTCCCCGCCATCACCGCCCGATCCACTTGCCCCCTCCCCGTGCGCCGGCTGGTCCCCGCCACGCCCCATCGCGTGCGGCGCGGCGTCCTGGCCGCCCCAGCGGGCCATCGCGGCCGATAGGGCCCCCGGGAGCGATCCATCGCGCTCGTAAGGCGCTCCGCTCGTCCCGTCGCATGCGAATGTCTCTCGTCCCCGCCACGCCCCCTGCGCGCCGCCGATAATGCGTCCTTTTCCTCACGCTCGCTCCGGCGTGTCGCCCGCGACGGCCCGCCGCGCCGCGTTTGCATTTTTCATCCGCGTTCGCCGGCGCGCGCCCGCCCTCGCCCGTTGGAAGAGCTCTCGCCCGCGGGCGGCTGAACGACCCGCTCGCCAGCCGGCTCGCCCACCCACTCGTATGCTCGATGGTGTGTTTTTGACTTGGTTGACTCTTTCTAGGGTGACTTTTAAGAGCTGTATTTATTACATTACCAGTCCCGATGGGTTACCCTTTCACCTCATCCAATATACATAATGAGTTTATACTCCGGTGTTTTTTTTTTTAAATTTCAATTTAAAAGTTTTGTCTTGGTTTACGTAGTAGTACACAGTCTTCCAATTCTTCTTAATACGACTCGTACTTTCATTGCAACTAACAATGTGATGCGTAGACTAGTGAATGTCCGAGATGTTAACCCAATAAATTGTCAATCTGTAATTTCAATTTTAAAGGCGTAACTTCAAATAAATATGGATTTAATCTGCCAAGATGATCCACTCACTTACCTTCGAAATGACCAAGGCTTTGGGGATTAAAATAATTGCATTTACTCTCTCTTCCCACGCTTTCTAGCGACATTTCGCCTTTCAACACACGATCTTGTCGCGCACTCGTCCGATGACGTCGTTCGTCGCCAGCGCCGCCCACTCACCTTCGCTTACGATCCCAGAGCGGCGCGCCCGCCCGCCTGCCCGCACCTTCGCGCCTCACGTCCCTACATCCCCCGCTCGTCCCCGTGCCTTCTGACCGCGACCGCTCCTACGTCGCCCATCCGCCTCTACGCCCCCCGATGCGCCCTTAGCCCCCTGTCCGCCTCCTTCGCCCCTCAACCACCCGACTCCCTCCCCGCCACCCGGCTCACCTCACCCGCACGGACACCAGTCCCCCCCGTCCCTCCCGGAGAGACACACGCTCACCCGCGGGGCTCGGTCGCGGGTGGCCCGGCCCGAGTTAAAGATTACCGCTTTTCGGAAAGTCCCTGGCCGCCGGCACGCTTCAGTCTTCGCCCCCGCCCTCCTGCCCTCCCTCCCTCGCGCGCGGAGCAGCGAAAGAGGTTTTTATATGCCCCCACCCCCACCCGCGGACGGTCTCTCTTTTCGTATGATTAGGGGAAGAGAGATGAGTTCTTCATCTTTTCGCGCGCTCGCTCTGTCGCACTCCGTCCATCTCTATCGCTCCGTCGCCCTGTCTTCGCTGCAAATTCCGGTCGGCCTTATTTGTATGAGGGAGAGTGCTCTCGGATAATGTCCTAGGCGCGACATCGGTAGGAACGATCCCTCGCTCGTTCTGAATGCATGAAAACGCGTCTTTGCGAAAGGAAAGAAAACAGTCCGGAGACAGCGGGGTTGGCGGGGGTGGTGGGAACCCTCCGCCGCGCTCTCTCTCTCTCTCTCGCCGCGCTCCCTCCGTGAGTGATCTCCATGCAAATTGCTATTGTTTTTCTACGGTTTGTGCATGTAGGGCAAGTGCGGGCGTGGCGGAGGGCGGGGCGCGAAAGGGGTGTTGGGGGAGGCGAGGCATGAACGCGACCGCGAAGATCGTGGATCTTCCGCCTCGACGCTCAACAGCCACTGCGGTCATTGCTCCTCCCCTCTCCGCTTCGTAGTTCCACGCAGATCCCCGCCGTTTATCCACGTTCCTGGAGGTCCTTGCACTTCTTACAGCTATCGGATCTTTCCTCCCCTCCCCTCCTCGTACAGCTCCCCGCCACGCCCCGCCCTTCGCCGCTGGTATCGGTCTCTTCCCGGTGACTCCTGATGTCGCGGTTTCTTCTCGCTGACTCCGTCTTTCCCCGCTGTTTCCTGCCCCTCTCCGTTATTCTTCCCCTCTTTCCACCGCTCCTCACATTTGATCTGTGCCTCCCCTCTGCCTATCTGCATATCTTCTCTCCGCCTATCGCAGCTTACCTTCACCTGTGTGGGTGCCTCTCTTTATGTGTGTGTCTCTCTCTCTCCTTTCTGCTCCTCTCCGTTTTTCTCCTCTGCGTACTGCTGCCCCGCCTCTACCCACTAGTCTCCTTCGCATCTCCATTCCCCTCTTCGGCGCTCCCCTCCCGGTGTCCCGGTGGCTCCTGGCAATTGATTGCCGGCGGCGATGTAATTTCGCGAGGGGCGTTTCTGGGTCAACTCGATACCCGACCTCGGGCGGCGTAATCAAAAGAAGAGCCCCCAAGTAACGCGGACGGGCGATGATCAGCTGGCGCTTCCTCGTCGCTGCGGCCGCTATCGATGTTTATTCCCGTCGGTGATGTATTGGATTCTTACGCGCGATTTCCCTCTCGGTCAACTCTGTCGCCTTCAGGAAAATTGAAGTTTTTAGCAGAGCGGCGGAAGTTAATCAGCGATGAGCTAGAAGAGAGCTGATGTGTCAGCCTGTACCGGCGTTAATCAATTTCTAGCAGGCTTTAAGGAAAATATCCCTTTCAAAAATAGACGTGTTGAATACTGTATGCTCAACGAGACTCTTTGGATCTTTAGTATAGTTATTTACAGCTCTTTTTTATAACCTATTACATCAACTAAATATAGTAAAGAGTAATAAAACTTGTTTGTTATCCTTTTTACAAACGAAATAAGAATTTCTAAAAATTAAATAAATAATTATATACATTAAATGAATAATTTAATAATAAAAATAATCTGCTGTTATAAGTAATTTCATCATTTTTTATGAATTTCTTATTAAAAATTGAACCGTTTTGTTATTGTGGATTTTCATTGTATCTGAACGTAATATTATTGGCATTTGAAAATAATATTTTGTAACTTAACCAAAATACTTTCAAATTATTATTATTATTATTATTATTATTATTATTATTATTATTATTATTATTATTATTATTATTATTATTATTATCTCCCATAAAATTATTCAACAAATCAATATTTTATATCTTTGAAATTCAATGAAGCTAATCATATGAAAACAATAGATTTTTCCAAATTATTTTATCCTTCCCTGATCCATTTTATGATAAATAATTTTTTGCGAACAAAGAATACATTCAATGAACTTCCTGGCAAAACATAGCCATGCAATTCCGTAGGAAATGCTCGTGGTAAACAGTTGATATTTCTGCCACGAAACCGGGAGCGATAGCTCAGTGCATCAACTGCTGTCGCTGCAGCGCCTCTGACCGGGAGGTCCTAGGTTCGAGTCCTGTTGGCGGCAGGATTTTCGACCCTAGCTTTTCAGCTAGGTCGAATTCAGCTGCTGTCTGGAGGAGAATTCTAGCGGCCGGCAGCTCTGATCGGTAGCTTTCCGTGGTTTCTCCGATCAACACCAGGCGAATGCCGGAACAGTACCCTTACCAAAACGGGCCACGGGCTGCGCGCGATCTGTCCTTCCTCTTCCTTGTCCTATCCTCTCCTTTTACACACACACTTACACTAACAAGCACTACACTATCACATATTTACATTCCGGGAGACTGGTCGGGAGCTGAGAGCTTGTCCCGGCTGGGGCGGTGCCCTGCTGGTGGGAGAGTCCTGGTTAGGGGGAAACCCCACTAGCCGACGGTAGGTCGGCGCCGGATCTCGCCATGCAGCGAGGAAAGATTACCGCCATCTCCCGAGAAAAACATGCACTACACTGACGGGACTAATGACCAAAGCAGTTGACGCGCCCGTAAACATGAAAAAATCAATCAATCAATCAATGAATCTGCCGCGAATGCCAAGATGGCAGCCACGTGCGGCGTGGCGCGACGCGGCGGTGGCAAACGCCCGAGGTGCAAATCCTCTGGCGCCGGCGGAATGTCTTCTCGTTCACGTCGGGTGGCCGCGCGCCTGCCAACCTGTCCGCGGCCGGCCCCGCCCCCTGCCCCTCCCCCTTCCCCCACACCCCCTCCTTTTTGTCGACACCCTCTCCCCGGCCCCTTCCCGGCGCATCGGCCGGAGCTTTCTCCTCCTCCTCGACTCATAGGAACTTAACAAGGCGGGCGCTCGCGCGGATGTAAATGGGCAGATAAATCCCCGTCTTGTCCCGTGACAAGAGTGTCCGCGCGACGGCGCCCGCCTCATAACTCAGGAGGACGTCACATAAATCCCGCCTGATACACGCTAGGAAGCGCCCCTCCTCCTTCCCGCCGCCCGCCGTCCTCCGTCCTCGCGTCCTCCCCAGCCCTCCGGAGGCGGCGCCTCCCACCCCCGCACGCAGCCACGCACTGCCCTCTGTGCGCATTTCTATCGTTCGTCTCGTCCCACGCTCTCATGCCCTGTGTCTTCTTTTCAGGTTTATCGCCGAATTCCCTCTGCTAGGGATTCCCCGAAGTGATGCTTTCGCTACCTCGTTCTAACCTTCTTTGCTGGGCTTCTCTGCAGGCCACGCCACTTTTCTTCTCGTTCAATGGCTCCTCTTCATTTTCTTCTCATCTATCTTCATTTTTATCAAGGATTTTTTTCTTCCCATCATCTATTACCCCTCGTCTCCTCTCTGTCTCTCTCTCTCTCTCTCTCTCTCTCTCTCTCTCTCGCCTCCCTCTTATGTGTTTCTCTCTTGCACTCTCTTTTTCTTATTTTTTTTAAATATTGTTCCCTTTTTTCGTATCTTTCGTTTCTTCCTAAACTCCTGTGTTTCTATCAAGCAGATGAGTCTCAATTCAATCTCCCTCATGTTGATTTTCCCCGGTTCCTTTTACTTCTAAGTTCCTCAGCACTCCCGCCCCCCCCCCCTCCCCAACCTCGCGCTGTGTAGTTTTGTGCCCTTAGTTCGCTTCTTCGTCCTTCAGTTTTCTCGCGAACTATTATCACCATGCCTTGCCACCCACTATTCGCGACCGCGTCCGCATCCTCGCCTCCCCAACATTCCGCAGGCGATGTCTGCTTCTCCCCTGTCGACAGCCCTGCCCGGCTTCCCCTGCCTTCTCTCCGCGGCGTTGTTCCCTTCTATCACGCCCCTCCCGTCCCCTTCCCCGCCCCTCCCGCCGCAGCCACGCGCGCTCCCACTTTAATTGTGCCTGTGCCCACCCGCGCTCTCTTCAAGTCCCGCCTGTGTTAAACAAGACACTTGGAAACACGCCATCCTCCCCGCCCGCCCCGCAAGTCTTAAGCACGTCTGCCTCATAAATCTCGGTCCCCAAAACAATCAATTTCGTTCCGAAAGAACACTTCTCAAATGCGATTTGCGTCGCGCCACCTACATTTCTGGCCATGCTGCTAATTTTGCGAGAGATTAAATGGTATTTCGGACCCGTTGTCGGAATGATGCATTGCCCGGACACCGCTCCTCTCATAATGGTCGAGATCTGCTCTGATATTGAAACTGGTGCACGCGCTTGGGAGACGGAATTTCAACGCAAATGGTCCCCTTTTTTAGTAAGCAAAGTAGTGCTATTGCAAAAACGTCATTGGTGCTCGTGTAAGTCACCCGCATTTCGTCGTAATAATCTCATGCGCCTTTCATTCTCGTTACAAAAGCGCTTTGCATTCTGTGACGGAATGTGCTTATTGAAGTTTCTTTAATGAACACGCTCCGCTTGCGACCAATGGTCACTTACTAATTTCGAGTTCGCTGCTGTCTGGCGTCTCCAACCTAGCGCTTCGCGAGATCAAATAGACGGTCCGCGTCTGATGGAGTAATTATGCGTGCTAATTAAAAACAACATGGTTTCCGATTGCAAATATTTTCGAAAATGAAACAAAAGCTAATCGGAAGTAAATGGGCTTCTAAACGACGCAGACGACGTCAATACTGACTATAAATATTTATTTGGCCACTGCCGTCGTCCTCTTTCTCGGTTTTGGGTTCGAAAGGATTACCATAGTCTACTCTCCTAGATTCCCGCAAGGGATTAATTTACATCTTTCTCAATTCTTCTCCGTGTCCCTCGTCAACATTATCGTTTCTCTTCCTTCGTCTATTGCTTCGTTTTACTCGGGATTATTTTTACTGCAGCATTATATACTTTTCCTTCCTTTAATGTTTGGTTGGTTTTTTCTCTTATGTTATTTTATGTTTATCTCTTATGTTATGTTGTGTTATTCCTTGGTATCATATCTGTTATATTTTCTTTATTTAGTTTCTTCCTTTTTTCTTCAATTTGATGCTAACTATGAATTTTATTCTTGTTTTCAAAAACTTGTTAATTCGTTGTTTTTCGTGTCTTTCATCTCTGCGTACCATACGTCTCGTCCTCAATCTGTTTTCCGTTCCCCGCCACGTTTTTAATCAATAAAATCAAATCTGCAGCTCGTTTACCATTACAAATAATTTTTTCTGTAACTTGGGAACAAAAATATCTTGTTTTTTAAAAATGTTAATATCTCACGCTTTTTAAAATTTTATTATTATTATTATTATTATTATTATTATTATTATTATTATTATTATTATTATTATTATTATTATTGTTGTTGTTGTTGTTGTTATTATTATGATATGTCGTTTATTACAGCTCGTCTGACATTGTGGAACATGATTCTTCTTCATAGTTAACATATTTATTGAACAAAGACAATTACGAAATAGCGATACGTCTCATCAATTCTTTTTTCATCCACCATCTTCCCTCATTACATACTCCACCATGCTCCTACTTTCAACACTTTTATTTATTTATTTTCGTAGACCGTCCACATTTCTGCCCGTGGCCGCGCATTGCTACCGCTCGCCCGCGCCAATAAATAGCGAGGGCGCGTCGCGTCGCGTCGCGTCGCGTCGCGTCGCGTCGCGTTGCGTTGCATCGCGCCGCCCGTCGACGTCCGTGCGGGCGTTCGGGCCGAGCGCCGCCCTATCGACGAGTGCCCGAGGAGCGGATACGCCGGGCGGCCTGCTTCCTGGCCCCAAGGACGCGCATAGGGGAAAAATGACGTCCATTTCGTGCAATGACAGCAGCCTAAAACAAGAAAGGGGGCGAACTATATTTCTGGGCCCCCTCCCCATTTCCCATTAATTTTTATAAACATTTGACACATTTTAATAGAAAATAAAACTTGCATCAAGAAGAAGAAATTATATCTTTAATGACACAATTAATTAATAATATCGATTATTTAATTATTATCAAGTCAACCTAGATTTCTGAGACGGCTAAGAGCGAATAACGACTCAGCGCCGTAGTCCGAAGAGTCGCGGGTTCGAGTCCTGCCTTGGACATGGTTGTTTGTCCCTTGTCTGATGTATTTGTTGTCGCGGACGGCCTCGCATTCTGCTGACTCCAGGACAGGGGAGCCCGCGGGTGTGTTGGTGTCTAACGTGTGGTCGAATATGCGTCCCATCGGGACCGAAAGAGTAACCGGCAGTCGACCGGACAAGAGCCCTAGGGGGAAAATATTATCATTGATTTTATGATGAAATATGTACAGGGTTGCCAGATGGTTTGTGAATGCCAATTAATGTGAATCACTTATCCAAATTGTCGTCTTAAAAAAGGGGAAAATAAGTAATTGAACATATTTGAGGAAGTAAAATATTGTATTACGAAGGTCCACGAGGTCCCTTTGGAATTATTCAGGAACCACGGCTCCCCTCATCCGTATCCCATCCCTTCTAAATCTACACGTACACATTTGCTGAAACACTTCCTGGGATTTAACGTGCACCATACTTACGTTACGCAGGTAGTTGATGCATCCAGTATGAATTAACACTCTTCCTACGACATACCTCCGAAAA
The DNA here is from genome assembly GCA_011170035.1 of Teleogryllus occipitalis. Lineage (NCBI taxonomy): Eukaryota > Metazoa > Arthropoda > Insecta > Orthoptera > Gryllidae > Teleogryllus > Teleogryllus occipitalis. The sequence continues at coordinate 127,803 of BLKR01001043.1, forward strand.
GGTAATATAATTATGTAATTGGGATGTATTTTGAAAGGTAATCAAAATTAAATGAAAATATATTTTTAAAAAATTATGTGGTACAAACACGAGGCGAAGGAAAAGTCATAATGACAAACATTAGAAAATGGGAGTGCTACGGAAACCTCGTTAAGGGTGAACGACACAACATCGAGGAAATGTTTACTTAAAGTTACTTCTGGACAAATTAACGGATGAAGTGGATGTCATATGTAATAATGCAAACAAGGATGACGATTTTATAATATCTTCATTTTCGTTATTTTTCTGTAAAGGCGAAATCTGGCTGACTTCCAATGATTTCTCATCACTAGTGTACACATTGAAAGTAAACAGAAAAGGCAGTGAAGGAACAAGACATACTCACTATTTGTTGTAAATATTATTTATGTTCATATGGCACATTTCAGAAAAAAATCAAGGTTTAAAATCCTCGCTTTGAAATTTCTAAAAAAGGGTGATACTGCTTATTGATTTAGAACTTGTGTGTCATTTCGACGCATTTGCCTGCCCCAGATCTGCGAGGAGTGCAGAACGAGTGACATTGGCGTCAGCGTTGCATGGAGGGTGCGCGATTTGTTTGCCAGCGCCACTACCGCTACCGCCGGGCGCCGACACAACGATCCTCCCCTTGACACAGACTAATTAGATTCATCTATTCCGCGTATTTGTTTTTGTTTTTTTATTTTCTTTCCTTCTCGGAAAAGTATGCTCCGTCTTTAAAATTCCGTTTTCATGCATATTTATTACTGTTGTTATGAAACTCGCGCGCTCCTTGCTTGCAGAAGTACAAAAGCGAACAGTGTTTTCCGCTGGGAGAGGGAGTGCTTGCCAAAATGCATTATGTTGTAGTATCGGTCTTTGGGAACTTGGGCGAAATGAGTAATATCTGCTCCAACGAGCTGTCCTCGTGTTTAATAGCGACCCACTTCGTCTTAAAAAACTGAATCAGGGATCAGCTATTTTGTGTGAGGCGTGGCTTTTAATTCTGTTTATGATATCCGGGCTACGTTCGTTAAATTTGATAGCCTGTTGCTGCCCGATTATCTCGTTTTATGTTGTTTTAATCAACTTAATGCCTCTGGATGTGAGGTCGTAACAACAAAATGCTACAGCGTCCGTACATTTTTAGCAGCGCTTCGTCACAGAGGAGGAATTAATGCGAAAGCAGAAATTTTATATTTGCTCCAATCCAATGATCCTACGACCGCATGTGATTACCATCCACTCTGATTTGTCTATTAAAATTGGAAATCAAAATGCTGCTACGTATTACAAGGATTGCCTTGTATTAATAATTTCTTGTATAACTTGTGAAGCAAGGTTATCTTGATTTTTGTTTCTCGTACTGACAAATGATTAATTAGAATGTATCGTTTCAATTTCAATATTTAATTGTAAACACGGTGACCAACGAGTTTCTTTACGAGAACGATTTTTTTTTATTTTCATTTTGTCCTAAAAATTGAATGATAGCTTGTTGTTTTTAATTCTATACTGAAAATCTCCCGTATAAAATTTGTATTTCTTCTGTAATATGCATTGTAGTCAACGCTGTTGATTTGAGGCATTCATTAAAACATTCTATTTTTTTCTTTTACTGTGGCACAATGCCGCCATTTTGCGTTTTAAATTGAATTGCTGTGTAATATTTCATTGTCCTTAATACATGGTGAAAGCACAAGTTGCTGCGAGAAGCATATTATCTCAACTCTTTTGTTCATTCACTGGTTAAATTGTAAAAAAGAATTACTGGGATTTGTATGGTGTTAAACCACAGTCTCATTGTTTCCCAAAACGGTCAGAGCTCAATTGGTCTCCAGGATTTGCTAGTTACTTTTGCGAGCAAATATCATTTATAATGATTGAAATACGGTTGTGTATCACTTGTCATGATTGTTTCACTACAAAAAATCGTGTTCTGGAAGAAGCAAATGTAAAACTAGTTTAAAACGAGCTTCGCCTTTACATCACAAATTGAATAATAATTCATATTTTCTTCTCACTTGCTAATATGTATTTTAGTACGGATATCAAATTTTGCATTCATTCATCTCATAAAATTAATTTCCCGTGATAACATTAGATATACTCTTAAACATAGATTTTACGAACCGTCTTATAAACGTTTGAGGACGGAGCAGACAAAAATCTTAATTCTGATTTAAAATTTAAAATGCTTAATTTACTATTTTTTAGTGTATATTTACATTGCTCAGAGATTTTTTTACGTAATGAGAATATATATTTTCTTGCTTCAAACTACAGTACAGTATTCATTCCCATGTCTTTCATCATGTTATTATTAGGGAGTTCTAACGTAACCAAAAATGTGTTTTACAGGGTCTCTTTCTCGATCTTTTATTTTTTAAGAAAGTGGATTCAAGTGGAAGAACTGCACTGCAATCCACTGTTTCGGTATTGAAACTGGATGAAGTAACTGCGTTTGTCATAGAAATTTTGTTTTCTTCGTGCAATCGTAATAAAAATATTTCCTCAGAAACGCCAAAAACAGTGAAATCAAAATTAAACTCCGCACCTTTTGTAACAAATATCATACCGATTGCGCCCAGATCAAGAGCTTGTGTGAGATGTTTTTATATTCTGATTTACGTTCGCAATCAACGGAAAAATAATATTGACAACGGTGACTGCAAGTATTATTACGGGGGCATCTGCCGCTACCGAACGACGTAAAAGAAGGAAACGCTCTGTTTCTGTGAAATTCTGAGTCCAAAATACCGATAATGGACTGGGAATGCTAAGCATGATCGAATATGAATTGCGGCAGAAATTCTGAAAAATTAATCACGTACAAAATCATTTCGTTTTATTGTTCTCAATTCACCTCTCTACACCCATTCACAATACCTCCGCTTCAAGACGAGCAAATCGCACATCACGCACGAGAAAATATTCCAGGAAATGTCAGGGGAGTGGTAGTCAAACTGGACGGAGTTTGTTCAGAAAAATGAAGCTTACTTCGTGCAGGTTACATTCATTCTGATGTTTTCAATATACTATAAATACAGAAAAAATACAGACAAAAAATAATTTTAATACATTCTGATGTTTACCATTTCTGTACCGACGAAAAAGGACAAAAAAGCCCATGTACGATACGATGACCCTAAAATGGGCTAAAGTTTCGGTACTTACAGAGTATCGTCTACATCGGACCGATGTTTTTCGCTTTTAGCGAGTACAATCGAATTCTGAGTGTATCTTAAGTGGAGTTTTAACTTTTTCGGTGAAAATATTGTTTTGGTGGATTTAACTTTCTCGTAAAAGTATGTCTCGAAAGTCCAGCTTTGGAAGAATCGCCAGCGCGTGCAAGGGTCCAAACGTTGCTCTGAAGGCGCTCCCGTGGATGGAGCAAACGGCGTGGGGCGTTGGGCCGCGTGAGATCAAGACGCATGGCGGCCAGCGGGCTGCCGGCTAATCCGCGCGCTAGGGCAGGGCGGTTGCAAGGGCGGGCGCACCAGGAAGGGCCGGCAGTCGGGCGCCCGAGCTCCGCTGTTTGTTGTGGCCGTTGCCTTATCGCCGGCAGATGAGCACCCCGCGCGACGCCTTTTATTGCACTTATCTCGCGCTCTCCACGTTGTTGGCGTCACGGCCTGGCTCTACCGGCGCCAGCCCTCACCCCGCCCACGCCCTCGGTGCGAGCTCGCTCGGCGGCGCGGCGACGGCGATTCCGGATCGGGATTTACGAAACCCCGCCGCCCCCGCCCCCCAAAGGCTCCCCGTTCCACCTCCCACGCTGCTACTCGCATTTAACGACCCGCTGCACCTGCGCTCTCCCGTAGCACTCGCCGCTGCGGCTAGAATACCCTTGTAATTCTGTTGGTGTTATGTCAGTTACAAAAATACTCGATTTCTAACTTCCTTAGTTAGCTTTTGAATAAATTATTTTCTCTGCTGTTTAAATTGAAGTATGTTGAATTAATGTTCTGTTCAAAATTGGATGTTCGTACTTCTGAGTATGTGATCGAGTCCGTGTTGTACGAGCCGAAAAAAATATTCTATCGAAGTTTGGAAAACGATATCTGAATGTGAATGGTACACCATCTTAAGTTTTCTTGCATCTTCAGACTCCTTCATTCATGCCAACACCGCTTTAGTGGAAGCCCCCCTCCTTTCTCGCGTACAGTCCCACCCATGCAGCTTATACATTGGTCACTTCCCCCACTCTCCGGGCTTGTATCGAGGCTGTGTGGTCCAACTGCCGCTCTGCCAGTCCTCCTCCGCCAGACCTCTATAAAACTGGCCATCCATTCGCCCGAGTCCGCCCACCCATAACCCGTGTGCCCGCCTACCTGCAACCAACCGTCTTCGTCCGTACCACCCGCCTACCGGAAACCATCCACTCACCGTCGGACGTATTTCCCGACCACAGATGTCGCTCGACCCAGGGAAACCATGCTTGGTTTCTCTAGATAGACCCTCCCGTCGAACAATCCATCTTCGCCCACCCGAAGTTACAAACACACTCACTCAGGCACTTTTTCCTACCCTGCACAGTGGGTAAATTGGCACTGAAATCGAGAAAAGGAAAGGAAATTTCAAGCCAGCTTTCCGATCGCAAAGAAACATCTGTGAAAAATGTTCATATAATCAATATTTATTTATACTTCCGTTTAATTTTCATTGTGAGACGTACCTGGCGATTTGTTCCAAAGGTTTGTCTTTTATACTCAAAACAAAGAACATTAAAAAATAATACATCATTTTCTTATTTCAAGTAGATTCAAGAAGAAAATAAAACAGAAGCATGATTTTCTATTGCAGATTTAAATTTGTTTGTGTATCATTACTCGAGCAACGAATGACTTTAGTTAAACATTGCACAATTTTATCACGAATTCATGTCAACTTCATGGGTCCGTGGGTCTATCTTTTAAAAACGTATTGCTTTTTTTCCTTGGCTGATATACAGTACAGTTTACGATTAACTTTAATTATGTTTTAGAGACTTATTTGCTAACTAACATCTAGCACTTAAGCACACATCTGTTACATTGCTTGAGAATGCCCTATTGGGTCCTCTATTCACATTAATTGTCTTAGAAATATATTGAAACTATATCTCTTTTCAATTCCGGAATAGTGATTGGGGTTTTGGGATGAGTATTTGGAGGAAATTGGAAAAATGTTTGTGACCAGATATGTGACATCGTATTCTATGAAATCTAAGTTGAATTCTTTGTGAAGTTGACGGTCGTTTAAAAACAATGGTGCATTGGATATTGTTCTGTGGAACGAATTTCTGAAAGATATGTATTTTCATTACATTGGTATTGGTGACGTTTATCCAGATTGAGAGCCACCGCACAGCACTATGAGTTTTATATTGTTGCGGAATTATGTGGTAGTGAATTTTTTTCTGTGTATTAAAGGTGTTGTCAGTAATAATAATATTTTGACTTGTGTTATCTATATGTTGTTTACAGTTTAGTTTGGTTTCTGTGATTAATCGGAGGTATCTGATAGGTTTGATAGGGATGCCAGTACATGGTAATGTTTTTGGTTGTTAAGGGCAATGGGTCCGTCTATTGGCCCGTTCGGGCCCAGTGTGTGCGGCGCCGCCGATGTATCAGCCTCGTCCGGGCCGGGCCACTCGTTCGGGGCGCGCGGGGGCGGAAGGAAGGCGGCGGAGCGGAGCGGTCTGGAGCGGAGCGGAGCGGAGCGGCGCTCGAGCGTTGCGATAAGTGCGCGCGAGGGGGCGGGGCTGGGGCGCGGGGAGGCGGCGGGACGGACGCATGCACCGTACGCTTTTATTGCTCGGCCATTAAACGCCACCTTTATCGAGCGGAGGCTTCCGAGAAGCGGAGGCGCGGATGGGGGCGGGGGCGGGGCCGGCGCCGCGAAATCTCTTTGTTCGAAGGAGGAAGCGGAAGGACCGCCATCTTCGAAAGCTGCGAAGTATGCGCGACGCGACCCTGCCGGACCTAGGAAGATTTGGGGCGCGGGAGAGGGGGTTGCAAGGATGTCAGCGGGATAGTCGGGGTCAAAGGGTAATGAAAGTGTGGAGATACGGAGTGGTTAGGCGGAGACGTTCATGGCGATTAGGTACAGTATGACTAGGCAGAGTAAACATGTAATGTCGACCTTGAAATTGCCAGTTTTATTACTGCTACTCGTGACTTTTTTTTTGTCACAAAATGACATTGCTTCTAAATACCATTAATTATGAGGGTTAGTTCCAAAAATGTCACCTTTGTGGCTCAAGCTTCTCAGAATAATAATATAATACAATTTCTTAATAATGGCAGCAAACATTCTTTGCCACAACTACTTCATTTCGTCTAAGTGCTTTTTCAAGAAAAACTGCGTCTTCCGGTCTCTTCGTTTGGCTATGGTTCTGCATTTCATTACAATAATGAACTAACCTCTTCAGAATCTTTTAATAATATATTACAATAAGAGTAAAAATCGGGGAAATTTGAAATTGTTGCTAAGATATATTATTTAGAGAAGGAAATGTAATTATTTTAGCTGTATTGTTTTAACTTATTAATTTGAGAGTTATTTGGGTTTAGTATTTTGAATTTGGAGCCCTTGAATATTACTCCGGTTGTTGAAAAATATTTATTTTCAACATCAGTGTGGTAATTGTTTCTGAAAGAAGTTAATTTGTAACTTAGCATAGAGATAAATATGTGAAAATGGAAGAATAAAGCATACTAATATTTAATAAAGTCAAGAACATAATGTAGACAAATTCATTTCAGAGTGATTACATGAATTTGAAACTGACTTCATTGGCAAAATTCTCATATTGTAAAATATATGAATGATGCCGTAAATTGTTCAGCGTCTACATAAATTAACGAACCTTCGCAGTTCGCTCACTTCTTGTGAGGACATTGGAACCGTACAAAATAAGTACAAAAACTCACCTCTTTTTTCTTCCTCAACTCCAAGAATTTTCCCACTGTAAAAAATTACTGCAATGAGTGTTCCGCGTGAGTTGCCAAGTTAAGAATTAAAAAGCGCACCACGTGATTTTAATGAAAATATAATTTGACACGCCATTAATCTTAATTAGAGCAATGCATCATTATGTAATTATATAAAGTTTGACATGGAAGTAAAAGAAACGCCCCACTTTTAAAACTTCACGGTTTTCGGGCAGCGGCGGGAGAGAAGCCTCCAGGAACAGTTCGGCTCCTGAAATTCGAACGGGCTCATTTTCCCCCGTTTTTTTCATTGAAGTGAAAAGGCAGTAATGAAATTATGTCCGGCAACACAAGAATTTATCGCTCAACTTCCGTCCCAGCGAGCCTTTTTCGCGTGCGCCCTCTCTTTCTCGCACGCGCGTTTTGGTATTGAAAAGCCACCGCCCCCGTAGTATGTTCGAGCGTCCGTAACACCAACGCGCTGTGCTGTTACCACTACGCGCGTCGCGTCGCTTTTCTTAATGCGCGGCGTTTTTAGTACACTTACCGGTGTTCTTCGGTACATAAAATGGCGTCGTACACGACTTTGAATGCCGTCCGACCTCCCGTGCACGACAGCGCCCTTGTTCGGTAAATTAACTATTTTAAAAGTGGAAAGTCGCGTCGTAAACTTGATCCTCCGCGCGCAAGAAGCATCCTTTCCTCGAGTTTTTATTAAAGCTCCCGACGCGGGGGCGGGTGTAGGGGGGGGGAGGAGCGAGGAGCTCCGTAATTCTGCAGCAATAAAGACGCCCCCGGCCGCGTTTGCGATAATTTGTGCCGCGCTGCATTTCATAAAGCGCCGCCGCTCATCCTGAGAAGTCCCCGTGGCGAGTGCCTTGTCTATGGCGGCGTAAAGTTAACTCTGCCTGGAGAACGCGCGAGCGCTTCCCGCTGCAGTAGTAGTAGTAGTAGTAACAAGAGTGTAGCCGTGACGTCGTGAAGATGGGGAGACGCATTCTCTATTTAAATGGTTGTCGGTAATGGAAACTTCTCTAGCTTTGCCTTCGGCGAGGTTATGGACTTATAGCGGGTGTGTTCCTAGAAATTCATTTTCTCTGAAGAGAGCAGTGCATTCATTGTCTTTGAAGTTTACAGCGTTTTTTGTCAAGGTTTGATGCTACTGGTATACATTTGTATACCTCCTTGAGTTCTTTGCAGATAAAAGGGAGAATAAATACAAGAATTTCGAAAAGTAAAATACAAACATCTACATAATACGCATTTGTTGACTTTTACCTTCCACTAATTCAAATAAATTGCTTTCTTTAGTTTCCATTTTTTTACGTGCAACAGAAATGGGTAAAACATCAGACTGGGATCCTATTTGAATGAGTGAATGTCAAGGACAGAAGATTTCAAGTGCCAAATGCATGTATAGTCCAAATTCCATAACTGCTTAACCATTTGCAAAAAAAAAAAAAAAAAAAAAAGTATGACGTAACAAGAAAATTAAGAACAATAAGTGAGTAACATGAAGTTAATTTACACAGTAGCACTTTGATTTGCGTAAATTACTAGTCATTACTCTGATCACATGGACGATGCCGTGGAAGCTCAAGGAGGAGTGGAAAGTAAGAACAGTAGAGAAGTCAAGATAACAGAGGCTTCAAACTTGCTGAACTCCTCCCAACCCCACACTGTTCGCCCCTCCACGATCCGTCGAGGCGGAGGCAGCAGAGAGGCAACTGGCCCGACCCAACTGCCGTCGCCGTCACCGCCTCCCCCGCAGCGTTTCCATGCCGTTATTTACGGTCGTCTCGTCGCGCGCGACTTCTTTTGTCCCCTCCCCGTCGCCGCCATCCCACGCCGTCATCTTGTCTCGTCGCTCGCGCCTCGCGCGCTGTTTGCAGGCAGTTAATTAGTAGCCGTTGCTGCAGGCCTCTCAATTAGACACCCATAAACAGCCTGCGAGGAAAGGAACCGTCGTTGAGGAGTCGTCGTTGTTTCTTTCTCGAGGCGTCGCGCTGTATTCAGATGTGTCTGTGATGTTTCGATAGTTCACTTTAAAACTCATTAAATGATGGTTCACGCAGAGTCTGGTGGAAGTACTCTACTTGTACTGATGATGGTCTTATTATTATGGAGATATTGTGGATCAGCATTCCATATGTTATCACTTTCAAAGCTAAATCGAAAATTGAAGTAGTGTCGAAGGCGAGCATCCACTATAGTAAATCTACGGTGTCACACATTGCAAATATATTTTTTTTTACTTTCCAACAAGGTGAAAGACATGTAAGATTTTTGGTGTGAAAACAAAACATGAATTGTTAATACACGTGTCCTTTTTTCGCACAAGTCTCGACGATAGATCCGTGTGAAATATTGTTTTGATTTCTCTGATAACATTTTTGTTAAGGAAATAATGGAATAATCTAAGCTATTTTTTTAAAATTCCGGGTATAAATTATTTGTTATTCATTCACTACATATCTTTTCTTATTAGCTCTGATGTGAAAAATAATGAACCAATAATGAAATGGAATTCATAACTTTAAAATATTCAACAAGATATTAAATTTGTCTTGTTTCAATCCTTCTTATTTACTGCGAATGGTTACCGATTTTCTCTGAAATCTTTAGAAGCGTGAAAAATAAAAATAATAGGTCGTGGAAAAAAACAGATCGTTTTAAAGTACCGATGATTTTACATCTTACGACGCAAAATCATGTTGATTATTGCTTGAGTCGAACTCGACATCTTGAAACTACTGACAAGTTTGAAATTTTCACTTAAATGTTTTGGAAGATTGTGAGATAAAAACGAAAATACTTTAGAGTGTGAGATTGATTTAGAAAGGCTATGTGATGTGAACTTCGAATGATTATTTTTCGCGTGCTTAACTGAGCCCGTCGAGCACCTTCCTGAGTAAGAACCCCTTTCTGAAATTGTCATCATTCATCTCCGGTTTCATCCCCTTTAGCTGCTGCGCTCAACACGCGAAAAAAAAACAAATCGATTCTGGAGGGAGAAATTACTAAATTCATTTATTCAGTGCCTGCGGCAGGAGGAAATGACAAGCCCCTCCCGAGGATTTCCTTCGTCTCCCTCTCCCTTGTGTTTCTTGATTGCCTACATCTATTACGAGGTAATCTCCACTTATTTATTAGATAAATTCATATACATCTTAGGGTGCATTGCTACAGAAAAATCGCAATTTTTTGTTCTTCTGAGAGAAAGGGCAACTACTTACCACCGAATAGCTCAAGGAATTCTTACTTTTACGAGAAAGAAAATTGGATATGATTACGGCGCTTGAGCCTGGAGCAGTGCGGTTGTGTGCTGTGTGCTGTGTGCTATGAGTTCAACGAGTGAAAAGTGAATCAACATTCCGAGTGTTGAACCATTAATTTGAGGAAAAGAGTGCCTCCAAATGCCGGAGGCATCTCATTTGGTGTCAATGAGAGACGAAATGCAAGTAATATCACCGAACCAGCAAAATACAAGGTATGAACAATTAGCTATGCCTATTCAATCCAACGGTAATTCTTAAGTAAAAAGCTACCCCAACGTGACTTCTAACATAATGTTCCTGAAGAAAGATCAGGCCATAATTATTGAAGCTATAGAAGGAGCAGAAATAAGAGAATATCTGTTAGCCATGTCGAACATAACCAAACCGACCACAATAAGATTTATCTCACGTATTTCTAATGCTCGTGTTTATATTTATCTTGATTCCAAACAAACAGCAGACCACCTTATAAACAACAAGAAGGAAATAATAGTTAAAAACACAAAGCTAGTTATTAAACCATTTATTACAAGAAACAAAAGAATAGTTTTGTCCAATGTGTGTCCAGCCATCCCTCACTCACTAATAGAAGATAAGTTCAATGAATTAAATGTAAAGATAGTATCTCCTATATGGTTCATGAAAACTGGAATGAATGACCCTGGGTTTTCTCATGTACTAAGTTTTAGAAGACAGTTGTACATAGCACCAGAAAATGAACATAAATTCCCCGAATCTATACAGATTAATTATGAAGGAACAAACTACTGGATTTACATCTCCAGTGAGAGTACCTTAAAGTGCTTTGAATGTAATAATCTAGGTCATGTTATTAAGAATTGCCCAAATAATGTAATCAACCAAAGTAATAAAACTACTTGTGAGGTTAGTGGTAAGGAAAACAACAGGACAGAAGAACATGATAATTGAAGTCAACTACAAACAACTCTCAGAACAAACAATAAAACAGAAGTTCAAGAAAATGCAGACCAACTACAAACAAAACTAGGAATAGACAAGACAGAAGAACAAGAGATCACTGAGCGAATACAAACAACACTAGGAACAGAGGAAGTAGACACAGAAGAAAACGCCAAAGGAGTCAAAAGGGGGCATTCAGTGACAGAACCTCCAGTTTTGAACTACCTGATGTTAATAACTTTGAAGATGAAAAACAGAATATGGAAGGAACTGGTAGCAACTCATCAAGTGATGAATGGAAGGAAATAAAACATGATAAAAAGAAAAAGAAGCCAAAACACTTAGACAACAGGACAAAGGAACAAGTGTGGGAAGAAATTGAAAAAGAAATAAATATAACTAAGGTAGGAAAAAGTTACCCTATTAATATAGATCAATTTAGTAGTCTGATGGACAGAACTCAAGGCAATCAAAACCCAGTATGTCTATGCCTACAGGAAACAAATTTCTCCAATGACCACTGTGCCCAGATCAGAGGGTATTGTAACTTTTACAAAAACAGGTGTCACTCAATAATAGCCAGTGGGGGTGTAGCAATATATGCCTCAATATTTACTCTACCTGAAGAAACTCCATTGAACACAAATATAGAAGTACTAGCTATCAGGATAAAATTTCCATCCAAATTAACAATCTGTAATGTATATTTACCAATTAGATATACATTTAATCCAGAAGAATTAAACAAATTGACAGATCAACTTCCAAAACCATTCATTATATTAGGAGATTTTAACAGCCATATGTACTGGGGATCCTATAAAAATTATCATAGAGGAAACATAATAGCAAAATGGTTGGAAAATAGAAATAACCTCATATTCCTAAACACCTCTCAACCTACACATTTCAACAGTAGCAACGGGCTATCAAGCAATATCGACCTGTCTATAGTCTCAAATGAAATATCATCTACTTTGGAATGGAATGCTCTGGAGGAATTATATGACAGTGGTCATTTTCCAATAAGAATAAGAATTAAGAAAGCCCTTGCTCCAGAACACAATATAACATCAACAAGAAGATGGCTGTTCGACTAAGCCAATTGGAAATTATTCAGAGAAGAAATTGATAATTCCCTCACGGAGATGCCAGAATTAACTGATACCACAAATATATCAGTAAATGTGCTTGTAACGACATTTACTAAACTCATTCTCTCCCGCTGTGTCTGAAATGCAGTTAATTGTGATCAGTGCCCAAGACTTATGGCAATATATAGAATGGATGAATACTTTTGTAGTTAGGTGATTATGAAGATTTTATATGAATGACTACGGGCAACGATGGAAGGTGAGAAACATGATTGCTATCTCTGCAGCGACTGTAAGCAGGAGGTCCTAGGGTTCGAAACCGATTTCGAATCTGATGGCGGCGGATTTTCATCACAAGCTAAATTGCTAGGTCGAATTCAGCCACTGTCTGGAGAAGAATCCTAGCGGCCGGCTGCTCTGGTCGACAGTTTTTCTTTTGTTTTATCAATTGTAAGTGAATGCTGGAGCAGAACTCTAACAAACGGGCCACGATCCGCAATATTTCCTTCCTTGTACTATCCTCCCCTCACACCTACACACTTAGAAGCATTACACTACCATACATGTCGAGACTTTAGAGCTTCCGGGTGGGAAGATAGCTGCAGGGAATGCACCGCAAGAGGTGTACGAACGTATGATGGTGCTGGATCTTACCATCCGGTGGGGGAGGTACACAACCTCTTCCTTGGGTAAAGCATTGAGCACACTAATGGCCTTTGGGCTGGCATCCGGATACGCCGAAATGCAGCATCCCGCCAGGGCATCTCCCCAATTGAGCCTGGGCGGGGCCTAGCACCGGAGTCTAATTAAGCGCCATTTACAATGTGTCGGGGCGAATCCCTACTCAGTTGCCCATGAATATCGGGTACTGCCACGACGAAGTCAAGTGCCCACCTGAGGGCCAGCCCAAGCCCAGGTGACTTGGAGCTCTCAATCCTTCTCCTCACTGCACCCACCTTGTCGCTATCGGCGTGAGTATCGCCGAAATCTAGGCAACCTGACGGGAGATTCATGTTTCCCTGTCGGACTTGTATATGTGGGTTTGGGAATAATTTCCTCGCCCAATCTTTGAGGAAAGGAGTACCGCGACATAGTTCTCAGTTATGTGCCCTCTCGTCATGCGATTCGTGTTCCGCATGTGACGACGGGCGTTTGTTACAGACTGCGCAGAACATCACACCGGTATGGGTTGCATTCAGCTCTTCTTTGATGTGCCCGCCGCTGCTATTGTCTCATCTGCCTACCCGTTCTCTTGCCAGCCCGTCTGACCCACTGTTCATTTCTGTCTCTCACCACTCGCTTTGCCCGTCCCTGTCGCTTTCTCCGCCTAATTCTCAACATCGACACCGCTCCGCCTGCATCATCCCGTCCACGACATCTCTCCCGCTAGTTGCAGTGCCCATGTCACCGTGCTGCCCCCGTCTCCGATCTCACGCCACGCCATCCCCGATTCCACCACAACCCATCCCCGCCCCATTCTCATCCCCGTTCTCTCTCCCGTTGTCCCGTTCTCACTTCACATCCCCATTCCATCGTCGTTCCACCTTCACCCCTCGCCTACTCCTGCCTCCACTTTACTCTCACCATTCCCTCCACTCTCGCTATTGTTCCCACTACCGCAATTTTCCTCCCCGTTCAGTCCCACATTTAACACCCCTCATGAGCTTTAAGGAACACTTTTCTAGTTCTTCCCCGCATCCGTTTTTCAATGTACAACTTGCGATTAGTAGTTTTGGATTTTAGCCACCGTTGATAGCAGTATATTAAAATATAATGAACATTCAGTGTGTAGACCAATATTTTCTTGAAATATGAAAAATAAACTATGAAGAAAGTTCAAGAACTTAAATGGATTAGAATCAAATTAATTTGCCCGCTCACATATTTCATTAGTCCTGGAGAATTACTTCCAACATTTAGACTGTTCAGAGACCTCAGAACCAATAAAAGCAATGTTTGCGTACTTTATATTCATTTTTTTGTGCCAGAATGTGATTAAATATGATGATACATTGTGATAAATCCCGTAAATCCTACATTCATTTGGAACGTGCTTTTGTGAAATCGAATTGTATTAGTGTCGTAGCATATTGTAGCGCAGTGGTGAGTTTGTTTTCGAGATTATTTTGTCTGAACTGTAGTACCTGCAATAATGGTTGAAAATTCTACCTATTCTAAATATCTTTTTATGATCGTTTGGATTGTCTAACCCTCCATTGTAGCAGAAAACTGTATGATACAAACCGCTCGTTCCCAAAGCACTGCACTTCTCAGATTCGGTCGCTCGCGTGAGTAACCGCTCAACATCGAGCTAAAGCTAACGGAGTTGCATTAGATGATAATTTTTAAAAAAATCCTCTGGTTCCAGAATCCACTAGCTTTCTCTGGGCGTTGCCAAAATGCTTCTTGTCCCAATGCCACCCACATCTGCTGCCTCCACCTCAGGCGTGGCGAACGGTTCAACACATCCCGGCGGCGGCTTCCTTTTTGCAGGGTAAAAAGCCAATTTTTTTTAATTCGTTTATTAATTACGGCCGGCGGTCGACGTTTGTTTGACCCGACGCGCCGCAGCGCTCCCTCCGACACGAAACTCGCGGGTCGGTCGCCCGGCAGCCGAGGAAATGAAATGAAACTGGGTTAAATTGCCCGCACGCATGCGCTCTCAGCATAATTGCATATTTCGCACAATTATTCTCTGCGACCGGGTCCGCCCCTGCGGATTGATGAGGCCTTTCAAGAGCGCGAGATGAAACAGATTTGTTTGTTGTCTCTGTGGCTCCCTGGTTGCTTTAGGTTTCTTTTCAGGCTGCTCCGAGGCTTGTACTTTGCCTGAGGGTGAGGAAATTAAGAAACGCGGGTAAAGATGGAGGATTTTTGTCTGTCTTTCAGGAAGTTCCTGCTTGCAAAAAATACAAACTTTTATTTATCTCCATTGTAGTTGCATTCATTCGTCAGCGGAGAATTGTAGGTTTGATGAGTTTCATATCGCGCAATTTCGATTCGAAAATGTATTAATCGCTGGAGTTTATGTCTACTAGCTATATTTTAAGGTATTTATTATCAGAAGAGAGAATAATGTTTGGAAAGCAATGCCGTCCCAATTTTCTCGTGTTTATATATCTCGTACGTATGAGGAATGTGTTTGTTTTCATTCAACGCGAAGAGATTAGTTTACGGAGAAAATGTGATTAGCTTGCGGTGGTCTCACTGCTTTCCCAACTTCGTATTTGCCTTTCTGGTACAAAATAAAACCTCATTTAATGCCGCATTCGTCGAAACAAAAGCTCATTTTTGCGTTTTTAATTGAACGTATAAAACGCTTCTTTTGAATTGAATACACTCTGGGACGTATTTCGTTTTACGAAGAAGAATTAAAAAGTTTAATGATGTCAGGAGACGACATTAGATCTCCAACTTCGCTTTGCCGCTTACTGCTTTATCTCTTACTTTAATTTCAGCGGACATTCGTTCTGTGCGAAGCTAGTATTGAGGCTTTTGGCGCGTTTTGGTTTTGAAAAACCAAAAGAGAGAATGAAACATCTGGAAGTGAATGTTGTTTTCTTTTGGGGAATTAGTCACATTGTAATACAAAGGGCGATGAAACGTGGAGAAAAAAGAATGGAGTTTAAATAAATAACTATGAACAGTGACAAAAATGTGTTGAGTTGTGTGTCATTGCCAAGTGATTTGAGAAAGAAGTAATCACGATAAAAGACCTTGAGACGATAATTTGCCTATTTTTTATCAAATGAAACGAGGCATAAAAAATAACCATTACTGCACTAACCAAATGTCTGTATCCATATTTTCTGTTCCAATTCCAACTGAACAATAAATAGAACAGACAGAAGAAAAATAGAAAGCGCCGAAATGAATTTCTTACGTTCAGTAGCAGGTTACAATATCTTAGATAGACAATATAATGATGACATCAGAACCGAACTGAATATATTCAATCTGATGGACAGAATTCAGTCATTTAGGAGCAACTGGCATGATCATATCCAACGCATGCCTCCAAACAGAATTCCCATAATAATGTACACGTATAATCCTAAAGGAAGAAGAAATGTTGACCGCCCCTTAACAAGATGGAGAGACTCACTCTCTTGATGTGGAAACAGGCCTTAAGGCCTAAATCCATGAAGCAGCAGCAGCAGCAGCAGCAGCAGCAGCAGAAGAAGAAGAAGAAGAAGAAGAAGAAGAAGAAGAAGAAGAAGAAGAAGATTTTCTGTTCCCAAACACTGAAAATGTTTCAGTCATGAGATGGAGCAGATTTCTAGGCCAGCTATGTGGAATTTTATGAGTTCACAAGAAAATGAAATCATTCGTACGTTGTGTAAAATTCTCTAGTTTCAAGTTGATCATAGATGTTCATGATGGTTAATGATAATGGTTGATATTGACCATCAATTTTTAATAGTAGATACAACAATATACTTAAAATATTCCGTTCAAGATGCATTTACAATAGCCAATGAAATATCTCACTGTAAATTAATTGTAGTTTTCATGTGAAGATGAGTTGTTTTTGTTTATTTTTTATACAAATAACTTACAAATGCCGATTATTTTCCAAATTCATGCCATTCGTTTCGATAAATATGATTGTTTAAGGTAGAATATTAAAATTATGAACACTGTTAAGAAAGTCACCCATTTATTGAATTATTTATTAGATTCCTTTTCTGCTCACCTGTTCACATTGTCACTTTCACAGTACCCACTTCGGAAGGAAATATAAGTGGTGATTTGTATATGCAATTTCAAAAAGTGCCCACCGGGATCCGAACACGGGAGTCTCTACTACTCGACAGGTGCCTTGACCAACGGAGGTACATGCTAAGATGTCCCGGGGTTGGATCATGGTGGGATCAAATATTTTTAAATGCCACAATCCATTTTGACTATCAGTTGTATTAGCGCTGATTCACCACCCTTGCAACGATTGTTTCGTAAGACTAACCCCGTCTAATCCGATTCCTAGCCTACAATATATCAGCCATTCCATTTCGTACATCTTCACTCTTCACGCCATGAACGAGTATTTATAGCAGGGATTTCCAACGGGCTCAATATCGATCCCTTGGGGATCCACTGGTGGACCAAGGACTAATTCCCAAATCAAGGGGTCCACTGGTGGTTAATAGCCGATTATAAAGTGGCGATTGTTATCATCAATATCAGTTAATATAATTAAAATCAATATCCTATTGACTAAAAAAATGTATTAATGAAATTGATAATTAATTTTTTCCTGATAGAAAACT
This sequence comes from Teleogryllus occipitalis, assembly GCA_011170035.1. Taxonomy (NCBI): domain Eukaryota; kingdom Metazoa; phylum Arthropoda; class Insecta; order Orthoptera; family Gryllidae; genus Teleogryllus; species Teleogryllus occipitalis. The sequence continues at coordinate 145,286 of BLKR01001043.1, forward strand.
CAAAAATACCAAATTATAAATTCCCTCCTTTTTTGTTTTTGGATGTTAGGGTGTTAGGTTTTGTTAGGATATTTAGATGTTTGTGACTGTAGTGTTTGCATCACTACCCTATCGCGCAAAAGAATTTCTCCGAAATACATCTTTAAGAAAATTATGGCTGGTTCTTAAAACCATTCGACATTTTGTTACAGCAAATGGAAGCATCTCCGATTAATGGAAATCCAGCATTGTTGTCGTAAATCATTAATGTCACTAGGGAACAAAAAAAATCGGTTGATCCCGAGTTTAGAGTGGCACGGTTCCTTTGGTTCCTTTTATGATTCATTATTTCTCGCGATTCCTATGTTTATAGTTGCGCTGTTCACTTTAACAACTGAATTATTTATGTTCAATGTTAAATGAGAAGAAGTCACCTGATAATTTGTTGGCGTGGAATTGTGTGTATTTTCGCATTTCAAGTATTCTTCAAATAGGTTTGTGTGTCTACTGAGATGGAAGGTATGGTTTTTTTTAAAAGTGAGTGTTCCCTTTAAAATAAATTCTCTTAAAAGTGAGAGAGGTATATAATACAACGTGAGCGCCGGGGCGACAGCGGAGGCGCGAACCAGGTCTCGAGAGCGAGGGCCGGAAGGCCCTCGCGAACGTAGCACGTTGGATCCGTCGGGTAGCGACGTGCGGTAGCACGTCGCGGACCACTTGGTGAAAAAATGCGTTGGTTAAAGAATTGTGTGGTTATAAAATTAAATTTGTAGCGTGAAAAATACGAATAATCAGTTCACTTAATGAGAGTACGTTGCTACGGAGATTTATACGTACAGGGGGCTTTGGAGCAGGGGGTAGCTATTCTCCCGATCTACCTTTATTTTAAATAATTATATTTATTGCTGTAACATCATGAACTTAACTAATATACACGCGACTACTACGTATAAACAAGGATTCAGTTCATGGAGTCGATTCTCTTCTAATGAACCGAATCAGTGAATCAAAGGAACCGTGCCAGCCTTAACTCGGGATTTACCAAAAAATCATAAAAATAAATACCTTCAGGATGAAAGGAGGTGATTTCAAAAGAAAATGATCATGCTGATTTCGAAAATCTTTATACAAAGTTTCTGCCACGCAAGGTTAAAAAGATATAAACATATTTAGTATTTGAAATAAACAAAATCCTATACTACTTTCCGCAGTGTCACTCCTGTTATATTACTAAAAAATTTAAGAACTTGCTTCTTATGAGGTAAGAACTAGTTAAAAATGGAATACGTATATTCGTGCAGACATTAAAATGGTTTGTTGATATTCTCCACAACAATGGTAGAGCGAATGACAATAATTTGAGTTTTCCATACAATCACAACCTAAGGTTCGTTTTACAGGTGACTCAACATTGGTGAGCCGCCTATGGTTTGTCTTGATCACAAATACAACAAAAGTAAAAAGAATACGCAAATTTTGTTATTTTATATATGTTTTTCCTTTGAAGTTTGGGTATAAATATTCCACAATCGTTACAGAAGTTATCGGATTGATTCGCACTTTCGATCTGAAATAACGATTTGCTTTCTATCGAACCGATTCAAGTCTATTGATCATTTGGCGAATTTCACTTTATAAAAAACTACAGAACTATAATGTATTATTGAATTTGAGGCACACGCAAACCAGGCACGAACTTCAGACGCACGGCGGATACAGTTCCGCTTGACACCAACTGACTCTCAATCTGCCACCCCAACACTTGGATACTTATGATAAGATAAGGGGTTAAAATAATTCCTGTCGAAAACTGATACGCAGTAGGGAAATATGAGGGTGGACGTGACTTGTTTTCAAATCATGCACTAACACCTACTCGTAATTGAGAACGACTACCGGACGCAAGAATAAATACGGCAGTTTTCGAATATAGAAGGTAAAAAAACAACACGAATGCCAATTTTTTTATATAAATGAAAGTGGCATAGATGAACTGAACAAAATTTTGTTTTTGAATAGATTTGATACGTATTGATTCAACATATCTTACAGGTGCAATTTAAATGTATTTGCAATAATAGCAAAATACTATATGATACGGTATAAAGATACGGTATTTTTAACAACTGAGACGTGATATGACGTTTTTATTGTGATATTTATAATGTACATATTGAAACATGCCCCTAACTGGTACAAATTATTGGGCGATTCGTCGTAACCCGTTCCCAAATTTCTAGTAACATGGGCGCCAGGAAAAATATTATCCCGCTAGCTGGGTCGATGGGCCACGTCAGAAATAATCGCTATTATCTATTAATAGCCGATTAACCGATCTGCCATCTATACAGAATGTCGAGGAATCTGAAAACAGAGATTATTTGATCTAGCTACTTATTAGCTTGAATTGGCCAATGAAAATCATTTTATCTTTCTTTCAAGAGAAACTTAATGTTTATTTCTTATCAATGCAGCAAATTAAAATGAAAAAAAATTTACATTGAAGAACTTTCTTGGTTTGAACCTTATACGGCGATTCTGGTCTTCGCCTTCTGTTGATTGGTACTCCCTCCAAAACACGCCTTCCCTTCTTGTATTTGAAGCTCCGAAGTCCCGCAGTCCAGTTACCACGAATCTTCTTCTCTTCTTTCTTGACGAACACCGCCGATTCACCGCTTCGCACCACTCAAATATTTGTTCCAGCTCCACTATATTAGGTCTGATGCCCGTTCTCCCCGTATAAATATCTAGTGCTTTTATGCTTACACCGCACAGAAAAATCTCTCAGTTCTACCTTCCGTTTATGGCAAGAAAATATGCAAAGTCCTAACATGCTCAAATTAATCTATTTTCGAGCGAACTGCTCACCGTCACGACATGCGACCGAATGAATTTTTCCTCCCTTTTAAAAACCCGTAATGCCTCGCGTTGCCTCCACGGTCAGATGAATGTTTGTTTATCCTGACAACCACGACGTCGTTACTAAGGCGCCATATTGCCTATTACTTGCCCTGCCCATTTACGACAAATATTCTGTAATAAAACGTCCCCATATTGGTATGTCACAATATAAAATTGAGCATGTTGCGCACTACACCTTCTTGGCGGTAAAAATCTTATTCCATAGTGTATTCAATTCCTTGTGTTAATGCTACGTAGCTGTATTTTACGGGAAAAGAGGTTAATGATACTATATAGATAAATAAATAGAAAATAGATTAATCAATTACCATTAGCTCTGAAAAACATTAAGTCCTTAAATATTTTCAAACACAAGATAAAGATTTGGATTTTAAAACATGATGATAATGATATAAACAAGTTAACTGAAATATTGCAATAAAAATGTTTTGCTGTATAAATTAAATATAAATTCATTTATGGAAATGTATATTTTGTCTAAGTAAATATACGTATTGCATCTCTGTAAATTTTCACTTATTGTATGATTTAAACCTAGGTTCTTTATTTTGTATGTTCACAAAAACTTATATTGTAAATGTTAAAAAATAAGAATATTGTAAAAAACACGCCACAAAAGAATACTATGTAGAAGAGGACATAATAAATTATAAATTCAGTATTGCTAACCACCAGAACTGGTTATCGATGGTTAGTAATTCCAGGAAACAACAATGTACATTATCTCTGTAAAACAAGTTGGGAATAAATATTATTATTATTATTATTATTATTATTATTATTATTATTATTAATCGATTTATGAAGCAAACAAACAAAAATATTGAGGGATTTATGAAGCAAGCAAATCTTTTCCGTGGGGTCGATGCAGAGAAAAGTTGGGATTTACTCATTTGAGTCGCGGTGAGCGTGGAGAAATCCGGCTGCCAGTGGTCGCGTATCGCGAGACGTGCGAGTCGAATGTCACGCACTGGCCGGTCACATACCACGTGACACGTGACACGCGACGCGCGGCTTTTGAACGCGTGCTGGCTGCGGCGGCGGTGGGGCTGGCGGCGGCCCACGGAGCCCAACACGATCAATTACGCACTAATCAGCGCGGCCGTGTACTGATTAGCGCGGGAAGGCAGGCGAGGGCGTGCGGCGACACCGGAGAGCGACGTCTCTGCGCCGTCCGGTCTGCTCCTCGCCTCGACTCCTACATTATTGGGCGCTTCCTTCCTTCCTTCCTTTCGTGTTTGCTTCTTTCCTTCCTGTCTTCCTGCCTTGTTTCCTTCCTTCCTTTATTCATTTCGTTATTCCTTTCTTTCTTCCTTTCTCCTTTCTTCCTTCCTTTCTCCTTTCTTCCTTCCTTTCTTCCTTCCTTTCTCCTTTCTTCCTTCCTTTCTCCCTTCTTTCCTTCCTTCCTTGTTTCCTTACGTCCTTGCTACCTTACTTTATACTTCTTTCCTTCCTTCTTTCCGTCCGTTTTTCCTTCCTTCCCTCCTTACTTCCTTACTTTATGCTTCTTTCCTTCCTTCTTGCCTTCCTTTTTTCCGTCCATTTTTCCTTCCTTTCTTCCTTCCTTTCTCCCTTCTTTCCTTCCTTCCTTGTTTCCTTACTTTATGCTTCTTTCCTTCCTTCCAGCTTTCCTTCTTTCCATCCGTCTTTCCTTCCTTGCTTTCTTCTTTCCGTCCGTTCTTGCTTCCTTCTTTCTGTTCATCCTTCCTTGTTTCTCTCCGTCCTTTTTTCCTTTCTTCCTCTTTCCCTCTCTTACATTCCGACTGCTTTTTCCTTATTCTCTTTTACTTCAACCATTCTTCTCCCCCTTTTCTTCATTCATTTTCTTTTTGATTTTCGTTTGCTTCGTCTTCTCTCCTTACCCCTTCTTGTTCTCATTTCCTACTCCGACATCTTTCGTAAAATTTTGTTTTCTTTTTTCTTCTGTTTTTTTGTCTTTTGTTTCGACTTGTCTCTTTCACATTTCTCCACCACTGGTTTTTCCTCCTTTTCTCTTGTCCCTTTTCTGTCATCGTTCTTAAATTCTTTTTTAATTCATTTGTAATCGAAGTACGTTACAATTTTCATTTTCGGTTGTTTTTTTTTGTTGTTTTTTTTTGGTTAGCAAGTAGATATTCATTTATCATAAAATTTCGACGCATTTTTAGATTCTTGGTTTTGAATATTTTCCTTAACTTAACCGCTGTTTTTTAACATTTAAAGCATATTTTTTCAGCAAAATTATTTTTTATTTTTAAATTATTATTTTAGTCTGTTGAACTTTGTCATTCTATATTTGGTCTTTCATTTTATAGACAAAATTTTTTTTGTATAGCTGCTTTGCATAAAAATACAATATGATATGCTAAAATATGTGTTACAAAATAGCAACGTTCCGAAAATGCTTATTTCCATCTTCAGACTGGAGTTAAAATGTCAAAACAAATAAATATCTTATTGTAAATAATGATGAAATCAAAGAGAAGATTTACATAATACCAATGTAGACAACTTACTACACCATCGTAGGTTTAGCTCCCGGGTAAACGCCCCTCGGACCAAGTTTATCTGACTGATTCTCCGGAATTGCAAATATCGCAAGACACGTAATTTTTAACTTCGTAAATGATCATTGCAATCCGTCAGGGACACGTTGGCAGAACTCTAGCTCTGAGTGGCTCACTGCTTTTCAATACAAAAGCTAATTTTCAAAGTAACTAACAAGCAAATTCATTTGACAAATACCACGAAGAGAATCTTTTCTCAAAAGTTTCGCAAAAGATTTTTTTTATATGGGCTTACGAATGAATAGTGAGAAAAAAAATTTTGCAATATTTTCGAAAACGCACTAGCAAAGTTCTTTTCAAAAAAAGGCACTTTCTGAGTATAACTAGCCGGAAATTAAAATTGGAATGAGTGTTCTTCAGCTAGGTCTTGCCCGTAGTTTGGAGAAATTTTTCGAGTGCTCATTAGTATTGCGCAAATTCTAGTGAATGTTCACTGATACGCCTACGGGTTCGAAACCATCGACAACCCCCTCAATCAACGTCTCTCCGTCTCGGGTATTCGCGAGCATAGTCGCTGAATTTGTAACTCTTCCCTCGCAGTGGGAAATTAACGTCTACCAATAAAATTCCTTCTGCAGCGAAGTGACTTCGACAACCCTGATTGTTTTTCCTGGAAGTCGCGCTGCACACTGTCCTAGTGATTGCAGATATAAGGACTGCTGTACCCAAGTCCGCGGGTTCAAACCCGCTCGAAGTCGTGGATTTTTAAGGGCGAAAAAATCCTTCGTGCGCCTTCCTTCGGAGGGGAAGTAAAGCCAGCTGTCCCATGTTAGTAGATTTACTGCATGTAAAAGATCCTCAAGCCTAAATGATGCCTCTGAGCTAAATTCAAATCGCCTGTTTCGTCGCCCAAGTAATACCTTCTTTCTCTTGTTGAAAGGAGTGTAAAGAAATTTGCGTGGTCAGACGGAAGAGCAGGACTCATGGCCTGGGTCTCGCCACGTAAAATAAGGCAAATTCAATTCAATTCAAGGACTGGGTTGTCATTCAAATATTTCATATGCTTTGCAGTCTAGAAAGAAAAGTTCCCAGCACCTACAAACCATCAATCTGCGTCCCTCCTTGCAACCCAAAGCCGCCTGTGGCGGTAGAAGACTAATAAACTCATTGGAGCGTGTTTTTCGCCTTGTCGAAGCCCAACCAACGTTTTTGCCTAGGGGACCAGTCTGTCAATCTTTCCTCTATAGGGTGATGAGCCACCCTCGGAGCTGACTGGCTTCAGCGTATTCCTAAGGTGACTCGTCACTTTGAGTACTGCGATTGATTAAGTAACTTACAGAAAGTTGAGGGGAAGGGGGAGGGCTGCTTACTCAGAAGACGTTTTTAAGTAAAAGGCACCATTTATTATTAACTAGGAGAGACAGGGGGAACGATGAATTAAAGGGAGATGCACGGGAGTCGAGATTACTGACGACGGCCTCTTACCCCATCTCCCCGTGGACCAGGCGTTCCGGCGGGGCGGCAACAGCAGCGGCAGCACCCTGGGAGCGTGTCATCCTTCCGTCAGTCGTCCGGAGTCGGAATCAGCAGTCGGAGAAGCAAGCCCGTTCTTCCGTACGTCACTGCTCGCCACTGCCCGTCACAGTCCGTCACTGACTTTGCCGGGCCCGTTTATATTGGGCCGTCTTGCATTCGGCAGCGAGTTTTAGAGGCCGCTGCCGGAATGTTTTGCGACGCTGCGTGCCGCTTGCCTTCAGTATCTTCCTGGCGCGGGGTGATGTGGTAATGGCGGTTCGCCGCAATAGTTTGTGCGTGTCCCATCATCTGATGCGCGGTCGCAGTTTGCTGTTTCATCCAAATATTCTAATTCCGGGATTGTTGCACTATGAATGTTTCTTTGAAGCAAAGTTATTTTTGTTTCAGACATACGCCACGAAAATAATTATGTTATTTTTTTTTAAATATTCATGGTATTAGTGTATCTCCTCGAAACTTTTAAAGTTTTTTTCAGAATTAATTAGGTAAAAAGTTACATTCTCTGCTGTTTCTGAAACTGATGTTTGTTTGTTTTTCTCTCAACGGATTTTTGCATAGAATAATTATTTACATTCCGCATTCAGCGTATCCATATTGTAAATGGAAGACCATACCTGCGATTTTATCTTAATAGTCCCTAGAACCGGAAAATGCAAGTTCAATTAAGAACTAATTATTACTGTTTCAAGTATTCGCTGTATCGATGTTTTTCTCGTTAACGAAAGTATTCGGTGAGCACAAAATGCTCAGAGAAGAGTTCTCGATTAGCTGTTTTCTCCCTTTTCAGTAATTGAGACGTAGGGTTGATTGTCCTGCAATTGACATGCGGGATTGATTCTAATTTACGAGTCAAGTATTTAATTGCACAAAGAAGGTGTCTCCTTTCCCTACCATTGTGAAAGATTTGACAGCGAACGTTCGTGTCATGACGATAAAAATCTAATTATCAATGGTTCTTTCGTTAAGCGTTGTACCTTAATTGTTCGCGCTCTTGCGCAATTAAAAATTTCCGTGAAAAATGTCGCGCGCGAGCGAGGTCCAAATGGGAGGGGAGGTGGTCCCGCCGGGAGACTGAACGCCGAGGCTAGGGGGTGAGGAAGTCGAAAAGAAATATGAGGTCCGTTAGAGGGGATTGTAAAGAACACCAATGTGTAGCCCATCATAAGGGGGAATGTAAATGAAAGGGTCGGGTCCTGCGTCGGATGCAGGTTTTCTTGTGGGTGGGGCCAGCTTAGCATCAGCTTCGGGTCACCGGGTACCCTGCCCGGTTGGGCGTATACCGACTGCATCCCGTGGTTAACATTTACTAAGCTGTTTCCCTACCTCCCGAAAACGGCGTAGCCCGACTGCATCTCGTTCCGTTTTCCTCCTTATTGTAAGGATAGATTTTTAGTTTACCGAGGTATGCTTAGTATTATATGGATCGATTGTAATTGATCCTCTTCTGTTTTCAAGAAACATTCTTTTAGAGCACTGGCAACGTTGTAAACCGCACTTAAAAGTGTCTGGAAACAAAACTTGAAACCTCTCATGACGAACATTTTCTGAGCCCGCTGACTTCACATATACAATTCCAAAGATTTCTGCGACATATACATTTGAGATTTTCTCTGGACAGGTGCGAGAACATCTATTGGCGCTACTTATGAATGGAAACTTAACATAACATTTTGCTCCTTCCGAATCACCGGATGAACGAAACGAAATGCAGTCGCGTTATGCCTTCTCTGGAAACGAAGAGTGAGAGGGTATTAGTTTTGAAGTGATGGTGAGAGAAAACTGACCGCGAGATGCAATCGGGCGATTCCCTCCCGTACTGGCTTGTCGCGTTGGCGAGAGCAGCTGGTGGAGCAGACGAAGCTTGGCGGTCGGAGTGACGTCGTGTTTGTATCGCCTGTTTTGAGAATTTGACACCAGCTTTGAACACGCATCACCAGGCTGGGAGCCATTTCCGAGGAGGCAATTCTGGCAACACCGCCTTCCGGGAAGGTCCAAGCAACGAGTAGTTACAGTTCCTGGCATGGAACTCTTTAATGGTTGATAGTCCTAACATTCTACATAGCTACTTCTCAATTTCTCGAATTTCAAAGTCGAGATTACTTTTGGAGGGCAGGTGTTCTAATTAAGCAAAAACGTCCAATATTCATGTTGTTTTCAGCGGAAATATTTCCTAATATCCCCGGTCATAGCCTATCATGTATTCGCCGAGCATGAGTTATTAATTTGTTTCCGTTAATATGAAAGAAATATCAATTGTATGCAAGTAATAAACAGATAAAAATTTGTCCATTTAAGCTCAAGATATTGAAATTTTTTTACTTTCTCGCTACGGAGTAGAGAGAAAGTTATGTAATGTTGCGCGAAAAAACGGCGAATTTTCGGCAGAAAAACTAATGACAGGTTACGAAAAATGTAACGGTAACGAAAAAGTGTATTAGTATTTTAGCACCACAAGTTTTATAGTACAAGGAAAGTTGCATTAATATTCGAGCTCTATCGATAATGCTCGCACCCATAAAGTACAGATTGCATTAAATTGAAGCTTTACATAGAATATCTTTGTGAATATTTTTGTGTATTTATGAAGTGAAGATGTGACAAAATTATTTTGTTTTATCGAAAAAATATTTGAATCGATGATTTCCTTGATCACGTCACTTTCGATTGATCAACGACCATCTACATATCAGACAATCGCAGTCAGAAAATATTCGGGTTAATGCAGCATAGCGCTCGTGAGTGTCTTCCTCGTAAAGTGCCTTCTCCGCCCGCCAATTCCTTCACCGCCATCACCACCGCCGCCGTCGCCTTGAGAAGACTGGCAGCGGTTAAGCCTCGCACGGCGCAGAATAAGACCTAATTCCAATTACTGCCAGTAATGGGATTTCGCGCTCAAAACGAGCTCCTGACTCAGTTTGCGGGTTGCCGCCCCTTAATTAATTGGGCGAAGGCTGCGGCGGGTGGCGACTCGGGGAGGGAGGAATGGGCAGCGGAAGGTGGGAACAAGGGACGCTGGTCTGTCCGCGTTCTGACCTCGCCCTCTGTTCTCAGATAGTTCATACCTAAGCTCAGGAGTGCCTCACAGGGTATACATGCAACATGTGTGTTCGTCGAGTGCTGGCGTTCCTGAAATATCTGCAAAATAAATAACAATAGATGTCGCGTAAAACTAAGATTAGTACAGACGATTAAAAGTATAATGTATCATATTTTATGATGGGATAAGTGAAAAAGCTCTATCGGTTAGGTTTGCCCGTTCACGCGAGCGTCTCGAAACTCGTTGATCTACATAGTTGAACGACTAGCCTATAGATGGCAGTACAAGCGAGGAAATTGACCCTACAGCTCCATTAAGTTTTTTTTTCTCCTGATTTGAATTATTTGTCAAAGAACAGTAAAAACTGCACATGACGTAAGAGGCAGAGATACAATCTGCATACGTTTACTTCAGCTCCAGAATTCCTTTCTCTTTAACTATAAGCAGTTGAAATATAAATGAAAATTCCAACTAAAATAAAAGAAACAAAAATAAGTATAAATAATAATAAAATTAAAAAAGGACTTAAGGAACATTGAAAAAAATTAGACATTTTCACTCCGGAATTATAGAAAACTTATTTGCATTGGTAAACAAATTTCTTCTAGTGGCATGCGCGCTGTGAGATGACCAATTGAAATACGAGAGGACGAAAAACCTTAAATCCTTTTCAGAGCACTTTCGAATCGATTTCCCGTGCGATTAAAACCCGATCAATGTGAATTTCCTCATAGCTATCAACTAAAAAAAAAACAACATATTTTCACTCCAACATCAAAGGAAATATTTCATTTGGTAATTACATTTAGAAGAAGAAAATGTCAGAGGACGACTTACCTTCTTTTCCCCTCCCCTGAGAAACCACCACTACCATTTTACTATGCGCCTTGAAAGGTGCATTATTGACCTTTAACGTAGTATTCGTTAAATTGGCTGAATCTCTGGAATACTAATAAACGGTTTCTACAAATGTATATTGAATTTCACAGGAGAAACGCGCATTCACAGTTGAAAAGCAGTTTTTCATGTCTTAAAGGTTATTATCGTAGGCACTAATATTGTTGTAAGGATTTTATACGATCACTTTAAATGATGCAAATGGGCCCTGTCTAACTCTGGCAGACGTAAATGTTTCCTTTTTCACGACCCAAACATTCAGTTCATTGACTCATGAAAGCCCCATTCGCAAACGACGAAGTCACACGACTGGGGTGGACTTTCATTTATTTCCCAGATCAACCCGTTCGTCAAACGACAACTCTCTGTGGCACGGCGAACGCGTCCCTGGATTAATTGCGTGAAAATACACAACAAAGTGATTTCCGTTACGTTTCAAATCAACGGTAATCCGGCGAAAGCCTTCACCACAGCGGGGCGGTTTCTGGCTCAGCCACTCACCTCACCAAGCATCACTAGTACGGGGTTCTCCTCATCTCCCCGTTGCACATTTCCCCACCTCCCTCAGTGCCCACACGTCCGCGCCCGCTTTGCCTTTCCGACGCCCGCCCATCACCCGCACTCTCTCCAGTTCACCTGCCACGCCTACTCGTCCGCAGCCTGTTTTCTCCATTTTCCGGCCATCCACGTCCGTCTCCCCACTCGCCGCGTTCGTTCTCCCTGCCCCGCCCCCTCTGTGCGTTGCGTTGTCGACGCCGCAGCCCCGCACCACGCCGATCTGATCGCTCGACGCGCAATATCTGTACATCCTCGTTAGCGAATGGCGCGGGATTTGCGGTACAGAGCAAGTTCCGTCATAATAGCCCACCGTAGTTCCGGACGGCCCGGGCATAATGAACCTCGACGAGCGGTGGCTTCGGGGGTCGAAGCGGGGAGGGGGTGGCGGGGTTGCGGGTAACCGTCGGGCTCAGTGCCCCCCATCCCCCCATCCAACGTTTTTCTGGAAAGGCTCTAGTGAAGGACAGAAACAACGTCGGAGTATTTGAATGCACTTGGAGGGACGACGGAGCAACCCGGATGATTAATTTCCCCTTATGAATCCGACGCGAGCGGATGCCATTACGAGGTGTTGAATTCGGTTCATTGCACTTTGGCCCTCTCCGAAGCGGGGTGCTGGTTTCATAGTAATTTCATCTGTTGTGTTAATAGTGTTGTGTTCACAGAGCTCATCACGCTAAAATAAATAGTGCACATCCGCGGGAACAAAAGCATGTGTAGTACTGCGTGTAATGGCCCGCTGGCTGGCGTGTCGATGTTGGCTCGCATTACCTATTCAGGCTCGCTAATGTTGCCTTCATTATCTCATTAATTACTTGTTACGCGCGCAATTAGCCAGGTATGGATGAGGCGACGGGCAGGTGGGTGGCGTGAGGAGCGCGGTCAAGGCAGGGGGCATCGCCTCTTAATCGAGAGGGGGTGGGAGGAGTCGCTCGGGGGAGCACTCTGGAGAACAAGGACCTTTGAGGAGCGAGCGGGTTCGAAGGCTGATCTGCTCGCAAGAGGCATTCCAGCGCCCACTCCCTTCCGCGCAAATGGTGTTTCTCGGAACGTAGTTAATTCTCGTGTACATGGAATCGAACACAAAGCGAATCTCTCTTTTCAAGTTTTCTACCTCGTGGCAGAATTTCGTTGCAGCATTGTTCCAAAAAGCTAGTTTTTAGTGAAAATAGTATTGCCAAATATGGCGGTGAAAAGTGCCTCCAAACCAAACCAAATCGATAATCGCGATGCTCATATGAAAGAGAATACAAAATGACGTAGATCCACCAAAAAATCAGCCTCCTAGGACAATCTGTCGCAGAGATACGAGAAACGTGTTTTGCATGTTTTATTTTTTCTTATTGCGTGTATCAAGCTGAAAAAATGTAGAGTCGGGGAATCATACTTCAATTTGAAGGTATTTTTGTCAACAAATTTTGACGACAAATTCATTTAGAAAAAAATAAATAAATTTTTGAAATTCATTTTTGACGTGATAATGTTGGAGTACTGTCTCAATGTTTTCCCCTAAAATGAGTCTTAAAACACTCTATAACATATTTTTTCAGATTTTTAAACAATGTGGACGATAGTGAAAAACAATTAAAACCAATCTTTTCGGTTTAAAAATTTGAAATTCGCGCCAAAATGTGAGTGGGAAAACGTGTTTCAGCAATGTTTAAACAGTTTATATTAAAATTATTGAAAGGTCTTGCTTACCAGGATGATTTGGAACTTTTTGCTGACAAATGTGTGTTTTATGTGTATTTATATTATCGAAATAAAATTATCAAGCCCTTTTGTTTTTAGATTTATTTACTATTTCTAATATAAATCGAATTACTGGGTTTTAGGTATATTAATCATTTACATTTATAATATAAATCAAATTACCTAGTTGTAGTTTTATTAATCATTGACAATGAGACAATCATAGACAATCATTATTTAATCATTGTCACTTTGTTCAATAACTGGGATCACGTATTTGTTTATAAACAGTTTACTCAAAATTTCTTTTTTTTCAACATTTCTATTTAAAAATACCTGTTTAACAATTATCGCCAAGTAACAAGCGTGTGTCAAATGTGTGTTTAAATGATCGCAGTTATGTGGGAGCAGTATCCGAGGATGCCACTTCCGGTCGCACGTTGACAATATCGTTTTCCTCCCGATATTTCCATGGTAGAAGTATTGAGAAACCGTTTTTAAGTGGCATAAATGGACAATTTTCAATGGTGACCGACCAAAAGTAACATGATGAAAGGGTAATTGCAATAAAATATGTAATACTTAAAAAAAGTGCTTTTCTGTTTCAATGACTTGTACCTGCGATAATTTTGGCATTTAAAATTCACGCTAATATTATGAAGCACACTGGTTTCTAAAAATCATTGACTGAAGTCGGATAGTCAAGAAGCCACCCATATTTTTCCACCATGTATTTCCACCATACTTTCCACCAAGGATATTCCGATTTAGTTTGATACATAATCGATGTAACACCTATAAGATTTCGAGTTCGTATGGCGTGTTTAAATATCGGTTAAACCATTTTTTCCAATCACATTTAGGTGCGAATTTCAAATTTTTAAACTGAGAAAATTGGTTTTAATTGTTTTTTACTAACGTCCACATTGTTTAAAAGTCTAAAAAAATATATGTTATAGAGTGTTAGAAGACCCATTTTAGAGAAAAAATTTGAGACAGTACTTCAATGTTATCACGTCGAAAAAGAATTTCAAAAATTTATTTAATTTTTTTCTATATGAATTTGTCGCCAAAATTCATTGACAAAAATACCTTTAAACTGAAGTATGTTTCCCCGTCTCTGCAATTTGTTTTAAGCCCAATACTAACGATAGATACTAAGAAAAAATAAAACATACAAAACACGTTTTTCGTTGCAACAGATCTCTGCAATCAGATTGCCCTAGGAGGCTGATTTTTTGTGATTTTACGTCATTTTGTACTCTCCTTCATATGAGTATCGCTATTATTGATTTGGTTTGGGGGCACATTTCACCGCCTTATTCTGCTATACCCTTTGGGACCTCTGTGGAGAGAGCAATGAAAACGAAACACTACCACAAACAGCGATAAAAGGCCAAGTTTCGGGAATGCCGAAGTCTTGTATTCATAGAAGACTTTTACTTAAGGTTCATTATACTAGACAACAGAAAAAAAATATTCACTACAAATTATACGTTTTTGCTTCCATATTTATGTTTTAATATATCGGAATATACTAACAAACTAACAATTTACTAACCAGTATGATAAAGCAGGTAACTCATTGTATTTCTAATTTAAATACAAGGTCAAGAAGGGGAGATAGTGTCTTTGTGCGTCATATAGCGCACAGCATTCATATTCCTCTTTCCCATGATTGAAAGAAGGAATTGCATATTGCTATTACGTTGCATCATCAACAGTTATTTTCGGAAATATCTCTTCATGTGCATTATACTATCATTATGAAGCGGGTTTTCTTTCTGTCGAATGTGTTTTTTTTAATTTCAGAATGACATTCATCAACGTGGTAACTTAATTTATAGAATCTGGGACAATTAGTACTTCCCTTAATTTAAAGTAGGTACATTTATGTTTACTACCACTGTTTCGACCCGAAACCTTATAAACATTAAACTACGATATGGATGTGGTCTTACTATGTGTTTGTTGTTGTCCCTTGAGAAATCTACTTTACAACGCACTCACCGTGCCTCATCTGACGTCGAAGTTTCATCATTAAAGTCTCCGTACTATTTCGGTCACGAATCCACATTAATGAGCACTGAAGTACTTGGAAATGTCGAACTCGCGTTGGCTTACATACCCAGTTCCCAGGGAGTACACTTTACACAGCAATATCCTGTTCACCGCAAACACTGCGTATGATATAAATTTACCTAAAATATATATGTTTAGATTTAGGTGTTGTAGGCACAAACTGAGTATCTTATTTTCTGCTAATACTTGAAGAATAATATACGAATAGTATTTAAGACCTTCTTGCCGACTTGGATGGCCGAAGTGGCTTGAGTATGTGCCAACTCAGCCCTTCGGTCTGAATTGTTGGGGGTTCGAGTCCCGTCGTTGGCTGGTTGTTTGCCCCTTGTCTTTCTGTATGTGTGTTGTCGAGGAAGGCCTTGTGACACAGCTCGAGGAGCCCGCAAGTGTGTCTAGTGTAAAAAAAGGTAATGTCTCCCCATGAGAGACACAGTGGGTTCCCGGCGCGGATAGTCGGAATCGACATTCCCTAAAGCTGAAAAAAAAGGAAGAAAAATTTAGATCTTCTTATGTGAAATTAATCTGTAGATTTATTCAGTATTGTCCACACTACACCTGTGGATAGGTTGCACTTTTATTTTGAATAAAATAATGTAAAATAAAGCTTGTCATGCAACACATCCGTTGAAACCGCATGGCTCACGTTTCCGATATCATCTTCGTGTGTGTAGTGTCAACGGAATGAGACGTTCACATTTTAAAGTTTATGTTTAAACGATTTTTTAGGACTAGAAATCCTGTAAAGCTTACATATTCATACATATGGAATTACTTCAAACACGATACTCCTCCATAGAATGCTGATTGCTCCCACAGGCTAGGAGGGAATGTGTTGCTGACCCTAGTCAACCGTGTATGGGGAGTGGCACAAGGACCCATGGGAATTGCTTCCAATCCATACTAATGACCGCGAGAGCATCTCAAGACGGTCTGCTTATAGTACAGCTCAGTGATGTACTTAGAGCCATCGAGAATGTGTCTGGGGAGTGATCATGGTAATGTACTCATGTATGCTAAATCGCTGTATATACTATATCACAGTAACAAGACATACATGGGAGGTTACGATGATGCTTGTACAACTGTTAAACTAATGCATTTGGGGGTTATTAAGCA
The DNA here is from genome assembly GCA_011170035.1 of Teleogryllus occipitalis. Lineage (NCBI taxonomy): Eukaryota > Metazoa > Arthropoda > Insecta > Orthoptera > Gryllidae > Teleogryllus > Teleogryllus occipitalis. The sequence goes on from BLKR01001043.1 coordinate 161,591, forward strand.
GTAATATGACATTGAATGAACTCTATTTCAAACACTATGAACTTAATGATAATGAAGTAAACCTCTCAGCTTTTTCAGAGTGATGATATTTGTTGCGCGATTTACACATATTCATTTATTTCCCTACTTATTCAAAATTTAAACAATATTTGTATGTCTGGTTTGTTCAGAAATGAGGTCTAAGGATGATAGATGTCAAAAATACAGTTTCTTAGTTAGCTTCAATTTTTCCACTCTGGCAGCTATCACTTGAATCTCTAAATACAAGTATGTTGCTAGTTATTCGCTGACCTTGTGAAAGCGTAGTTTATAAAATGAAGAACTGTTATATTTGGTTGTCCAAACTAGAATGTTCAAGGTCAAAACGAGCATGGTTTTAAGAAATTCGCCTTTGAACGAGCAACCTTTAGAGTTTTTATGAAAGAACGATATTGTTAAGTTTGTCTTCAATTCTACCTTCCTCCTTCGGATCCCAAAATATTTTTGAGTTCATTAGATTACCTGTAGATCTTAGAGTTGTACCGTTCTCTATGCGAACTCTACTCTTTGATTTTAACGAAAATTCATCACGAATTTTTAAGACTTTTATTAATTTAATACTTAAATTCTTTTTATATTAATTTAATATTTAAATACTTTTATTAATTTCCCATTGGACTCTAAAATGCACTTGTTGATTTTCTTAGCATCGCTTACTGGTAACTTTCTCTTCAGAAAGTTTATCATTTTAACAGAAGATGACATTGACATAAACATCTCTTTTAATTATATAAATTTAAAATCTGTGGCGTTGTCTTTATTTTCGCTTTGAAATCTCATAACTCTCAAAACAGAAAGTTTATTGGAACGAGAAAATTCAGTCCCAAATAAGTTTATAAAATAAGAAAAACATATTTTTGTTTTATTGAAGGTAATAAATATCCGGTTAGCTTCGTCGCAACGAACGAAGTAAATAACGATTTAGAACGACGGCGGGGGATGCCCCGTGTTACAATATGTTACAATACTGAGCGCGAATGTTAAAATGGGATCGTGCTCTGATGTTTAGATTTTAGCAGTGTTCTTAAATCGTATTGATGTTTCGATACCACAGAATTTCACCTTGCAGAATGATCCAGAATATAATTTATATCAAATCTTGTATTGGTACACAGACAGTGAAATCACAATTTTAAAATTTCTTTGATTCTACGATATTTCAAATTACAAAAATTAGCGACTTTGATTTACGTGCCATTTTTATATGTTTTAGCGTAAATTTACCTACTTCTCTGATAATTATTCACTCGTTTCAATCGCCATCACAAGTTCTCCATTTATACTGTAAATATTTTGTTTCTCTGCATATAAAAAAAATTTTTTTCCTTCGTAGTTTCCGATTGGGAAGACATAAAAAGTTGCGGCTTCCGTTTTCTCCAAAATAACGTCCAACAAACAAGTACTTTCTAGCACTCCTGTATTGAAATCCGCAAATATGTTTTTAACAACAGTTTTACCAAGGAACTCCGAGAGTTAAGGCAGTAATTAAGGCAGTAAAGGTTTTTAAAAAGATTACAAAATGTTTCTTTTAACATTTTGTTTGTTTAAAATGACACATTTTTAAAACACTAAAAGTTTTCGTTTAGAAAGGAATTTGAGCTCTGTAGTGAACCAAATTTCTTGATTTTCTTCTGTAAATGAAGTGCAGTGGATCTAGATGTGTTATCCCTAGCTCTTATTCAATAATTTTATTAGTTAAAGCACTAAATTATATTAATATATGAAAATTAATAGAATAAACACTTATATGCCGTCATTTGTTCATTTTGGCATTTTCAAAACTAACTGCAATACAGGTACAATAAAACACAAAAATATCCTTACAGAATGAAGTTGTAGTTGGTAAAACGAAGATTGCGAGTGATGGTTCGAAGATCGAATGTATTTAAAAACAAAGTTAAGTGAGTCTATATAAGTAAACGCAATGTATAAAATTCTCTGACACGAGTTCCTTTACAAAAACTTTTCAGCATTTATAATTATAAGTGTTACATTACGTGTTTAAGTTAAGGTGGTTATCACGATATCCTGTAATAGTTCTCTGCAACTTGTATGAACATATACATGACAATACATTCGAATTCAATTTTCAAATAACCTTTCCACTCGGTGTTCTCAAAGGATACTTACTGTATTGTTCTAGAATTTGTAAACTTCCCTAATTTCATCACATTTAGATAATAATAGCCGCCCATATGTAATACTTTTCAGTTGTAATTTTTAAATAGTTATTTCTTTTGTGTGATATAATGGAAGAGTTCCCGCTGGATATTAAGATATTGGATGATTAACTACTCTGCTTTCTTATCGCCATGTCTGACCTCGCCTTCAAAACTCAATTTGAGGACTTGTAACGTAATATCTCTTTATCTGACGAAAACCAACAGCCAATAATGATATTAATGATTACTATACTTTTATTATTTGTATTTACAGTTTACACAATACTATGAACTGTTCAGAGAAATGGAATTTTGAATCATTTTTTTAATAAAATTGTATTGTTAGTAATAATTTTGTACCTTCGAAGATTTGCCTCACTCCTAGCAGTGAAATTATAATAAATTATAAATTGCTATTGGAATGCTACATCGATTTGCAACAGTGCATCAGACACAGAAAATTAAAAAAAGCAAGTTCTAACTTTCTCAGTATGTAATAGGATGCGATCGATCCGAACACCACCAAAGAAATAATTTGCTTCAGCATTCCATTTCTTTTCCTCTGTATCCCTCTTTATCTCATTCACCCCTCTCCCTCTGTTCACCCCTGTCTCTCCCAATTCTTTTTTGTCCTCTCTGTCCAGTAGATCCTATTAGCGAACTCGGAATCCTTCCCCGCTAACTCGTTGCACACGCTAACTTTCTGAAACCTAAAATAGTTCTTCGACGGGGCAACTAGAGCCTAGAGTTTGAAGCAAAAAAAAAAAAAAGTAGGTCGTGCGCGAATTGAATTATCGATACAGGTGCGCAGAAAGCGGCTCAGAAGTTTGGGCCCTCTGCCGAAGCGAGAGGGAAATAGGAAGAGAAACGGTGGGTAAGTACGTCTCTAAAGACTCTCCTTTCGGGAATTAAATTCACCGCTCACGCCTAGGAACAGCCTTTGGCGTAATTGCATCGGAGCCTCATAGAATATAGGGTGCGAGGGAGAGAGGTTGAGAAGGAGAAAAGGCAAGATAGTCGTCCAGATGGCCCAATCTCTTTGAACAGAACATAGAAACCCGATGTTGACATTTCTTAATGAAAAGAACAGCCGATACCGCAATATTTTTACGAATGGAAGTTTTTTTTATGTTTTATGAGCTGCATCTGAGATGATTTTAATTTTCTTCCTTTCAAATTTAGAAATTGAATACAAACAGCCTCTTCGGTCAAATTAAAATTCACAAAATTTTCAAAATTTATAAATTTTTACGTGTATTTTAAAGCACGAAAGTATACTAATAGTGTGTTAATGAAGAACGCTTTTAGAAAATAACGAATTTTAAAAAAATTTATCTAATTCTTATTCAATTTTAATATAGTTATGCTGTGAAAGCATAAAATAATATCGAGTTCAAATCGCTGATATTTTATGTTGTAAATAAATAGACTTTGAATTATGAAATCATATTCAAATAGTCTTTTCATTTTACCAATAGAGAAAAAAACGCATCATTAACTATTGTCTCACTCCTGAATTATTATTATTATTATTATTATTATTATTATTATTATTATTATTATTATTATTATTATTATTATTACAGTCTTTTGTTTTTTCTTGTATCGAATAGACATCTTCAGTGCTATGTGTTCCTCATTTATTTTTCTCTTTATTTGCCAGTAACGTGCACCCAACAAGCTTTATCTTTTGTTGTTGTCGTTGTTCACTGTTGCCAGTTATCTGTCTCGCTTTCCTCCGCGGCAGGTCGTTACCTCTTCGCCTGCCGGCTCTCCACCGAGCCACTAGTTAGTTCGAACTGGAAGGGTTCCAAAACGGAGCGCTGTTGTGTGCGAGCTTTCGGTCGCCGTGGTTGAGCCTCGGTTGTGCTCGCGCTGCGAAACAATGACAATTAAAACCGAACTTCAAAAAGCTTTTAACGAGGTCGGTCGCTCATTGCTCGTACAGATTAACGAAAATCTACCGCTGTTTTATAAATTGGGGGTCGTGGAAAAGGAGTGAGTGTATTACGGGGCTGTAGAGCAGTGGAAATAGTAGTTTAATGAGTAAAATATTGGCCGTTTGTACCCTTCTGTAACAGTTTTTTCTTTGAGCTAAACAGATGGAACCACCTAACTTACTCATATTTGTACAACAATGAGTGATACAGTGAACCGTTTGTAGAATGTAGAAACGAAGAAACGAAGCCCAATATAAAACAGATTCTGTCTTTAAGTTTGTATTGTCAATTTACCAACAAATATCTGCTGTTACTGTTAATAATACTGTTAATAATACTGTTACTGTTAATAATACTGTTTTCAAATATGCCAAGTGAAACGTCTTCTCCATGACTTATAAATTGTTCATGTCATTTATCTATCTTAGAAAATCTAGTAATTAGTTGTGCTTCTTTAAAAAGCTGCCTCGAGACATATCGACATAAAGGGAAAGAATTCCAATAATTACGTTGAAAACCTCTTGAGAGTCAATTTCGATACATCAAGTTGTTTTGTACTTTCGTACTTGCTGTAGAATGCCCGTTGAGACGACTTCGACGGAGTCATCTCCGTAGAAGTCGCCGTCGTCGTATACTCAAAGAATTTCTTTTCTGCCGGAGGCGAGCCCTTCGAAATTCCTTAGAAGCAGTTCTTGTCGACGACCCACCCGTCCGGGCCAGCTGTCGCGAGGCCACGACCTTTCACAGCGATTGGTACCGTTGCCCCTCCCCCACCCCACCTCCTTTCTGCTCTGCTTCGCCATTCTATGTGCGTCTTCCCCATCGGCACCTGTTCACAAGTTTTGACAATCGTTTAATATTTATTTGCGGATTAATGAAATAAGCCGGTATCTAAGTCTGTGATATTTTGTGTTTTTCCTTTGAAGTAAATAAACTTAAGTGTGCAAAAAACAACAACAAAAACAACAAAAAGCTCAAAAACTTTCATGAATCGCGTATTGGAGATTAATGTTATTCAACTAGAAAACATACCGAAAATAGAACAACAGATATTGGAGAACATCTGGACAAAGGATAAAACAAGAACAGATGTGAGCAAAGAAGGAAGGAGAAGTGAATGTCTCACTGCGAGTGGGTGACGGAAATTCAAAGCCATTTAACTTCTGTTCCTCACAGGGAATCAATCTAGACCGCCTTTAACGGACCTTAATCAATTTAAATGGAGTTTTTCAGTGACTAATCAGTAATCACCGTTGTAACTTCGTTGAGTTACCTTCTGAACGTTGTTTGTCATACCACCAGAAAGCTATATCTGACAGAGGTCGAAAAGTTGCAGACTCGAAAAGTCGCACACACGACAAGGATGGAACCTTGTGTGGCAAATAAATTGGGATCATTACAAAAATCCTATTTTTTAAAATTACTACTTCATCCACTCTTAGTGATTTCTATTGCCATGTGTATATTTATTTATTCATTTTACACTCTCATATGAAACTAAAGTGTGGCCGATTGTGATGGCTGAGTATCAGCATTGCCGTCGTCTCTACAAAGTCGCTGATCGTGAGGTCCTAGACTTCCAGTCCCGGCGGTGGAGGATTTTTGACACGAACTACATTGCTATGTCGGATTCAGCCACTGTCTGGGGAGAATTCTAGCGGTCAGCGGCTGTGATCGGTGGTTTTCATTAGTTTCTCCTCTCAATACCGGGTGACTACCGGATTCTACCGTGATCTTTCATTCCTCATGCTTGTCCCCTCCTCTTCCTTCATATTCTCTCTCTCCCTCTCTCTCTCTCTCTCTCTCTCTCTCTCTCTCTCTCTCTCTCTCACACACACACACACACACACACACACACATGTTCACTACACTTCCAAACATGAGGCTAAAAGTTTATTTGCTTTGGATGAATCCCGTTGGCTGTGAAGGAGGGGGAGAGAGAAACCCCACAAAGCGAATATGACATGTACGTCGGCGCCGAATCTCAGCGGAAGAAAGAAACACCACCTCCATCCGTATGCACTACACTTACAAAACTAAATACCGTATTTGTGAAGCCAGGATACTGAATAATCTATTACATTGGGTTTCTTTTCTAGAGGTCAATAAAAGTCCGCAGATTTTCGGAGGATGAAAAAGGAAAGTAGACCCTTTAAAATTCCTAGTAAATAATTGGCTGCAGTTTCATGTAGTTGTGTTGGGGGCAATTAGTGAAGGCGAGTGCGAACGAGATAACGCTCAGGGGCGTGGCTCGAAATAAAAACGGCGACGCTTTGTCTGCTATGTCTTGGGAATGAACGTTCCCCATTGATAAAGTTTCTTTGACATCGCGGCGGAGTCTTTTGCTCCTTCAGAGAGCGTGGCAGTTCCATCAATCGCAGAATCGTACGTCCCACCTCTCGCCGTAATCACAGCCCTTTTTCGATCTCTTTACGGTACAGTCCAAAGGCCTTCTTTCTGTATATCTTCTAGTTACTAGTCACCAATTTAGCTATCGCGAATTGGGTTGTAGAAACACTTCAATCAAGTGAAATTTCATGGCCGTATTGAAAGCTCACGAATTAAACTTTGAAATGTTTATAAATTAAAGTAATGGATTTTTTGGATTTCGAAATACAGTGACTGGAAATTTCTAGGTATAGTTAAAGAAGGGTAAAATACAAAGGCGAAGTGTGAAATGTCGGCGACATGATCTATCGATTGTTCAGAAAACAAAATCGAGCCGGACTACCAGCGATGGTAAAATACGTAACAAAATATTTGATGTAGATGTATAGTGTTTAATGAATAAATCATGAAGTAGTAATATATTGAATGCCTAAAACATTCTTCTTTCCGATTAACGTACAGAACCACCGGAAGCGGTAGCTCAGTGCATCAACTAATGTCACTGCAGCGCCTCTGACTGGGAGGTCCTAGGTTCGAGTCCTGGCGGCGGCAGGATTTTCGACACTAGCTTTCCAGCTAGGTCGAATTCAGTCGCTGTCTGGAGGAGAATTCTAACGGTCGGCTGCTCTGATCGGTAGTTTTCCGTGGTTTCTCCGATCAACACCAGGCGAATGCCGGAGCAGTACTCTACCAAACGGGCCACGGACCGCGCGCGATCTATCCTTCCTCTTCCTTGTCCTATCCTCTCCCCTTACACACACACACACTTACACTAACATGTACTACACTACCCCATATTCCGGGAGATCGGTCGGGAGCTTTGAGCTTGTCCAGGCTGGGGCGGTGCCCCGCTGGTGGGAGGGTCCTGGGTAGGGGGAAACTCCACTAGCCGACGGCAGGTCGGCGCCGGATCTCGCCATCCAGCGGGGAAAGATCACCGCTATCTCCCGAGAAAAAACATGCACTACACTAACGGGACTAATGACCAAAGCAGTTGACGCGCCCGGAAACCCGAAAAAATCAATCAATCAAACGTACAGAACCTTTCGTACTGGTGTAGTCATAGGAGAATCGCAGCCTTCGGTGTTGATGACTCCATCGTCAATTCTTTCAGACATATTCGACCGCGCAGAAAGGAACATTTGGTCTCAAAAAGAAGAAGTGCCACCATTTTATTTCTCCAGTAGTCAATTTTTGCTTCTTTGAAGGAGGAGCTCTGAGATGGCGCAGCTGAAATGCGACTGCGAAAAGCTTTTTTCCTGACGATTGTGATTTTTTCAATGCGTTCTCTTCTGGCTTTTTTATACGAAACCGCCGGTTGAAGAGTGTTTCGCTCTAGCATAATGCAGTGTTAGGATCATTATTGGGGAAAGCTTGAGTGGACTGTCTTAATTGCGGATGTTTGCAAATAGAAATACTTCGCTTAATTTCTCTTTAGGAAGATGTTTGGGGCGCCTTTGAGGATTGTTTTGTGAGTAAGCTTACGAAATTTTAATGCTTGTGTGTTTTGAACTTCAGAAAACTATATTCAGCGATTTAAAAGAATGAACATTTTATTCAGTATCCCTCGGTGAGCACAATATTTAACTTTTGTATCCTCCGAGTTCAGTTCCTGAGAACGACAGAACACACATTTTTTAAAGTCAGTACTTGTAATGAGAAGATCATATCTAATACAATCCAAGGTTCTAATTGATGTCACTTACTGTTTCAGAGCCGAATTGCACTACACCGCCAACAGCACGCAATCAACGTTGGAAGTGAAGAAACTACAGGTGGCTGACGAGGCGGTTTACAAGTGCGAAATCACTTACATCGAAGTGCGCGACGGATGTTCCGTCGTGCAGTTCATCAACCTCACGGCGCTGAGTAAGTACTAGAAATTATTGTCTTTTATTATTGTCTATTAGAGAACAAAAAAGTAATATGAAGGATTTTCCTTACATTTACTAAGTCTTGTCAAAAAGCACAGATCACCTGAAAGGATAGGTTCATGAAATTTGATAATAAGTTCCCACTTCGATTAAAAGGAAAGTATTGACATTATTTTGTTCCCATCAACAAAAATGTTGTTCTTCATGACCTAATAAAAGACACATTTCTCTCACGAGGACCTCCACCTGGATCCTTTACAGAAGCTCACTCGGCATGGAAGATTTTTCGCCTCGTAGCCCGCTGGGTTCATATACCTCTCGCAAGAGATATGTCTCCCATTCCAACTCCATTTTCGAGAAAAGTAGCTCATTTTTCTGCGGGTTGCAAGAAGTGAAGCATCTTTTTTCCGAACGTCCAATAAATCGGACACGATCTCCCGAAACACCAATGTCATTCTGCTCTCCGTCTGATGTGTATCATATGTCCGATGCAATGTAGAAGAAAATTTGCTTTCGATTTCTTCTTCAAGGACTTCACTTCTGTTCAAAACGTTGATGGATAGTCTTTCGAAATCTGTGAAAACTGCAACGTGAATCACAAGTGATTTCACTTTCTCTTAAATGGATGTTACTGCTAATACTTCTTATAGGACGTTTCCTCTTTGAAAAAATCTTACCCAGCATTGTCAATATTATACTTCATACTTTCCACTTGAGTCAAAGTAAATCTTATTGCATAAATAGTATATAGTATAAAGCGGTGCGAGACGTTGCGGAAAGGCTAAATTGCTCCAGGCAAGGCGGAAACGCAAAGTGACGCAAGGTGGAACGAGGAAGGCAAAGTGAGGCAACTCAAGAGAGGCAAAGCGGCGCAAGGCGGAGCTGGAAAGGCCATGTGGCACGAGGTGGGGAATACAAGGTGGCGCGATGCGGGGCGGCAAAGGCAACGTGACGTGAGGCGAGACGGGAAATGCAGAGCCGTGTGAGGTGCCGCGGAGATGGTGAAGTGACGTGAGGCAGAGCGGGAAAGGTAAAGAGATGTGATGCGGTGCGGTCAAGACAAAGTAAGGCCATGCGGGAAAAGCAAAGCGGTGCGAGACGATGTGGTAAAGGCACAGCGACGCGTGGTGGAGCGGGGAAGGCTGAGTGACGCTAAGTGGAAAAGGCAAAGCTGAGTGAGGCAAGGCGGGACACGCAAAGTGACGCGAGAAGCTGTGGGAAAGGCAAAGCGGCGCGAGACGAGGCGGGAAAGGCAAAACAACGCAAAACGCTTCGAGGAAGGCAAAGTAGCACAAGGCGGAAAAGGCAAAGCAGAGTGAGGTTACGCGAGAAACGCAAAGTGACGCGACGCGCTGCGGAAAAGTCAAAGCAGTGGGAAGCGGGACCTAGAAGGCAAAGTGACATGAGGTAGGGGAGGCAAAGTGGTGCGAGGTGCGGAAAGCAAAGCGGTGCAACACGAGAAGGGAGGAGAGGAGCAGAAGGCAAAGTGACGGAGAGACACTGGGACCGAACAGACATGGGGAAACGACGTGAGGCGTGGCAGGTTAGGCAAAGTGACGCGTGGCAGGAAGGGGATGACATTGCGGCGTGAGGCTGGTCGGGGAGGACAACGCGTATGCCCGCGGAGGACCAAGTAGCGCAAAACGGTGTGGGGATGGTAAAGTGGCGCTTGGCGTGGCAAAGCGATGTGGTACAATGCGGGGCGGGAGGGGGCACATAGGAGAGACGAGGCGTGGTGGGACGATGGGGGGCTAAGCGGTGCAGTGTGAGGCGAGGCGAGGCATACAGGAGAGGCGAGGCGTGGCAGGACGGTGAGGGGCTAAGTGGCGCGGTGCGAGGCGAGGCGAGGCGAGGCGAGGCAGTGCGGGGGTGGGAAGAGGCATGCAGGAGAGAAGAGTCGTGGTGGGACGGTGAGGGGCTAAGCGAGGCGAGGCAGAGCGGAATGGAATGGTCGGGGCGGAGCGTGCGGGCGGGGCGGGGCAAAACGGCACGGTGCAGCATGGTGCTCGGTCTCCGGGGACGCTGCGGCCCCTGCACGCCACACCCTGCTTCTCGCCACGCCCCCGCAGCTCCGCTTTGCGTCGCGTCGCACGTCGCCGCGCGGAGCGGTACAGCGTCGCGGCTCGACGCGCCTTGTCCCCTGTCGCGAGCTGCGCGCGCCCATCCACCCCGTCCCTCGTCCTCGGGCCCCCGACGTCAGAGACGGCACCGCCCTCGGCGCCGGCGTTTTGCGTCCGCTGGCACGTTCAGGCCCCCCACCCCACCTTCGCAACCGCACGCACATGATGCGTCTGTCCTCAACCACTTGGCGTTCCATTCTCTAAAACAATACTTTGAATAGCTATTAGTTCTGTATATATATTTATTTATATTACTGGTCTTATGTATTTTGCAGCAGTACTTACGTTAGCTGATAATTAAAAGAGTTGTGCCTGTAGCAAACCAGACATATTTCTTAAAACAATGAATATCTCGGTACCTATCGTCGGCTGCGGCTTTCTTCCTTAATTTGTCTGTTTATTCTTACTTTCTTTTATTATTACTGGCTTTGTTTCTGACTTGCGTTTATTCATGTTTTTCTTCAATTCTTCCTTTCATATTCAGACATTGCTTACAATGTTCTTATGACGATTCTTGGTTTCTTTCATTCTTTCGTATTTTCTTTCCTGCTCCTCACCATCCCTTTCCTTTCATACCTCCTCCCTGTGTTCTGCCCATCCAAAGAGAGTGTATCACTCCTTTCTCTCATCTCAGCCCTTTTCTTCCCTGTCTGCCGCTCGTCACTTTCCGAGAACGCGAACCTACGCATGCAGTCCCTTCATCACGCATCGGCCTACCTTTCCCCGGCGCTCGCCGAGCCCCACCCACTCAATCTGCCGCGTCGTTCGGTCTTGTCCTGCGCCCCCCCCCCCTCGCCCGCTCCGCCCGTGTTCGGAGGTGTAGAAGAGCGAGGGCTGCGGCTCCCAGGTTCCGCGTCGCGACGCCTGACTGACTCTGCGAGCGAGGACGGCGGCGGCGGCGGCGTTCGGCGGCGGCGGCGGCTGCGGCGGCATGCGTCGCGGGAACAGAAGAGCAGAAATAAAAATCTCGTTCTGGCGTGGCATTTGCACGGGGCGGCGCGTTATGAATGAAACATGGCGGCGCGGCGCGGCCCTTTGCTGCCGTCGCAATCGCCGCGGGCGTGCCTTCCTCACCGGCTCTCGCTCCGGCTCCCGCGCGCCGTTTTCTTTTTTTTTTCCTTCTTTTTTTCCTCGCTCGGTTCATCCCCTACCGCTCGCTTCCGCCTACCCGCACACCGTCGCGTATTCGCCTCCATCCGCTGCTCTAAGAACGTTCTCACCCTGTACTCGTGTGCTTCTATTGCCGGAGTGAGTTGTTTCATCGTTGATTTGCTGAACGTTACGTCCATCGCTGCATATTTGTCACGTTTGGATGATTGGTGATTCTCTAAACCGTGGTTATTCCTCCATTGCCTGCTTGGTTTCTCTGTTACAGTTTTTACAGTGAAAAAAGTATCATTCATTATTTCATTGGCATTTCCCTTTCCATCTTTACGTAACCACTTATGTTTCGTTCTTCATTGGTTTGGATGTAACATGTACACTCTTAGTTAACAGGCGCCTTCATACCACTTTTCTCTACAGCCGCGGCGTCATGTGCAGGGGTTAGGTGGAAGAGCTGGCTTTACGGCCTGAGCCTCGTCAGTAATGAAGACATTATTATTATTATTATTATTATTATTATTATTATTATTATTATTATTATTATTATTATTATTATTATTATTATTGTTATGGGACCCATATCACCACCTACCTGCACTCACCACCACCATTACCATCATTATCACCACTACATCCACTACCACCATCGCTTATTCGACAATCTCCACCTCCCACTCTTTCTCCTCCCCCTTCTCTTCCATCACTCCCAATACTTCCTCCACCAACGCCATCTCCCCCTTCAGCCGCTGTCTCTTCCAGTTCTACATCTCTTCATTCCCTGACAACCACTTTTTCGCTCCCGCCGCCACCGCGTCATCTGCACCATCTCGACGTCCCTTCACCCGCATGGCCCAGGCCCGCCTCGCCTCCGCTGCGCGCCGATCGATTGGTTTAATAAGCGTCCCGAAATTGGCCGTGAAAACTCCTCGCGTGGGGGCGGCGGCGCGCTTCGATCGCGAGAGAGTTCATATTCGGAATGCCGGCGCCGCGCCGCCCGACAACGGCTTAACTTCGTTCGCGGGAAGATATTCGACGGGTGTTTGCGCACTTGGCACGTACGCCATCGGCGGGGCGGCAGCAGCGACGGTGGCAGTTCTTTGCGGAGGGGGAATCGGCTGCGAAGGCGATGGCAATGCTGGTGGCGGTGGCGTGAGCGGCGGCGAGGGCAGGGGCAAGGGCACAAAGTTGACGATGCGACAGCGGGGGTGATAGCGTTAGAGACGGCAGCGGCGGTGGCGGCAGGTGCAGTCGCAACGATGGCTGTGGCAGTTGTGACCGAAGTGGTGGTGTTTGGAAGTGACGGCGATAGCGAAGGTGGGAGAGAAAAGGTTCAGCGTTCCAAATGGAAAATGTATTCCACTCGAACGTTCGTTCCGATTTTTTTTCAGCGATCTGTTGGTAACGTTGGAACGTAATGTCTGTGAAATAGAAACGCTGCAATGAACGGTTGATGATGCGGTACTTTACGCTCCTGTATTTTCCCAGGAGTCCATATTTCACTCGACCACGCATAGATGCTTTTGAACAGAATATTTGGGTAATCATAGTGCGATTGTTCCCGTTTTTCTCCTTCAAGTATAGACTTAAAAATGGAAGAACAAATTTGCCGAGCTTTCGTTCTATTAAAAAAGTACATAAAGATGTAAATTCGCTAATTTTTTAAAAATATTTTAATGTACTTATACCATTAAACATTTCAATATTGAATGTAATTCATATTATCCATTATGTATTATTTTCATCACAACGTCAAAATATTGTGAGTTATATTGTAATAATTATTTCCTTCTTTGAAAGTACACATTACGATTTAAGACGGGGTTTTTGTCTTCTAATTTTATCTTATTTTTTACATCATTATTCATGTACATTCACTTTGAGGGCCACAAAATGTGAGAGCAATGATTGCAATAAATTGCATAGTATAATACTACTTTCAAAGTGCATATTAAAAATTTAATTTGCGTATTATTCACAAAGGCATGAGTAGAATGAATTTGGCTTTTGCAGTTTTGAGGGGTGAGCACGGAAATTCAGTACGTAAGGGGAAATGTTATCTACCCGCAACTGCATGCACTGCACGCCCTTACATACCTGCGGGCTGAATTACCGAGAACAGAGCAGCAAAGCGCGTTTCGCAGGCGCTTGCTCTCTCTCGGCGTCAGACACACACAGGGCGCGGCCGTCACAGGAGCGCGCGCACGGCTCCGCCCCCAGGCGGCGGCGGCGGCGACGGAGGCGGAGGCGGAGCGTTGCGCTTCTCTGGCGGTGCCCGTCCACCCCTCGGGGGGCGGCGGCGCGCGCAAGGCGAGCGGGCCGCGAACCCCGTCCCCCACCCGCGGAGCGAACCCCGACTACCACCCCTCCCCGCCCCGCCTGGCGTCCGCCCCACCCGCGTCGCCGCGCCGGGTCCGTCATCAATAATAGTTTACACTGGCGCGGAGGCGGCGGCGGCGGCGGCGACGGCAGCCGCCACGTGGGCGGGGCGGGCAGGGCCGCGCGGCACGGCGAGCGGGGCTCGGGCGGCGGCAGGCTTAATCCAACTCGTGATTGATTCAGCCCGGCCTCGTCCGCCCCGCCACGCCGCACATGCTTAATTGAGCGTTGCGTTGCGATGCGTCGGCTGCGCGACGCGCGCGGGGAGGGGTCGGGGACGGGGACGGGGGCGGAGCGGGGACGCGCGAGTGGCCGCAGCTCCCGCCGCGCCACGTCCGTTCCCGAGCGCTACGCCCGCCGCCGGCGGGGACGCTTGTGCCGGGGGCGGCACAGCACAGCACGGCGCCGGTCGCCCCCGACCCCTGCCTCCGCACCGCCCTCGCCCCATTACCTAATACACCCTTGAGATCCGCGCGGTTGGATCTCGATCAGAGAGGGCGCGGCGGCTGCGGTCACCGCGCGGTCGCACCGCTCCAGGCCCGAGGCACAGAGCCGAGCCACGCGGGGAGACGAAGCATGATCGTAGATAAGGGCGTGCGGTCCTGTAGGGCACGCCGTATCGGCGGGCGGGCGATGACGGGTGGACGCGAGGCGGACGAGAAGGCGAAGCGGTGGATGACGAGTGACGCGTTTACGAGGAACCGGACGCGCGATGAAGAGCTGGCGCGGCGCGACCGGAGGGGGGAGCGGACGCCGCGCCGGCCAAAGGGCGTGGGACAATCGCCGCCGATTGAAGAGCGGACGCGAGGTTGCGAGAAGGGTGAAGGTGGACAGCAATCCTGCCGGGCAGGAGCTTGCGTGGACGAGGCCAGGTCCGGCGAGGGCTCGCCTCCTCGCCTCGTCAGCTTCGTCCGCCGCACCCTTCGTGGCCACGTTGATCCGCCGGCTTCGCGTGCCGAGGGGCGGGGGGTGGGGGTGGGGGCGCTGCGACCACAGCCGCGGGATCCACGCCCACAGACGCGTGGAGGGCTCGCGTCTCCGCCGCCCACCCGCGTCTGCCTCTCTCGCCCCAGCACACGTGCCCGACCAGGTGGAAAGCTCGCCCCCCCCCCGCGCCCGCGCAGCTGTTCCACGAAACGTGCACCCACGCTTCGGCGCCCACGTCCCCGAGAACTGCCCTGCCCCAGCGCTTTTTCCATCGCTCCGGTCGTACCCTAGCAAGCTGTTGAACATTTGTTCATTGGCTCTTGGTATCAGCAGCTTCTACTATGGCCTTTACGCGGATAACATTTTCCTGACAGACTTTTCCGGCTTGACTCGGTGATCCGGGTCAGGAATTCTCTTCATGAGCCTCATGTGGATCGGTTTTACTAATGACTTTCACTTCATGTGCGCAAATATTTCGCCGAAGTAACCGATGTGACCTAAGTGAGTTGTTTTGCCTCTATCTTTGCAGAATACCTCTTAGAATTACCTCTTAGATTACCTCTCTAGAATATCTTTGCAGAAGATCCTCAAGCCTAAATGACGCCTCTGAGCTAAATTCAAATCGCCTGTTTCGTCGCCCAAGTAATACCTTCTTTCTCCCATGGTTGGTGAAAGGAGCGTAGCGGAATTTGCGTGGTCAGACGGAAGAGCAGGACTCATGGCCTGAGTCTCGCCACGTAAAATAAGGCAAATTCAATACCTCTCTTTCTGCACACCTTTAGCGAAATGCTCCTCGTTCACAAGAATTTGTAACAACTGGAGGGCTTTCTCATCAGTGAAAGTTGCGAAGAAAAAATGAAGAATCCATTAACAACTATTATTAATTATTACATTCAATAACGTATGTACGAATTTGGCATTTTGGATCGATTGTCTGACTTTACCAGCAAGCTAACGGTGTCCCCATTGCTTGGGACTAATTATATTTAATAATAATTAATTATTATTATCAAGTAATTCGGAGTCTGAAGAAAAAAGCGTGTCAAGAAGTAGATGATACTGCGCCATGTCATCAAAAAGTCATTATCAAGGCAGAAACACGTCTTAAATGCAAGAGTTTGAGAATCGAGACCAGTCGCTGTGGGACATAAAAACAGATTGTACCAATAGTTATGGGAGTTCCGGAATGGGTTCCATCAAATTTATGTAAGAAGTTGTTCGTATTTCCAGGTCATTCCATAGACTAGGAAGTTCAAGGCATGCCTTTAGTTGAAACAGCTCATATTTTGCACAAAGATTTGAAGGGAACACACAGGCACTGGACCACTAATCAACACTTAACATCTTTAATAGAGAATTTGGAGTAATAATAATAATAATAATAATAATAATAATAATAATAATAATAATAATAATAATAATAATAATAATAATAATAATAATGAGAGATTTTCACAAATGAAGGGAGAAGTAAATGACGAGAATAATGATGAAGATTCTGTCGTCATGGATACGAGAGTATCGCCTACACACACACACACACACACACACACACACACACACACACACACACACACACACACACACACACACACACACACACAATATCGCTTCGTGCTATCTCACCTCCTCCCCACGGCGCAGCTTCCACGCCGCGCCCCTTCGCTTCCCCGTGGCCATCCTCCCTCTCCTCTTGCTTCCCTGTCTGTCCCCGCCCCTCCGCCGTGCCCACCCCCGCGCCCGCCCCCGGCTACCGCGGCGGCTGTGGCCAGCCTGGCGTAAAACGCCCTGCCGCCGTCTACCCGCCCACGGCCGCGTCACCAATTAGACTCCGCCGGAAGGACAGGCCATTAGGCGTGTGGGCGTCGCCCCCACCTCATCCACTCCTCCCCGCCGAATCGGCGCGTCTTTGAGCCGCCCGCCCTCGCGCCACAATGAAGCTGCCTCCCCCGCACGCGGCCGGTCCGCGTCTCTGCACCCGCGCGCAGCGAATGGAATTATGCGAGTGGTCAGGCCGCCCGGGAAGCGGCGCGTGTTAATCGCTTCCCGCTTGGTAGGCACAGAGAAAGGTTGTTGAATCTAATAAATCGGTGGGTGTAAACTGCGTCCGGTGCCTTCAATGAACCATGCGCAACACACGGCCACAGCACAGTTGCACAAATGTGTTGATAATGTGGCCGACTGACTGTGTCTAAATTTTGTCGAGACAGCAGGAACAAATTTAAAGTAAAAGTTTTTACATCCTGAAAATTTTGAACTGTCTGAACAATGAGACAAGTCAAGAACGTAGGAAAAATAAGATACAGCTGCGGGATCGATGTCGGCCGAGTGGGTTAGCTTGATCCGCACTAGACTTCTTTCATCAGTCAACCTGCTTAAAGAGTAGGCTTCAGACCGGCTCTAAGACTGCTAAACTCGCGGTGTCTTGTGGCCTGACGGCATTTCGTTAGATAGGTAGGCAAGTTATGGAACATGAATATTACGAAAATAAATCAAGGAACAGTTGTTGATGATTTTTTTTTCAAGTGAATTGTGTGTGATATGGAGGAATAAATACATTCGAGTTTGAAAAAATGTTTAATTTTCTATTCAAGGAAAAAGAAGCTTTTAGTCCGAAGCTAAAATTAGTTAAAATATTATGTGTCAATTACAGAAGTATTGGTTCCAGGACCATTAATTAAATTTCAACGAACGTGCATGTCTCACAACGTTCCTATTCTCAGTAATTGTGCTCTAGTAATTACACATGTTTAGATAGAAATATTTCAGAAAAGAACAGTCATTTTCGAATAAAAAGCAGTTTGAGTAATATTTTAATACATTTAAAACGTTTAGAGAGGTTTTGACATAATTCATGAGTTTGTTTAACGTTAAGCTCGCAGAACTCCCTCTTTGTGTATAAAACTCAGCCGCGGGCATAAAACGTTATCGTCCAGCTCAAAGCGCCGCCGCCGAATTGGCCGGGGTGGCCCACAGAGGCGGGCGGTCCCGCGGGGCTGCGACGCGCTTTCCCCGGCGCGGCGGCCGCCGCGGGCGACGCAGCTGGATCGACGCGTGGGCGGCGGGCGAGCGCCCGGATGCGGGCGGCCGGGTCGGTGCGCCACCGCCACCGCACTTAAACGCCTGGTTCTTAACGTTGTTAGCGGGCGCGCGGGCCCCGCGCCGGGTGGAGAGCGGGCGCCAGGTGAGGCGGCGCGGCGGTAAGTGCGGGTGTGACGCTGGCGCGCCGATCCCACCAAATTGCGGCCGCCACCCCTCCCCTCCCCGCCCGCTCGGAGGCGGCAGGTGTCGAAGAGCCGGCGGCGGTAAGGCCCTTGCTTTTCCTCTCGCTACCGTCACCGCCGTCGCCGCCGCCGGCACTGCCGCCGGCCCGCTCCAATTGGCGGACGCCCCGAGGACGGGATCAGCGTCGGCGCCGGTGACGACGGCGGGGCACGAAGAGGAGGAGAGCGAGCCCGGGGCCTTCCACAGCTAATGACCGACGCGGACGCTTTATTTTAGCTCCGGTCCGGTCCTAGGCGGTGATGCCATGCCCACCCCGACAGCTACCTCCGTCGCCCGCGTCCTTCTCCGCCTCTTCGTTCCGGACTTTCGCCAGGCCCCGGGCCACATAATTGGATTATCGACGCCGCCTCCGGGGCCGAGCGCTTAACAAGGTGGTAGCCTCTCGCTGATTGTCCCCCCTCCCCCTCCTCGTCCTCGCCTACGGCCACCCTCTCCGCCTTCGGCTCCGTTCCACCCTGGCGGCTCGGCGCCCGGCCTGCCCCGTGCACGTCTTTGGCCCTGATGAAGCCACCGCTTTCGCCGCCGCCTCGTTCGGAGATTTCTCGCTTTCGCGGGCGCTATCGCGATAGCGACTCGATCCCGGCCCATTCATCCGCCGCCGAAAGAAAGGGCTTCCAGAAACCTCATTCCGATCCCAGTGCGAAAAGAGGCGTTCGCCACCTTGCCCACTAGGCTGGGGAGTGTTTCGGGCCGGTTTTATAAATTCTCGTAATACAAATCGCACCCATCAGCTTCCCGAGCTCTCGGTCGCAGACACTCGACTTCTCCAATCGCTTTACTTTCCTTCCACAAAGAAATGGAAGCCGCGTATTCAACCAACTGCTACTAACCTTGCGAAATATTTGAATTTCTTCTGTGTAATGTATTTCAAAGCTGTTATACCGCGGAACCGGCGCGAAATATTTTATCCATCATGTTTCTCCGTGAAGATTCGCATGATTCCTAGAAGCTTGCATTACAAATACAGGAAAAATTCCGAGAATTTCGTTTGCCGTCTCGTACGAGCAGTGGGGAATTACGCTTGGTTGCGTTCCCGATTTCGCAGCCGGAGCGAAAAAAATCCACAATGCAAAATAAAACACGAACTTGGCCACCACCGCCCCGAGAGGAGGGAGCGTGGCGCCAAGGTAACAGAAATGCAGGCCCTTGGGGTACGTCGTTTGCGCTGCCCACGCCGTCCTTCCCGCCCATGCTGCCCACGCCGCCGCATCCGCCCCTCATACGGGATTCAGGGTGCGTTGGCAACGACTCTTTGCGCGGCGTTGTTTCCTATTACTGCGTTCTCCGGCGCCCACCGTCAGTGTTTTACATATCCCTTCGCCAAATTGGGAAAATATGGAAATGATATCTGGTTATACCTATTGTTTCCGCGAGTTTCCTCGAGAGTGCGCATGCATGCATGCACCCTCACACTCTGCGTTCCGAACTGGTGTAGCAAGGAGTGGAGATTGTAGATTTGGAGCCTGAAAAGTTTCCAGACGAAATTTGCAAGGAAGGAGAAGGAATTTGCAAGTAACATTGCTGAAACAAGAAAAAGAGCCTTCTGTCGTCTGCGAGAAGAACATAAATGAATATATTGATCCGACATTTGGAGCTAATGCAAACAGTTTCTGGTTATTTTTAACAGCTCTGGATGTACAGTGTAATATTACCTCATTATTTCTGTATTCCAAAACCATATGGTGAACATGCAAATCAATCTACAAATGTGCATCAACGCTTTAACCCAAAGCCTCCAAGGTAATTTGTGTAAAGTCTAATGACGCTTCTCCTCAATATAAATTAGCTTATTCTTTCCCAAAACAGAGAAAAGGATTTGATATTAACAGGAATGCAGCGTCTCATAAGTAAAATCTCAACGAATTGTTGACCAAATTTTCATCTCCTTTTTAAATCATCCTTTTCACAATGTATTAAGTTTTTATTGCTTTCTTTGCACCTTCTTTTCCACCGACTCATTCTTTAAGAAATTGTACGTTTGGAAGCGTTCTGGCAGACCCTGTGATTCTGCATGGAATCCCTTCTCGTTTGCACGCTTCTCGTCTTTTTCGTCGCAGTGTCTTCTTCATCCCGGCGCCTGCTCTGTCGGCACGCCCAATGCCAGCTTTCTTTCACAGGGCTCCCGCACTCTCCCTCGTCCACGATCACCCTGCCTTGCGATGGCACCCACCCTCAACCTCGCCCGCCCTCGCCCGCCCTCGCCCGCCCTCGCCCTACCTGCCCTCCCTCCTCTGCCCTCTCCCGCCTCTCCCCCCTCCCCCCCTCCCGCCCTCTCCCCCCTCTCCCACTCTTCCTCGTCCTCGCTTCCCCTCGCCCGCTCCCGATCTTGCCCACGCTTCCTGCCAGACCGCTCTAACCCTCTTTCGCCCCCCGACTTCGCCCACTGCTCGTCCCAGACCGCGGAGCTCCTCACCCGTCGGTAGCCCGGAGCGAGGGCGCCTTGTTTGGCAGAGGGATCACTCGTGTTTGGTTGTAGCGATGGGCAATCGCACGCCCCAATGCCGGCGACGTCGCTCCGGGAATGCAGCGGCTCCTCTGCGTGTTTGTTTCACAATTCTGAATAGATAAGATGCGAAATTGTTTTGAGTGTTTCTTGAGACTCGGCGCCAGCTTTTCGGCACGCGTGCGATTTTCGTGTCTTCTTTGCTCGAGCAAGGTTCGTAGGTTTCCTGTTGAAATTGAGGGGAAATTGCTTTTCTACTCATTTCCTTGTCACTAAGATGCGCGATCTTTTAGGGCGAGCAAACCACTCGATATTTTGTATTATAACATTATTGCATACGCTGTTCAAAACATAAAGAGGTTTCGATCGATGTCAAGCATATATTCATTGTTCGATTCCATATACAGAAAAATATTATGGTAGGTGTCCTGTAACATGATGTTGCAATTTATTCATTTCTTAGTTACTTTACGAACGCACGTCAACGAAAGCATTGGGTTGACAAAATATTTTTCTATTTCCATTGAGAGACATTGTAAAGTAAGACGATTTCATGAATCTCGATTTTGTAGGTAAGATTGTCGTATAAAAGGTGTTGATTAGAACATTTTTGTCTAAAATAAAGTGTAAATGTTCTAAAGAAATGCATGATAATGAGAAGTTTAGCGCTTTTATGAATGAAGCAAGGATGTAATATGTTTACAGCTCAATACGGGGAATAATGTATTATAAAATCCCGCTAGCAAAACAAATACAAATGGTTTACTGATAAATTCACTTTTGTTCCGTACACATATGGAGTCATTGACGAGACTGAGTGGATCTACAAACGAAGCCCCACTTATTCAACAGCGTGTAAAAACAGTCTTTGTTTACGAAGTTCTTGAAACGAATGATGACCTTGTATCGCGTTTGTGATATGTTTTAATTAGTTCGTTTTCTTTTATGGTTAATTAGTTAAGTATAACAAAGAGTAAAAAGAAGCAACATATTTACCCAAGCTTTGATATTGAAAATTCTGACCCTGACGGATGTTCCGAAGCGTAGATATATTGACATTTACGAGTACAATATTTGTTGATCTAATCTATGCTTCTATTTCAAAATTTTCTCTTATCGGGTAAATGGCTGAGTGATGGGTGAGATCGGGTGAATGTCGCGTCAACTACTTTTGTCGCTAGTGTAGTACATGTTTAACCCAGATGATAACGGTGTTCCTCCCCTGCTGGAAATAATAACCGGCGCCGACGTACACATCATTTTGTGTGGTTTTCCCTCTCCACAGATCTCCACTAGCGGGACTCGACCCAGTTGGGTAAAGGTTTTATGTTCCCGAGGACAAATGAAAGATCTCGCACGGCAATTGCCATTTTGTTTGGCAATTTAAGAGTAACATTTAAGAGTAATCCGGCAATCACCTGGCACTGTTCGGATATTTCACGGAAAATTACCGGTCAGAGCAGCCGGCGAGTAAAATTCTTCTTCAGATAGGGTCTAAATTCGACCTATCTGTGTAACTAGCGGCAAAAAGTCGCCTCTCGACCATTAGAACCTCTTGATACGCGCCGTTGCATCGGCAACGGTGCTGTGACTGAGCGATTATGTAGACAATAAATAAAAACCACCAGATGGGGGCAGCGAAAGGTTATATATGTGTTGGTAATTACAAATACGGCATTCAAATAGAGTGGCAGATTAAATCATTAATTGAGAATTTAGGCATTTCTGATGTCGACCTCCAATGAACCCTGCTGCTCTGTCGGAGAACTATTGCAGCTATTTACATTTCACGCTTTGGAGGAGCCAATCACTAAATTCATGACCTACAGTTGTGCTTGTCTATTCTCCTTCCCATTTCTCCCGATTTCTCACTTCCATCCCGCTACGTCACATCGCCAACGCAATGCGCGCGCTAGTGCAGAGACATGCAGAGGCGAACGCTCGTCAGTCCGTGATGTGCCGCATACATCACATCCCGTTTATCTGGCTCTTATATTAGCATTTGCAAATGGGTGTTAATGGTTTATTCATTCTTTGCGTCTCATTATAGTTTGAGTGGTATCGGCTATGAATTCATGTAAATGTTGAGTTTAATAGCATTATCGTATAAAACATGGTGCACGGGTCGCTGCCGGCGGGTACTGTCCGGTATCGCCGGGTCTGCTAATGATTACATTCTATTAGAGCGAATGTGTAGCGGGGCAGGTTGGATGGAGGCGGGACGCCAGCGGGCGGCGGGATGGGGTTGGCGGGCTGTCCAAGTCCGGAAGCTGCGTGACCGCGGGTCCGCGGTTCGCACCTGGCCAGCGTGGTGTCCGCCCCGGGATTTGCGGCGCCGACGCCCCGGCGGAGGTGGCAGAGGCTGCACCGCACCATGGACACGCCCCCCAGCCCCGCTCTCGCCCTCGCCCCCGCCCACCGCCACGCCCGCAGCCCCTCGCCGCCACGCCCACGTCCGCGCTGCCGCCGCCCGCGTCGACCGTGCCCCCGGCGCCATTTTGTGGAAAACATCGCGCGTTATCGCTTATTTACGCGCCGACTGGTTTAAGGCTAATAGGGCCCGGGATAAATGTTAACGGGCGGTAGCTCGTAAATTTATCACGAATAGTGCGGCGTCCGTTTTGAATATGCAAATGCGATAGTAATTTGACGAGTAAACCGCGGCTACGTATTTTCCGGGGCGCCAAAGGACAGAGGGTGGCGAGGATGCGCGGAGGACACCCACCCCTCTGTCCATGCCCCGCGTCGAGCCTTGTACACGGGCGTTGTGTTCGATGGCTCTGGCACGAGGCAGGATTAATTCTTGAATTATTTGAAACGCATCCAGTTTTCACGCTACTGTGTGATGTAAAAATACACCTAAGAGTAATTCTTATTCCTGAACGTAAGGGTACTTCATATACAATATTTTGCCAAATTGTTTGTTTCTTTCCGCATAATATTAATATAAAGAATTATTCGAACACTTGTGCGTAATTTCTACAAATGCGTGGAATATTTAATATTTGAATAGTTCAGTCATTGTAAAAATGATTAAATTGGTAAATCTCCAAAATAATGTATTAATGTCTTTAAACAATAAAAGTATTCATGTAAAAAGTATTCTTGAAATAGTTTGTTTATTGAAACTGTTGAATACGTGTCAACAATTATTTTCCATTTTCACTGAATTTCAAAACCAAAACTATAAGGAAAGTCAGAAAATTTGCGAGAGTCATCACACTCGAAAATAATTATTCCTATGATGTTAATACAGGTATTGAAGTTGAGATAGAAAGTACATTTTTTGCTGAAGGGATCAGATAAAAATATTCTCGGAAACCACTGTGGCCGTAAATTTGTCTAATAAAAAACAGGTGGGATTTTACAGGCGAAGGAAAAGACAGCGGAGACAATACAGACACGGTAAAACAGGACCTCCGACGGAAGAAAAACGAAATTCACTGAGACAGGACGGGCGGAGTGAAAAGGTGTCACAAGCACCTCTGGGAAGCGACGTTTTCAGAGTTTTACTTCATAGAGACATTTATTTATGTGCATTGTGAGGAAAGCGTTGTAGCAGAGGAAAATAGCACGTTCTTTGAAAAGGATACATTTTGTCATTCAAAAAATGGACTGTGGGAGTACACTTATATTTTATTAAAGACGCTGATACTACCAGAAACTCTTTAACATGAATTAGTCCAAATGAAGTGAAGTGGTGGCGTGAAAAATTAATTACAAAATTATATGATTTACACCACTATTATGTCAATTTTAAAACAGAATAAAACACTTTCGGTTAAAACAAGTTGAACGGTTTTAATTACGTCAATATGTTAAGGTGATTTAGTTTATTTTCAACGTAAGTTACTGAATTCTTGTGAGCCTTAGACGTATTATAGTGTTCAGGTAAACCAATGACATGCAATTTTAATAAGATTTTAAAAAAAAATAAAGTTTCAATTAGATTTTAAAACTCATAATCCGCAACTACGGTTGATAAAATGGATTACTCCTTCACTTAGGCCGATATGTAAATACTAGGATGCAGATACATTTAAATGAAGACGTTCATCTCAAAAATATTATCTTAGTTTGCTTTCAATACATAGTCATCTTAAATAAATATGTTCTGATTACAACCCATTGCACAATTTTTCATTTTTTGTCGTCAGTACGATGTTCTAAAGGGTATCTTGATTCTTCGCCGATCAGGTGTTGCTTGTGCTGGGACGGAGATTTCTGCCAGACCCTGCAATACCGAACACTCGTGGTTTGGGGCGGTTGAGGTGAAAGGGGCCATTGGGTGTGTGGGTGTGTGGGGAGAGAGTGAAGCTGACGGCCGCCCGGTGAGCGCAACAGGCCCGTCACGTGCGGCGCCGCCGTAATTAATGGCGACACCTCGCCGCGCACGTGCACGTGCGGTTCCCCCGCCCCTCCCCCCATTCCGCACCACCACCACCACCCTCGACCGGCTCCCGCGAGACGCCCCTGGCCTGCCGAATCGCGCCTCCCCCGCCTTCTGTGATCCCTGGATGCAGAGAGTAGCGTTCCTTGGCGCCACCGATGCCGCCGTTTTATATCAGTGGGAATCCACTATGAGATATCATATGTTCCGGGAACCAATAATCTATCCATAAGAGTGGCGTAACGTTCGGGCCCTCAAGGCCCACAATGCGGGCGAGCCTAGGTAAAGAAGGACCTTTTTTACATTGAAGGTTTTGCGATTGTAAGAAATATTAATTGAATTACCTGATACTTTCTATGAAACTTTTTTTGTATACCAGCATTATAAACGACCTTTTCTGTTGAAAGGAATCAACGTGCATTTACGGCAAAAATGATGACATATTAACATTTTCCTCACGAATGATTGCGTCATCAGCGTGAATCATACGTTCAGAAAATCGCAACGAGAGAATCGTGAGTAGGTAAAGGTAAACGGAATAGTCGACCATTTCCTCGCACATATGTCAATGATGCCATCTTGAATTTGCTTTCCTGAGGGCTTTGGATGTCAAACACCCGAGACGTCACAAGAATATTGTTTCGCGATATTAAGTTTGATTCTCTTATAACGCTGATATAAAAAAAAAACTTCTTTTCCTTTTGTGTTGCTTTTATAACTGTTGCTAAATCAATAATTCTAAGCAATTCATGAAGGTTTTATAACATTCTTAATTTCACAAAATTAAATAATAGGGGCCCATTTGCTCGTTATTTGTTATTAATCACAGAATGATGATTGCTTTCATAGAAAATTGTTAAAGGATATTTTTATTCTTTGACGTTCTAACACTGCTCGTGTTTACTATATACACTTTTATAAAGGAGGTCCGGATAAAAGTTTTGAAGGTGGGAGAGCACTCACTTCGTTAGGCTACTGACCCAGAATCAATATTAATATAATCGAAAACCCCCATAATTACATCATTTTTTATATTATTTTTCCCTAGCTTGTGTTTGCTATCCGTCGGAGATAACGACTGACATGAAATGGCGGCAGCCGTTTGTCTCTCAAGGGGAAGGGTTTCTTCGCCCCCCCCCCCAGAAGAGAGAAACTCTCCATGAATGGCTTCTTGGGGCGGTACAAGTGTCAACAGTTGGCGCCCTGTGCGTGCGACGCAATCGTCATCAAGCATCAATTGTCACCCATACTGAGCGCGGAGACATCTCGTTAAACAACGGACGGAGAGTTGCCGATGACAGCCGCTGATAATGGTGGAAGTTCAGTTGAAATGCTCCACGCAGCATAAGACACCGCAAATTGTATTTGCTAAAATAAAATAAAACCAGTGGTCAGCAGTAGTGAAAATTGTTAATTTGTTAAAAAACATATGAAATGGTTTCCCAAAAAGTAGCACACAGACTGCTTATGAAGACATAAAATCCTCTCACAACGCTAAAAAATAAAATATTTTAACAAAAACAGACGTCACAAATATTGCAATAACACATTTTGTACGCATACAGTACAACAGTTCTTTAGGTACCAAGAATATAAATAAAAGTTGCTGTTACATAAAGCAACACGTGAATAGTAAATATTTAATGGTTGGCGGTCTTTTTCTTGGAGCCTTCCTGTACATTCAAAGTAGGCTGGGATAAGAGAACGCTGCACTGAGTATGTGAATACAGTACATAAGCACAATGTGAGTCCAGGCGGAATATCAAAATCAAATAGTTGCATTTTTCAGACAAAAATCGAAATCGTTTCATTATTTTTGAACTTATCCCGCGATTCTGAGTATCTAACAAATCTATAGACACGTCTGCCATGCTCGGAGGCTGTATTGTTTTATTTCAATTTCTGCGCCCAATGGAAATAAGAAATATAGATTTGAAAAATTCCGTTAAAGAATCGCAAATTCCGCTCTCTCACCTGATCACTATTTTTAATTTACATTATCAAATGTTAAAAAAATTAATTATTTTGTTACTCAAACGTTTAGTTTGATGAAAGTTTTTCAAGAGGAAAGAAATATTAGTAGGATAAGTTGTATTATATATGTATGTATATGTAAGTTGCATTTTATAATAATACTTAACGCTTACTAATGATACGAGAAAGTATATACTGCTGTTGTTCATCGAGTTAAAACGACCTGCAAATCAAGCCAAATAATAATGTTTCTCGCGCCTGAAAATGAATTAAAATGTGCTGCGAATGACGGAGACATCGTAGACTTTTTATTCTGGGTAGTGCTTTTATCTGGCAATTTCCTTCATGTATCGTTCATTAAATAAAAGAACGCCATAATTCACAAATCGTCATTTTCGAGTTTCCTTCGTGGTTGGGAAGATGTGGCATAGCTCTTGCTACTCCATGAAGGTCGCATCTCATTTTACACAACCAAAATGCAACAATGGCTATTTTGTTTTCGATTCATTAACTGAAATGGCAGACTATCTTAATCTTCAAAAGCTCTTCCTGCAAAATGACGATTTTTGAGTTATGACGTTCTTGCATGTAGTGAGCGATATCAGTGCCGCTCCTCCTCGCAACCAGACAACCCTTACTGTCTAGTCCCTCTCCTCCCCGTCAATCCCGCGGTCCCTCCGCCCCCCAACCCCCCCCGTGCCGCCCCCGTGCCGCCCCCATGCCGCCCCGTGCCGCCCCCGTGCCGCCCCCGTGCCGCTTCCATGCCGCCCCCGTGCCACCCCGTGCCGCCCCCGTGCCGCCCCGTGCCGCCCCGTGCCGCCCCGTGCCGCCCCGTGCCGCCCCCGTGCCGCCCCCGTGCCGCCCCCGGGCCGCCCCCGTGCCGCCCTCGCAGACCGCCGAGTCCCCGCGAATAGCCCTCGTTTCTGTGAACCCTCACGCACCGCTGGAGTTCCGCTCGGAGATAGAGCGATAACGCCGAACTTGGCTGGGCGGCTCCTCCGGGACGGCCCGGTCTTTTAATGTTTTTTTTCTCTCCCTCGCTGTGTTTTCCAGCCGCGAAGCCTTGCTCGCGGGCGGCGGCGGCGACGTGGGCGGCGGCGCGGCGTGGGCGCGCTGAGAGACCGCCTCGAGTGCTCACGTGACCTGCTTTATACGCTCTTTTGCTTTGGGGTTTTTCGTATTTCATTATTTCACCTTTAAGCTCTGATTAGGGCCCACACTCGTAGGATGTTGTGTCATTGAATCGTGTTGCGTTTTGAATTTGCGTTTTTTGTGAGTCCGTTGCGGCGGAATATGTGTGTGTGCTTTTTGACGAAAATAAGGGCGGGAAGGTATTGCTGATTTTTTACGGCCTCTCTTTTGGATTTTTAATCAAATATGGAATAAAGTAATAGCAATTAAACATTTCATTTGATTCCAATGTAATATTCTCATAGAGTGAAAGTGAGTGAGGTTCAATACCGATGTATAATAAATATTTTTTACCATATTTAGATCAATATTATCAGCCTTGTTGTAATTTTATACATCTCTCTACAAACCTTTTTTCCACCTTGTTGCTCCACGTTTGTTCACATTGGCAATTAAATCAACACTGATATTTAAATGGAACAAAAAGACGAAAAACGTACGCAAATCTTTCAGGAAACAACCCTCATAATAATATAAGGGATATATGTTTTAATACGTGAAATAATACCTATCACATAGCTGGAAACGCTATTATTTTTAGCATTGAAATGAAAATCAGAGGTGTTTTCTACTTCCCTAATGAATATATCTTTTGTATCGAATACAAAAGTGAATACCTTTTATTGTTTTAATAGCTCTGTTTTATTTCACGTATATTTTGAAAATAACAATCTAGAAACAGCTCGATTGGTAAATGCATTTCAGTTCAGTGTACGTCACTCGAGTTCCATTTGATGTGGGCGAACGTTGCAACGGAGGAGATGGCAGCGCGCACTTTTAACAAAGATTCTCCGAATATCGCTGTGATTTATAAAGGCGGGAAGCATGTAAGGAAGTCAATTTTTTTATTCAGTCTTCTGTAAACTAACCTTTACAAGATTCAGCAACATCTTTTCGCGAGATAAATCAATCAAACGAGCTGACATAACCATAACAGAGTATCACGCGCGTTGCTCCAGAAAAGCGGCTTACGTCTGAAACTGCCGGAAGAAATGGCTTCCTTTAACGCCGCTCGTAAAGATGCTACCGCCGCCGCTGCCTCCGTGGCGCCCCCTACCGTCGTGTGGCGCTTCTCCCGCTCGCCTGCGCCGCTGGCGCCTGCCCTCGCGTCCCGCCGCCCCCACATGGCTTTGCTTTCGCATGCCACGCCCCCTCTCCCGTCCCCGTCTCGCCCTTGCGAACCCTTAATGGTGTCGCATTGATTTCATGTATTCGTCCCTCCGACGATCCTAGTCCTTCTTCTCCTCGGTTCATTAGTTCATTGCTCCAGTCACCCATCATCTTCGGTTTATTTTGTCTCCTCAAGCCACTCTCCAGTTGCATTGTCCTAATTTTCCGTTAGACATGGACCTATTTCCGTATTATCATGATGTCTCACAACTCATGATTTTCAAACAACAGTCTCCAGTCAGTACATATACCTATCAAGGGATCTCAAATACTACTAATTATTTATGTATCATCTTTCTAATATCTTCATTGTCTTATTCTCAAAAGCAACGCAGGGATCTATTTCTGGTTTTAGTTACTTCTCACCGGCTTCGTTCATTCATACACTTCACATTGTCTCACTTAACATTTTCTTATCTCACACACTTCTAGTGAATCCTAACTTCGTAAATGTCTGTTAATTATTTGCTACAATCGTTATTAAAGCGAGCTCGTTTAATATTTGTCAACTACCATTCCTTTCATTTGCACTGGTATTGTATTTTGGTACTGCATCATTGTCGGCAGTATATTTAGCCTTACTCCGCTATCATCTTAGCCATCATTCTCATTGATCAGTCCTCAGTTATTTTATTGTAATAACTGATGGCCATGTACTACCCCACTTCTTTCTCTTCGTCTCACGTGCCTTTGCTCTTTCTTTTTTTTCCTCGCTCCTCCCTAGGGTCTGGTCTTCCGCGCCTGCTGCATCAGCCTTCTCGGCCTGGAAGCTCCTGCATTCAGCCGGTAACGACGCAGCCTTGACGGCCTGCGGATGTGCGGCGCGAGGAGGGGCGGGGCAGGGAGAGGAGGGGCGGGGCGCGAGCGTCGTTGAAAGCGTGTATTTTATTTTCGGATGGCGCGCCGCCCCGCGAAACTGCCTCCGCGCGACGTTACGCGCAAACGTGTCGAGCGGGCGCCTCGGAAGACGGGGGTGGTGGCAGGGGCGGTGGCAGGGGCAGGGGCGGGGCCGGGGGACGTGGGCGGGGGTGGGGGCTTGCGGCGGCTGGTGACTTCCCGTGCGTCGCTGGTGGCTTTGCAGCCTGAAGCCCTCCGCAGTTCTACAACGGCACTAGAGCGATCGGGCGCCACTTGTACTAGAAAATGCGGCGAGAACATGAGTGCAGGTAGAAGCATTGCAAAGGAAGCTGATATTGACATTTCCGTTGTAATTTGCTTCATTTTCATTCGATGGATTCTCAATTGATTTTAGGTGTATGAAGGTGGTCATCATCACATCGTCGGACATGAATTTAAAATCGTTGAAAAAATAAGGGCCAGTCTGTGGTGTTTAAACGGATAGTATTACCATATAAACGGAAATGAGTTGCAAATACATTTCAGAAATATTCGGAGATGGCAATTGTGGATATCTGTGAACCTCAAAAAGGAAATTATTAACATTCTTTCTTAGAAAAAAATTCTTATTGTAGATAAAATGCTACGAGATTAAATGGAAAGTCGAGCTTTATGAAACTCTTCTTTTTAGAGAAAATGATAACCAACTATTTTATTTTACACATTTAAAATAGGAAGAGCTTATCATTAACATCGCAAATAAAATTAATGAACTTACCGTAATTGCACAAACCCCTTTTTTAATTGCACATTTGTATTCAAGTTACTTGGAAAATTCTTTCTTCGAAAACTAAAGTAATTTATCATTACATACATCGTAATAATTTAATCAAATGTTTCACATTTTGTAAATTCGAGGCCATGTCAATATACAGTGATGTTAAAATAATCAAAAAAAGGAATTTGTGATAGTCTAAAGGTAGCTTAGTCACATTAATAGTAATGTAAACCGCTGCCAACAACCATCTACAAAACTACTCGCAAGAGCAATTTAGAGGCTGATGAATGTGAAACAGCAATTCATAATCAGATGAATACGAAAATGATCTGATAACAGTGCGCCTGTAACAGTCTGAAGGCCAGTACAAAGCTGTAGTTCCATAAACAGCGACTTCACCCACTACACAACTCCACGCCAACAACGTCGACTACAGCAACCTAGGAGCAGCGCCCGAACACGTTCGGCGGCTGGCCCCTGTGCAACGGGCTGGCGCGGGCGCGTGTCGGGCGGGGGCGTTGGCGGGCGGGGGGGGGGGGCGATCGGAGGGGCGGCGGAAGCAACCGCTACCGGTGGCCACGCGCCGCTCCATCGCGCGGCCTATAAATCACTCGCCCGCGATGTGATCCGCTCCCTCCACCTCCGCCCCCGGCCCCGGCCCCGGCCCCGCCCCTTTCCGTTCCCTCTCCGCCCCGCGAACATGTCACTTGACGGCCGCGCCGCGCTCTGTGTTGTGACGTGGTCCCGGTTGTGTCTTTCGCCGGGCAGCAATCGCGGTTTCGGTACCTTGTACTCGCCCTCTGCGTTAGAAAATGTCCACTCTGTTTCGTTTCAGCCCCACAATAGTAAATAAGACTTAATTGGCAATTTGTCTTCATATTCGAAGTGTTGTGAAATATTTTGTTGCTGCTATTTTGCTACGTATTCTTCACCACTTTCGTATAATGAAACACGTTATTAAATAAAAGTTAACATACAAATAATTCAAATTATAAATGATCATTTAATTAAACAAGAGAACGTAACCTCTAACTGTTATGTAGCATACGTTAGCGAATATTCTCTGATAAAAATGTGGATGTCACGTGGAGTTCGTCCCTATCCTTGTATCAGTATGTGCGAATTGGTTTGCACAATTTTCCTTGACCTTAGTTCACACACCTCTTTCTGCTACCTTCAGTTCTTTCCAGAAGTTCCCATTTGCACGTTAATAGTGCTTCTCTTTATGCATATTTCGAACATAGAACAACCGCAATGCTCAGCCGAAGAAATGACTGGCTGAGTAGTCTACTTCAAGTAGGGTACTTCAGCATAGCAGCTTCTTCTCCGGCTTCTGGTTGGATAGCGATCCGGATTGTTCTCTGGGTAGCGATCCTTCTCCAGGTCCAATTGGAATTTCCAACCCACAAAATGAACCCTGAGCAACAGATGTGTCGATAATTTGTTTAATCTATTATTGCAACCCTTATTCCGCGTTTTCTTGTGGATGACATCCGCTGTGAGTTACTACGTTTTCTCATAAAAACAACAACAACAATAAAACAACTTACGGTCGTTGTCAGAGGGAACCAGGAGGTTTCAAGCGCCAGTAGGCCGCCCCTCTTCCCAAGAATGATACGGCGTGTGCCATGCGGCATGCCGTAGCAGATGCCGTAGTCTCCGCGTGCCCCCCTCCCCCCTGGCACGTCCTCGCAAGGTCGTTGGCTTAGCGTAGGCGCTCCCTCCCGCGCTCGCTCGCACGGCCGTAATTACTCCGCCGGATCCTAATGAAGTTGCGGCGGATTAGAGTTTGTGTTTTTCGCGTAACACGCGGACAGTTGCGCGTTATTATTTCGTGGGTGTTAATTCGTGCTCTAAAGGGGCCGTGCGGAGGGCGTTGCGGTCCGTATTTGGGTTAATGCCGCCAAGCAACGCCGCCGGCTGGGGAACTAGACGACAGTCTGACGCTACGGGTTGGAGTGCCGGCTGTCGTAAATGTTTGCGTTGAAAAGAGGAAACATCTTGGCGGATCTTAAGGCCATATGTACCGAAAAATACTTATAGGAAAAATTAATAGATCGCAGAACTATCACAGGGAATTTACTAGACCGATAACGTCTGAAGAAATTGTCCGATTTTCGATCTGTAAACGGCATTGGACTCCTTTTTAAAATAGAATTTACGCTACGAAGCCGTTTTTTCAAAAAGGATTTCCAAAAAAAATTAAAAATTTTCTCATAGTTTCGGGAAGAAATTAAAGAAATGTGGGCTTACAGCGCGATGACGACGTGCTTCCTGAATCCAATGCCGTGTCAATCATGCAAATGGGATGAATAGGAGCGGCGTAAAGTGAAATTTGAAAAACACCTTCCTCCCCTTCGCCGCTTCACACCGTTGCGTCACCCGACCCTTGTGGGCCCTCCCTCCACGCAGCCGAACGGCCAAACCCGGCGGCCTGCGGCGCGAAAGGAGGCCGAACAGGCAGGCAAGCCAGGCAGTCGGTTTATGCTTTCGTCCCTTTCAATCTCAATATATTTTTCTCCACTTATCAAACTAGTGATGCTGTAACATAACCAAACGGTCTCGTATCTTCTGTAAAAGTCGTATTTTGTAGGTATATATCTCGTTCACATATTTCCGTCTTCCTTCGAATACCATCAAAAAATTATTTGAGGCATTACTCAAAATATCGTTTCAGATTTGGAGACTTATTTCAAAAAGAAAATTGAACTAATTGTGTAGATATCACCAATATTCCATGTCCTAACATCTTATTTTACATACATTTTTCTTCTAAGATCTTCCGTTATCATTCCACTACCAGAAAGAATGAGCCGAGATAACGCACGAGCTCTTTTATCCTGCGACTCGATTTTTGATCTCAAAACGGCGTTTGTCCCCTTGATAGATTTCACCTGATGAATCTGTTTTCCCAAGTAAAATCGCCGAAGCTAATTTTAAAACTGTTTTCGTACTTTCGGACAAATTTGAAAAAGTGGTAAAATAGCACGCAGGCGAGATGTCTCCAGAATCCAACGCCATATCATACACTGAAATAGGAGAATTTTTTAATTTCTTCCCGAAACTATGAGAAAATTTTTAATTTTTTTGGGGAAATCCTTTTTGAAAAAGCGTAAATTCTAGTTTAAAAAGGAATCCAATGCCGTTTACAGATCGAAAATCGGACAATTTCTTCAGACGTTATCGGTCTAGTAAATTTTGCTTATTTTGGTGCTGCCACGTGGTGGCGACAAATTGAACTAGTGTCGGTACATTTAGCCTTAAAGTTCTTACTTGTGAAAGGAAATGGGTTCGTCTTGAAATGTATGTAGGCCTACTATTTTCGCTACATCGTGTAATTTATTTTCCGCTCCCAATTTATCAAAAGCGTTTCTGTTAATATTTATGGTTCTACTAGTGAGTCGCAACTCTATTTTTTAAGTTTGTCAAGTCTTTATTTCATTGCGGATCATAAATGTAGTAGCAATTCTTCACATAAGTGTAAAGCAACTGCGATAATTACCTTATTTTTTATTTATTCAACTTCAATAATGACGAAATATTCACAAATATATATTATGGCTTCTAGTCTGTGCCTTTTGCAACCTTCAATTCCTTATCTATATTTATGACTTAATGTTTTAATTTTGATATTATTAACAGTGATAATATCAAACGCAAAATTGCATTCTTGTTTCAAAGACTCCATTTTTGTTTACAACGCAGTTTTCAACCATTTCAATTACAATCTCGAGTGCCTTTGTGAACCCAGATTTTGTTGATTCTTCCCAACTTCAGATAGTACGAGAAAGGTCTTGGGCTGTTTGATTTCGCGATGTTTATTCCAAGCCCATTGACAAACTGCGCCCGTAATTGAGTACGCATTGCGCATTACGCGGAGCTCGGCTAAAAGTGGAGCGGAAGTGACGGTGGTGGCGCGCGCCGCGAGTTGGAAGGCGAGAGCGGGGCTGAGAACACACGAGCGTAGAGGGTCGGGGAGCGGGTGGAAGAGGGAAGGCTGTACCCGCCTCCGGAACTAGGTCCGCGGGATCACGACTCTGCAGGGGTGCCAACAGGAAAGCAAATATTGGCTCGCAGCGCCCCGGACGCCGCGTCCTGCCGCCCGCTGGCAACTGGGCGGTTGTGTGGACAACACCGGCGATCGACGGCGGGTTACCCGCGAAGCTCGGTAACGTAGACCCAGGAGGACAAAGATTACGCATTACAACAAAAAAGTCTGTTTTAATTTACGTGTTTTAAAGATACGTTTTTGAATCTTACTGTAATCCGATTTAAAAAATCAAATAACAGTCGCTGCTGCCAATACTTTGGAATGAAAATTACCAATCATACCAATACAAGAATATTGGAGACTCTCGTAAGTTAAGTAGTGACTTATAGATCAGACTATTAAAAGCAGTATGTAAAAGTAGTAATGACATTTTGGAGTCGCCAAACTACTACCATAAACAGTGAAAGAAATGAGAACATGAGATTAAGTATAAAGTGGGAAATCTTTTTTCAGAATATGTATTGACTCATATCTTGTGACTCACATACTTACGAAGCACTGCCCATCACTGACAAACAACATTTGTGTAATGACAATACTCCTAGCTCTACATACGCGTACGTACATGTAAGTATCCATTGTGCCCACTCCACATACGCACATACATGCACGCACACACACACTTTCATTATCCCAATACCTACCCTATCTCAACAAGTAGAACTCAGAGCCATAGCCTCCCTATGCAGTCACCAACTTGCTCTAACGTCCCCTATAACGCTGCGTACGCTCCCTCCCCCACATCGATGTTTTAGTTTTGAACGTCGATGTTCGATAACACCGATGTTTCATTATCGATGTCACATCACTATTTCACGATGTGAAAAAAAAGCCTGTTCTCACTCTCTTTGAAAATCAATTAAAGCCGTGGAGGCCATCCACTCTCGTAATTAGAGCCGGACGAAACCCCGACGTATTCGCGACCAGCCATTAGACAAGACTTGGGGTCCGCCGTACCTCGCCAGTCCGCCCGCCGGCACAATGCCGTCCGCATAGAGGCCACGCGGTCGTCGGCAGCGGGTCTCTGCGTACCTTTGCCGACCGCTTCCACGCAGCAGCGGCTACATCAAAGAGCGTGCGCGCGCCGCGAGCTTTTAATCACAGGCCGGCGAGCGGCCGTTGAAACAACGCGCTCGCGCCCCCTCCCCGCCACGCCGCGCTTCCCCTCACTCGTGCCGCCCCGCGTGGGGTTCTCATTCACGGGATGATTTGCCAGCGCCTGTCTTCAGGTGGGCGACCTCTGCGTCGGTTGGTTTGCGTTTCATAAATAAAACGTAAACGTTGGCATTCCTCTGGAATCGAACTCGCGCGGGGGGGGGCGCTCAGCGTTGCTTCTTGCGTCGCCGCGGAGTTTCACCTGAATTAATGAAAACAGCAGCTCGCGGCCGCCCCCGGCCCCGCCCCCTCGCGTTCCCCCTTGTTCCCGCTCGACGCACGTCGGAGGGATGAGAGCAAAAAATATGATAGACCTCATAAAATCCCAATCGATCCCGGAAGGACGGTATAAAAGGAATCCGGAATAGCTGTGAAATGAAAAATACTTGGTGCTAAGCGTAGCGTAGATGGCGGTTGCTGCTGTGGTATCGGCGAGGCTGTGGTGGTGGGGATGGTGGCGGTGGTGGGGCTGTGGTCTGTGGCGGAAAGCTCGCCGCGTTTCCCCTCACCTCACTGCCGCCCCCGCCGCCTCAGCCCAGCCCCACATCGCTGCCCCGCCGCCTGGCAATAAGCGAGACGCGCGATTTCCGGGCATCTACATTATATTGCGAGCGCGCGGATGTTTCGCGGCCGGTGAAGGGATGAGAGTGGAGAAGAGGTGGAGTCGGCGGCGCTCGTGGAGACGGTTCGAGCGATCCCGCAGCTTCTCTTCGGTATTTTGTACCTGGGTGGAATCCCTGCCAATTTTCGCTCTTGAAGGGCCGCTACAATTTCGTTACGTCGGAATCTTGTATCTGGGGAAAGAAAATAATTTGTTACGTGAAGTTAGAAAGTAATGTGATAAACTGCATTATTTTTATCTTTGTACCTGTCTACCTTTTACGGATTATTATTTTACAAATTTCATAGATTTTTCAAATACATGCAAAAATAATATATAATTAATCTTATTGGGTTCGTTCACTGTTATCATTTAAGGGATCGACATTTTCATTGTGCTATGAGGATTGCCATGAGCTCTTGCCAACATATCCATGATATAGCTTTAATATCTTTAAGTACATCATAACGTGAATCTTCGTTTCTGTCTTCCTTTACATATTTTTCGAAGTTAATAAGTGATTTACCATATCTCATTAATTACATAATGAAGAAATAAAAGAAGTCATCTCCGTCAGCTTAGTATAATTAATGAGATAGCCGGTTTTTGACGGCTTTGCCGTTATCATCAATCTACAAATGTAAAGGAAAGAAAATATAAATAAAATACCAATAAAATACAAAATAAGATAAAAAACTAGATAAGATACAAAATAAGATAAACTTTATCTTATTTTGTATTTTATTTATAGTTTCTTTCCCTTACATTTGTAGACTGATGATAACGGCAAAGCCGTCGAAAGCCGACTATCTCAATAAATATACTAAGTTGACGGAGATGACCTCTTTTATTTCTTCGTATAATAACGTCAACAACACCGCATTAGAATTCCCACAATTGATTACAAAATGACAAATATTTTTATGTAATTTTGATAATAGTTAATACAACGCACTCAGTACTTGGATATTCCTGAAATAAAATTCAGCAAAGCTTCAACTTCTGTTGTTTGAATGTATTCAGGTGACAAATTCAAATGAAGTGCACCAAAGAACCTTTGTCGGGGAAGAAACACCTAGCCGTTTTGGCTGCATCCGGAACGAAACCTCGCCATTACCGTAAATACTGTTGTAATGAGATTGCGCACCTAAATGGGGAGTCTAACGCCTAAATTATTCTGACGTTTTCCAAGGGACAACGCCCTTGTCTTCCCGTTGTCTCGTTAGGGCCTCATTGCAGAGTAAACAGCCGCTCCATTATTTCTCGCGTTGTTCGCCCCAATGAAACTCGACGGCGGCGGTGGCTTCGCTTCACATTGTCGTCATACGCCTTGATGTTTGTGCTCCGAGTTCTTTCTCGAGAGAGAGTGTATCACGCAAAGGGAGACTAAACGAGTCCTGCATTAAGTCAGCGATTGCGCGCGCGTAGCGGTGCCGAAGAGGAAGAAATGCAAATACGTTATTTTTTAATCTCTTTGAGGAAGGGAAGCGGTGTATTGGGTTTTTAGTCAGTCTTGGAAGTAATTTCTCAAATAAATATAAATCGAATAATTACGAGAACAGTCTCGAATGAAGAAAGTGGACAAAAAAGCGCTGATTGTCTCGGAACTTTATTTCGACAGGATTACTCTATATATTCCTTTGAGCTTGTGGTCTCATTACCCCTACTCCAGACGTGATCAGCAAACGGCAGTGCGCCATTCGGGACCTTTCGAATAAAACCCATTGAAGCTCGGGCGGTGGCCATCGGCTCTACGGCCTTCGCCAGGACCCCTCTGTGCCCCCACCCCACTCTCCCAGTTGTTTCCTCCTACTCCCCCCATTTCTCTCCTTTACTTCTCCTCCACGACTGACCATTCAATTCGACATTTCCGCCTCCGCGCTCCTTCGAAAATTAATTCCACACTTTACTTTAAACACCTCCCTTTTATAAAACGGACAATATTCCAACAATTGCTGGCACAAAAAAATGTCGCGATGGAGGGAAAAAATGCAGGGAGAGCCGGTTGGCCTGCGTAGAATGCGACAATCAGGCCGCCACCAGCGGCGGCCGTAATTACTGGAGATTCGCGTGCCGCCAGCCATGGGGCGGGCGAGGGCGGCGGGGGCGGTGGGGCAGCGGTGCCGGGGGGGGGGGCGGTAGCGGGTGGCGCCACGGCGGCGGTGACGGAGCAGGAGAACAATGCGCCGGGATTTGACTTGTGAATGTGAGTGGGAATGGAGACAAAGCGAGCCGCAGCCATAATCAAGGCCTGCGCTGGCGAGGCGGTGGCAGCGAGGGCGGCGAGGGCGGCGGCGGCGGCGTGGAGCCACGCGGCGTGAAATTGTCTCCGGCCCAGAGATCAATGGACGGGCTCCCGAGCCTCCGCGCTGGACGCGGCGCAGCCAGCGTTGCCCCCCCTGCTCCATCTGCCCCGCCACCGTCTCGGGCTTCGCCGTTTTCTGCCGTCGCCAGACCGGTGTTCGCAACCCAAGCGTTTCCCATAATCATTACAACTATTGCATCTGCCCTACTCGCCTCTTGTCCCCAGCATTGAGAACATTTATCTCACGTTGGCATGGTCTGCACCATTTTCAGCACAACGACCGTGCTCATTAAAGCCGCAGTTACC
Organism: Teleogryllus occipitalis; assembly: GCA_011170035.1. Lineage (NCBI taxonomy): Eukaryota > Metazoa > Arthropoda > Insecta > Orthoptera > Gryllidae > Teleogryllus > Teleogryllus occipitalis. The sequence goes on from BLKR01001043.1 coordinate 201,007, forward strand.
TGTAGAAATCATTTTAATCGCCAATCGTACCACATTGAAGTAGCCTATTCAACTTCCTTCATCTATTACGATGTGACTGTCTGATGGGCTCTACGACTTGATTAATGCGCTTGCAACGTGCTTCATCTTCATGCTCGGTTATGGACGATACGGTTGTGAACGCGATGATATCTTCTCTCGTTGTTAAGGTTTGTGCGCACGTGGGAAACCTAATTTACCTTTGAATTGTCAAGGAAAATTTTAATGTTGGAAAGGTCAGGGAATTTGACGGAATACCGAGAAAATTTCGTTTCGGTCAGCAACGGTCATGTTGAGTGCATATAAGCATTTACTTTCCCGTATACTTGTGATGAAGTAACACAAAAAAATCGAGATTTTGACAAAAATTCACAGTTTAGGTCACCCAGAGACCCAAATACGTTGATAAGCATCTTCTCACAACTCCAATATTGAATATAAATATTTTGTCTCCAAGAAATACATTCTTCAAAATTAAATATTTAATTAAGTTCATTTATAATTTTTTGAAAACCTGAATAATTTCCCCACAATTTCGCGTGAAATAAAGGCATTTTTTGTTTATTTTTATCGGTTAGAGGAAAATACGCTTACGAAAAGCCACAGATTCGTCGAGCCTAAAATTTTCGAAAATTGAATTTTAAAAAAATTAAAAAGTTTTATTTTTTAAGAAACTGAGGTAAGAGCACTTAAAGAAAAAAATTGTGAAGTGCATGAGAAAGTCAACAACTGCCCAATTAGCAGTCATTCATGAATAATTTCGTTTACTGACTTCTTAGTCGTCATAATAAGTGAAAAAACTATTTGCTGTTGTTGTTTCAAAAATATTTTAAGTGTGTTATATTTAAAGTTAATTTTATGTAATTAAAAGAGCTAAATTAACAAAATATAAAATTTACTTGTTATTCAATTTTTACCTTCAACTTCAAAATGATAATGTTTGTTCTTTACAGATAAAAATTGTTCATATGACCTGCAAAACGGAAATTTCACAACTGGAAAACCTGAATATGAAATTATGAGATATCCAAGAACCCCGTGTTATGTTAAGTTATTTTATATCATTATATTGCTACTTCCCAAGCAAACCAGTTAATATCGCCAGTGCGTTTTCCTAATGTATTCGCACATTAGCCGCAACTGCTACCATCTTTCCCTCCTGCTGTCGTCATTTCATTTCTTTCATCCATTCTCTTCTTTGCGTTCGACTCCGAAGCTTCACCTGCACGAGCGTCTGGGCGTCGACCGCGAAATTTCCGTCCACGGGCCGTATCTCGCTTTTTAACCGAGCCCGGCAGCCGCCATCTTGTCAGTAAACCCTCCGGATTCTTTTTATTATTTCAAGTTTATTATCTGGAGTTTCCGCCGTTAGAGGGGGGCCAGGTGCCAGAGATGGGCCAGGCCGTTCCCGGCGCCCCGAGAGTCGCCCGCTAAGACGTAGCACCGCCGTCCGTTCCGCTAGCGAAGTTCGCTGGCGCCGTGCGACGCGACGGGTCGGAGCGGCACGCGAAGGAACAGCAGAGAGTGGAGGGCGACCAGCGACGGGCAAAGGCAAGTGGCAGAAGAAATGGAATGTGCACGTCTGCGGGGAGAGGATAAAAGAGTTGAGTGTTGTGTGTGATGGTGAGCTGATAGAATGAAAGGGAAGAGAGGAAAAGGAACGGCGGGCGATGAGGCAGCGTGGCGGTAACGGTACTTTAAAGAGGAAGACGGCGACTGCAGGATAGCCGATGGCAAGTGCCTGGCAGAAGGTAGATGGTAGGAGTCGGTGGTCGAGATGCGACTTCGATAATAAAACATTGATATTTTAAAACATCGATATTCTATATGAAAACATCGATGCGCCCCGAATCATTGGTGCTTTTAAAACATGATAGCTAACTTTTATTGTTCGTGCGGAGGAGACTTTAATTTGTCATCTACCGTGTTTATTAATTTATATTTAATATTTAACTGGCTAAAAGTAAAAATTGTAATAACAATTAACAAAACTCGGTCTAATGCTAGAGCGCTCCCTCTCATGTCAAGGGGTCAGAGCTTCCTCGATTCGTTGTGGTGGGAAGAAAGAGTCGACCCCACACGTACCTCATGCGAAATACGAGGAAATGCTTAGAAACACTAAGGCATCGGGAGATCTCTCAGGCGAGAAATAGCTGCCTCCACGAAGGTAGTATAGCATTCGCTAAGTTGAAATACCTTCATTGGCATCCGTTTTTTCATATTTTAACTTTTGCAAAATTGTAATTATAGAACTTTTTTCATTCACAAAAAAACAAACAAACAACATCGCCAACTTAAAAGCATGAAGATGAAAACATTTATTTTTAAAAACATCGACTATAATAAATCGATGTTTATAATGTACGTGTTTCTATAAAGCATTCATGTTTTGAAAACATTGACGTCAGTGTCGCATGATGTTGGTGGACGGTATGCGATCACGAGTGGGCACAGGAAATGGGAGTGACAAGCAGGTGGGTGTAGGTAGTACGTTTCGGACAGAGAGTTGCGGGAGGCAGACAGAGAGCAGTGGGTAGTGAATGCAGCAAGGACGTGCGTCAAGTGAAGGTTGACATGCAGGTTCGACACACTGAGAAAAATCCTTTTTTGCAGTCCACAGAATTCCGTACGCTGCTTGCATGTAGTTAGTGGAATATTGTCAAAACAGGTCTTCAGGTTGCTCTAGCATCGTGGACGATTATTAGGCAACTGCACACTCGATTTACTTGACCAGGAATCAGATCAATCTAGTATTTCCCTTTTTCCATCAAGCACATTCGTTCCAACCATTCTAACGTTGGGAGTTATTGACACTTTTCCTCAGTGCAGTGACTTCCGACGACTGGTAATAGGAGATTGGCGACGGCAGGCGGGCTGGGTGGGCAGTGGGGGCGGGTGCAGAGGGCGGCGGTGGCGGCGGAGAGCGTCGAGTCAGGAGCTGTCCGCCGTTTTACAATATGTGCCCCGCGACTCGCGCCGGGATTACCTCGGAGGAGCTGGCGCACCGCTCTCCGTCGGAGGATGGAGCCGCGGCGACCGCCCGGGGCGGCGGCGCAGGAGGCGGCGGCGCGGTGCTCGTGCCGGAGGTGGAGAATGGCCACAGTGCTCGAAATTGCTGTTCTGGACGGCCGGCGGCAGATCTACTTACCTCGAAATTACATAGGCATGCGCAGCCTGAGGGGGGTCCAATATTGTTTCTGGGCCCCCTTTTCCTTCGAACATGCTTACGTATGACAAATTTTACAGCCAAATAAATGAAAAACGTACTGCAATGAGAATGAAATTATAACTTTAATGAGGCAATTATTAATAAATACAATTGGCATTAAGTAAAACTGTGTATATGGTTGCCAGATGAACTGCAGTGCCTCCTCCTCTAATGTAATATAATTTCTCAAATTGTTTACTAAAAAAAGGAAAATCAGTGATTGAACGTATTTAGTAAATAAAATGAGTTATTACATAAAGTAACGGGGACCTTTCAAACTTTTCTGGAGGATTACTACCCCCTTGGCACCCTCTGTGTACACTCAAGTAAACATACATTTCGTGTTGTGTAAAAAGCCAGAGTGCACACTATGAATTGTACATCGTTTTGCAAGGTTGACGATATTTTCTACAGTGAATGTGTTCAAAATATATATAAAAGAATTGTCTTTTTTTAATCCCCTTGCTAACGAAGTTGAATTGGATACTTATTTTTATGTAAAATAAAATATAATCGATATAAAAACCTGCTGGCTCAAGTATTAATATTTAAACTATTGTTTTCGTTAAGAGATCCAGCGCTCAATTAATTCGGAAATAAAATAAAAAAAGGGTTGTTTTACAAATTACTTTTTAAGATATTAACTCTAATATATCCCTCTAAAGTGTTTAATTTCGTGCTAAAATCGAATGATAAAACAGAATTCGTACGTTTCAAAAGATCGAAACGCAGGAGTACACTAGTCAGTCAGCAAAGCTTCTTTCCCTCGAAATAATGACAGACCTTGTGCCTATCCACGACCTACAGTTCTGCATGAGAAAGTGTTCACTGTGTCCACGTCGGGAGCAGGGCAGATCTTGGCGGTGGCGGCGACTCCGACAGCCCGCCGTCGTCGTCTATGCCCGGGAAGGTTTTACTGCCTTAAACGCGCGCGGCATCGGGAAGCGTGCTCCGGAACTGGAGGACGAGGAAAGGGGAGGAGTTCGTAAAATCTATTCTCTACCTCTTCCCCTTTCTCTCTCTCTCTCTCTCTCTCTCTCTCTCTCTCTCTCTCTCTCTCTCTCTCTCTCTCTCTTTCTCTCTCCTTTCCTCTCCTTTCCTCCGTCACCGCGATCGTAAAGGTGCCCGCGTGATCGCTCCGTCGCATCGCGACGAAGCCCCGCGTACACTGGCCCCGCAAGGCTCAAAACGCGCCTCTAGCAAAAGAACCCGAGAGTCAAAACTGTTACCTTCAAATGCAAAACTATTAAGATAAGTAGTCATAAAATTACGTCTTAACGGGAAGGAGCTACTGTTGCTAAACGATTTTTAAAAAAATCAATGATCAACGGTAAACATGCGCACACACCGAGTGGTGATGAAACTGGGAAACAAAAGATTTAATTCGGTTGTAATCTCTTAATGATGTGTCTTACAACAAACATTTCTTGCATTTATTGGTTGCCATCACCTCCCACAGTGAACAAATAAGAGTTGAAAGTACACAGGTGTAGAAAAATATTTAAAGCAAGTGCGATTCATTCGTTGTGTCGTAATAATCATTTAATAATTCAAACCAACACAATTTGTACCTTTATCAACGCGAATGTCTAAAATCCCCATTAGAGTAATTTCGGACCACTGTGCGACGCACGGTGTCCTGAACCGCCTTTGTCGACGCGGCCACTTCCCCACGCCCGGCATCCTGGAAATCCGAGTTGCCTGTTAGATGTAGCTACTTTTGCTCTTTATGTAGCTACTTTGACTACCGTTGCCACAGCGGAGGCGGAAAGTTTTCACCGAGAGAAAGATGATGTTCAAACGCCAGGGATGCGGATGCTGATCTCTTGCACCCGAAAAATGAAGCCTTAAATGGCAGCGAAGTATCTATTTTTATTCTCTGTGTTTCTTTTAGGAGTTTATTTCTGTACTCATGTTGTTTTCTGTATCCCCAAACTTGGTGTAAAAATTCCTAGTGACAATATTCTGTTCACTTCGGTAAGTGTTGAAATAGTATTATTTAGTTCAAAGGTCACTTCGCTTAGAGCCCCCGTCGCGAACGGTTGTGCCAGCAGCGCTCCGCTCCGTACAGATAAGCTCAAGGCTACTCGTCAGCGGCGCGCTCTCGACCTACGAGGGCCGCCGCGCTCCGGAGTATTCAGAACCTAAATTGTTTTTCAGTGCTACAGTAAAAAGTGTTCGGTGTTTACATGTGAAACTAAAATGTTTCCTTATCAGTATTCTCATACTGGGGAATTAGTGAGAGGTGCAATGGAAACTGTTTATAGCAATGGAATTCCAACCCATCAACAGTCGCTCGAACACGCCCCAGGTCAACTTGAAAGCTCACAACTTCCTCACCAGCAGGGTTTTCAACAGCAACTCCCACACGGAATTCCGCCTCTACCGCCGCAGCAGCCACCAACCAACCGCTACGAATTACTAGAAATCGGCCAGACCTCCAACCAAAGTGCTCCAACAACAGCAGGCAAAAAACGGGAAGGCGACTTTACAGAGGACCGTGAGAACTCCAAAAGATCAGTACCAAACACCAGACAACAGACCAGCTAGTGGCAGTGAAAAAGTGATTGTGAGCGTACCAACAAAAAATAAATATGCAGTACTCAGTGACCTAGACGATAGTGATGATCCAATTAAAGCTATCTCGGAAAACGTATTTGAAAAAACTCCCCCAGTGTTCATTCATAATGCACACAACCATACTTTATTAATAGACGATCTGAAAAAGTTTATGACTTCCAAGTTCTCTACAAAACAATACCAAAATAAGAGAAAAGGCCCATCTAACAATAGAATTATTATAGATTCAACAATAAAAGTTCACCCTAAAACAATTGTAGATTTTAGAAATCTTGTCAAATTTTGCAAAGGAGAATATCTAGATTTCCATTCATTTAGAGACCAATCCCATTAACAATCCCATAGATTTCACCACTCAAATAGTCAACAATGTTATCTCTCAAGTCATGGCAATATTAGTTCCACAACTCCAATCTTTAATAAATTCAATAATCTCCTCGTTATTACCCAATGTCTCTAAATAAATTAAGCGGTCTAACACTCCTCAATTGGAACTGCAATGGAATTGAAAAACAGTTTGACTACTTCTCTCATTTCTTGCGTTCAAATAAGATCGATATTGCCTGCCTAACTGTAACTCATCTCCTCCCCTCCTCAAAATGCAAGCTAAAAATCCCGGGATACGTATCCTACAGAAATGACCGGCTATGCGACAAAGCTGCAGGTGGGGTAGCAATTTTAATCCACATACGAATTACACATTGCAGTTTAAATACTCCTTCATCAGAAAAATTAGAAACGATAGGAATCAAATTAACTCAGGCAAATCAACTCGGCGTTAACGTAATTGCGGCGTATAGGCCTCCCAATAGACCATTTCCAACCGACCTCTTAAAACAGCTACTTTCTTTTCAAATTCCAATAATAATTGGTGGAGACCTTAACGCAAAACACAAGTTGTGGGGTTGCAACACCACCTCGCGCCAAGGCAAAAAGCTCCTCCAAATCGCAACGGAAAATGACTGTACAGTAAATGCACCTACATCCCCCACCTATTACCCAACACGCACCAACGTTAAACCCGACATACTAGATGTAACTTTAACTAAAAACATTAATCTCCCGATAATACAAAGACCTCAACCAGAATTAAACTCCGATCACACGCCGGTAATAATAAGTTTCAACATAAATAAAATACCCGTTACACAAAGACCACGCATCGTCACAGGCACAATTAATTGGCAAAAATTCCGAGAATACTTTTCCCTCCACCTGTCAGTACCTAAAAATCTAACTAATAAGATAAGAATAGAAACCGAAATTGAACACTTTACCTCACTCATCCACAATGCAATTAAAGAAACGCAAACACCTGTCCCAAGATCAGGCTTCAATGAACTCAACATCCCAAACAAACTTCTGAAAATGATTGCCCCCAAACGCCAACTAAGACGCAAATGGCAGAGACTCAGGCTCCCTCACTTAAAAAACCAAATAAACAACTTAGACAAAAAATCAAATAAACGAAAAACTCGAAAAGGTTAGATTCACATCATTTCAGAAATCTATTTGTCAAATTACTCCAGCTTCACATAACCAGTGGTCAATAATTAGGCATTTAACTAAAGAAAAAACTAACATCCCAACAATTAAATCAGGAAATAGCGAAGCCATAACTGACAGCGAGAAAACCCGAGCATTTGCAAAACACTACTCCACGGCATTCAGCCCTAACATATCTTTTTGCACAGAATTCACAAATAAAGTCGAAAATGAAATCAACAAAGATTGGTACACAGCAGAGTTACCTACAAAATTTATTTCACCATAGGAAATTAAAAAGCAAATAAAATGCTTACGTCCAAAGAAATCCTCAGGTCACGATCAAATTCCGAACTTCATTATAAAAGAACTCCCACATCAGGCTATTAGTGTTTTAACAGCAATTTTTAACGCATGCTTAAGGCTGGGTTACTTCCCACAGCAATGGAAGCATGCCGAAATAATTCCGGTCCCCAAACCAGGAAAGGATCATACACTAATTTCAAATTACAGACCCATTAGCTTAATTCCTTCAATCAGCAAAATCTTCGAAAAACTCATACTAACTGGGCTAAAAAAATACCTCAGCGAAATTAACGCAATTCCCGACATCCAATTCGGATTCAAAGAAAAGCATTCCTCAACCCACCAACTTCTCAGACTTACAAACCATATAGCAAATTCCTTCCAAAACAAAAAGTACACTCTCGCAGCTTTTCTAGACGTATCACAAGCCTTCGACTGTGTCTGGCATGCAGGTTTACTATACAAACTCAAGATATTGGGCACACCTTCATTTCTTTTTAAAATAATCCAAAGCTTCATCCTAGGTCAAACGTTTACAGTATGGATAAACAACACAGCTTCTAATAGTGAAAATGTTTCTGCAGGGGTACCGCAAGGATCATCGCTTTCCCCCCTGCTATACAACCTATTCACAGCAGATTTCCCCTCACCAGAAAAATCGCAAATGGCCACCTTCGCTGATGACACCACCCTATTCATTTCTTCCAGCAAACTAAGAGCAAAGCTCCTACAAAAAGATCTTACAAAATTTTTAACTTGGACTCAGAAATGGAGAATAGCTCTAAATGCATCTAAAACAGTTTGCAAAGTCTTTGCACTAAGGAAAATACCCACCTTACCACCACTAAATATTAAAAACACTCCAGTACCATGGACAGAAAAATCTAAAGCAAACAGATACCTCGGCTTACATTTTAATACAAAATTAACATGGAAAGAACATATAATTAAAATAGAAAATCCACAAAACAAAAAATTGGCAAACTATACCCACTTATCAACAAAAAGTCTCATTTGAGAACAGAAACTGCCCTATCAATATATAAATCTATTGTAAGACCATCAATGTCATACGCTTGTGCGGTTTGAGGAGGAGCCTCACAGCAAGTCATCACTCAAAAAATTACAAACTATTTAGAAGAAATTCCTTCGACTTGCAATAAAAGCTCCTTGGACTAAAGATTCCTCCACTATCTGAATTTCTATCTAAACTCTCTAAAAACTTTTTAAGTAACCTAAGACAATGTCCAAGCACAAACATCTTCAATCTCAATAGAAATGGCCCAACAAACCCTAGAATTAAATCTAAATTTCCCAAAGATGTTTTCTTCCCACCCTAATGAAAAACTGTATGTAAATCTGCTGGCATGAGGAAATTAACACCTCGCATGCACAAGACCAACCCCATTATGGTAATAAAAGTAGTTTTGTAAATAATTGTAGTTGTAAATAAAAGTAATTGTAAGAACCATTGTTATTTCTTTTGTATTATAAATTATTAAATTATATTCTAATTTGTTTTCTTTATTTTGTAATGCTCATGTTTCATTAGAAAAGTGTATATAACATGTAAACTTGTCAACAAAATAATGTAAAGCAACAACCCGCTGCTGATCTTATTGGAAAAAATAAAAGTAAGTTCAAAGGTTGTAATGTATATTTGAAGAATGCTGCTGTCAGATACCTCCAATTACATTTAATCGTGTGAAACGTATTATTACCAAAACCTAACATTTTTACAATACAACTGTGTGATACTGAAACATAGATGGGTGTACTGAAAGGTGTGTTTTTATGTGCGCTCATACACGTCATCAACAAAACATATACGTACATAACCAAACCCTTTCACGTTGACATGTTACAAAATCCGCTTTGAAAACGTTCTTAGCGCAAACTAAAATTTGATTGTGTTAAAAAAACGTGATGCGCTATTATGGTAAGGAGAGTAAGGAGAGTGGATTTGGTTGTGTTACTTTCTCTCTCTCTCCTTGTTTCCTATTCCGTTCACGTGACCTTCCCAGTGAGCTGCTTTCTTAGGCGGCGGGGCGGGGCAGAGCGTAGCCGCGCGTCGTCTGGCGTTTTTGCGACGTGAGTGCGCGAGGGGAGGGGCGGGGCGGGACGGGACGGGGGAGTTCGGCGCAGGGCCGGAGGGCGAGGCCAGGGGCCGCGTGTCCGGCCTATTGTGGCGACATCGAAGGGGAGGGGCCGGCGCCGTGTTCCGGCCGGGCGGGCAGGGAAGACCTCATTTGCCGATGATAATGCGGCGTGTCCCCTCCCCTGCCGCCCCCGCCCCCGCCGTCGCTCCGTTGGTCCGTCGGCCCAGCGCCGCCGCTGCCTGACAAATTGGAGGGGCTGCTACTCCGGACCCGTCGCGTCGCCGGCCGCCTGCTCCGCCCCGTCCGCCCCGCCCACGGCGCTCTGCTCCGCACGTCGCGCCTGCCGATCGTCGTCTAGGTCGCCGCCGCCGCCGCCGCCGCCGCCGCCCCCGCGCGCCGGTGGAGCCGAGGGGTTCATTTATCTTGGGGCTCATGTCTCCTGGAGGCGGCGGACGGCATAACATCACCCCCGGGGCGCCGATTAAATGTGGATCGCCAGCCGCGCTCCGACCTCGTCCGTCACCGGCGACAGCGCAGAGAGATCATTGGCGCGGGTGACAGTTATAGCCATGTCATTGTCGTGGCCTTCGCGAGCCACTTCTGGCTTCAAGGGGTTAATTCACAAGTGTGGATTTAAGGTTGGAAAGCGAATTATTTTTAAGGCCGTTTTGTTGAAATGCATCGTCCCGTTTGACATTATCTTCCGCATATTTGTTAATAAAATAACAGTTGAAAGTGTCCTTGAATACATTACTTTACTCCTCTGAAAGATGTAGGAATAAGTTCAGGAATGTCATGCAATAATACGTGAAGAATAGAAGTAACAGTAATATTTATCAAATGAAAGTAAAGAAAAAATCAGTCTTCGAACATCAGTACTTAACGACTATACTTTTGCGAAAACAAACTTCCATATCTTGCCATCTTGAAAAACAAATGAGCAAACGAATCTTCTCTGAAAGCAAACGTTTCGCCCTTGGAATTCTCCCGCATGTGTAGTGCCATAGTCTGAACCATGAGTGTCTGCCCCTAATTATCATACACTCTAAGAATTATACATGTATAATTTTTTTAAATACCAAAGAATAATGCCTGTGTGTGACATACGATGTTCCAGTATTTAAAGAGAGGAAAATGTATTTGTTTCACAGAAAATGGTGTAAATTAGTTAAGTAAGTTTCAAGTGAAAGATGGTAGTTTTCTTGCCAGCGCGCGCCAGGCCGTGGGCGCCAGCATGTGACCCAGTTCCTCGCCTCGACGGGGACCTGTCCTCCGCGTGTGGAGGGAGCATCCAATCCTCCCACGCCTGCCCTGTGCGCGCGGTGTCGGCCCGCAGTGGAAGAGCCACGCGTGCCCGGGCCGAGTGCCCTTTGTTCCGTGGAGAGCCCCCGCGCCGGCGTGTATTCTTCCCGCGCGCCCTCCGGGGCGCCAAGGGCAGCGCTGCGCGGGGTGAGGAGACGCGGGAGGGGGCGTGGTTCGGGCAGCGAGGCGTTCGTCGCGGCCCGACGCGATGGGAGGTGAAGGAAGCGCGTCGCCTTAAAGAATTCACGTCAAATCAGAGCGCCGCGACGCCGACGCCGACGTCGTCGTCGCCGCCGCCTCCGCGCCGCTGGAGACGGCAGGCGTCGGACCTCGTCGCGTCGCGACGCTTCGCCGTCCTGGGGCCCCAGACGACGGCGACAAGCAATTGTAAACAAGCGGCGGCGGCGGCGGTGACGGCGGTGGCGGCGGTGACGGCGGTGGCGGCGGTGGCGGCGGTGGCGGCGGCGGCGGCGGTGGCGGCGGTGGCGGCGGTGGCGGCGGTGGCGTCGCCTCGCGCTGTGTCGTCGCCCGCGTTCTCGCCCACGCACACGTTTGCGACGGCGCTTTCGTTCTTAGAAACAAGAGGCGCGGCCTATGCTGCCTTTGCCGCCTCCTCACAATACTGCAGTGCCTCGGCTACTGTGCTTCCACTCCGTCGAGATCTCTCAGCTTTTATATTTCTCGCCTTGTGCTTCTCGAAGCTTGTTAACGCTGTCTTTTTTTTTTTAAAGGCTTTTCTCGATGCGTATTACTTATTGTCTGCAATATTTACTACTTTCTTCTTCTTTTACAATTGATGTATTTACCAATAATAAAGTCTTTTGTTCTGTGTCTCCGGGATTTGATCTATTTCCGAAACCATTGATGTTCAGTTCATTTTTATTGACAACTTCCAGGGCTGCCCCACATTCCTTTTCGTGAATAATCATCCTACTCTCGATCATTTCGGTAAGCTTGTTATCCTAAACTCGCAGCACCCCGTCATTAGTTCTTTCCAAACTGTATTTTTGTTCTATTTTTGACCTTTACTTCCCCCTCTTCATTGCCTGCTGGACTTTCATCCCGCTACGTCGTTGTTTCTCTCCGTATTCCTTCGGAAAGAACATTTTGTGAAATTCGGAAACAGGTTATCTTCCAATTGTTTCCAGCGACTAGCTAAACTCTTACCTTATTTACTGGATGGGTCTCGTTTGCCTCGTGAGGTAAAGTCACACAAACTGTCTCGAACTTGAACTCCACGCCGAATCTGTCTCGAGCAGGAACACATGGAATCTGTCTCGAGCAGGAACTCCGCGCTCGAGCAGGAACTCTCGAGCAGGCACGGAATCTGTCTCGAGCAGGAATTTTACACGGAATCTGTCTCGAGCAGGAATTTTACACGGAATCTGTCTCGAGCGCCGCAGCGGCCGCGCCGATGCGTCTTGATCCTCCCCCGTCTTTCACCTGGAGCGCGCCTTTGTGGGCGCGTTTGTGTCTGTGAGTGGCAGTGCGCAGTCGCTTTGGCAAGATGCGCGCCGCGCGCCTTGGCGGCGCTAGGCCGAAGCGGTGTTTTGGAGAAGGACGCGCCTCGTGAATGAGGCCCCCGAGCGGAGCGTGCAACTTTCAACAAGTCGGCGGGTTGTTGCGGCAATTGAAAGCAGAAATAGACCGCGAGACTCCAGCTCGAGTAAAGACACCAAGTCGGACGGCATGCGAGAAATATCTCTGTTCGCGTGGCGGAGACAAGTTTTTACTAGAGGAATGCGCCTTTTGTGACTTTCCGAAAAGAAGGGGAAAACATAATGAGAATATTAGTCTTGTCTGAGACATTCTGTATTTTTCGTACAATAATATTTCTAAGTTGTACTCATTTCTGTGGGTTACATTACAAACCCACCAAACCTTTTCGATTTTCCCATTTTATTTCATTTAGCCTTTGAAATCGCGAGTATGTAACAGGCTGAACCCAAAATTTAAAACAGAAACATGGGAAATGTAACAATTCTGTATTAATGTTAATAACATAGAACCTCTGGTGAGAGAGTAAAATGAAGGCAATACCCGCATGTAATAAATGGGTATCTTCATTCGTGTTGCTACCGATGCTCCTCAAATAGAGATGGAAGTGACCTGAGTGGCCTTACTGAAGGAGTTAACGCGAGCCTAGTAAGTTGTTGAGCAGCCACGGACGGAGAAAGCCCCAGAGTAGCTCCCGGAAGTACTTACAGGGCGGAATTAGCAGTTTAATCTACTTAAACGCGCTGGTGCGTTAAGACTTTCCGTAGAGGGGCAAACTTGTCTAGCATATTATTTTAGAGGGTTGTGAATGAAGGTATGCGACCAAAACATATCAGAATTGCTAAGATGTCCTTTTTTCTATTGTAAATTTTGTTGAATGGATTACTTTAGTTTCTTCTACAAAAGTTCATGTTTCCGTAATGGTTTTCGCAATGGTATAAATACATTTTTGCTGAAATATTAGAACAATTAGATATGTTACAATAATGTAACTTAGTGCAAACACATGTAGTGTCGGAACAAAACTGTCTAGCCAAATCGTGAACATTATGATAGCCGACAAATTGAGAATGGAATAAAAGTATTATGTTAAATTAGCGTATTATCTATATCTGTTTTCTCTTGGAGTAAACAAATGATTTCACACTCATGTTGTCAGAAAATGATTTAATCTGTAATTAACAGTGGCACTTAAGAAGTACCACACCTTTTTGTTGCTGAAAGTTTGAAATAATTAATTTTTTCGTACTCTCCAGCAAGAAAATAATTCAATTTCATACTTCATTTCTGCTTGCGCTACATCTTCTAGATTTAACATTCATATTTTAGAATGCTGATGAGAATTTGATGTTGAATTTGCCTTTTTTTGCATTCCTTGCCTTTTCGTTGCATTCCTACAATAATCTTTGGTGTATTGTTTGCGACATATGGCGCCTGAAAATGTATATCTAGAGGAGAGCCCGCAAATAAGCGTTCGCACTTCGATTGATTGACTGATTAATTGTTAGTGAGTCCGGGCGCGTGAACGGCTAAGGTCATTAGTCCCGTAAGTGTAGCGCTTTCTCCCCCTCGGGAGTTGGCTGTGATCTTCCCCCGCTGGATAGCGAGATCTGGCGCCGACCTACCGTCGGCTAGCGGGGTTTTCCGCCAACGAGATATCTTTCATCAGCGGGGCACCGCCTCGGCCGGGACAAGCTCTAAGCTCCCGACGAGTCTCCCATAATGCGTGGTAGTGTATTGCATATTAGAATAAGTGTGTGCAAGTAAGGGGTGAGGATAGGACGAGGATGAGGTAGGAAAGATCACGCGCGGTCTGTGGCCTGTTTGTTAGAGTACTGATTCAGCATTCGCCTTTTGTTGATAGGAAAAAAACACGGAAAACTACCGATCAGAGCAGCCGGCCGCTAGAATTCTCCTCCAGACGCGCTTGGACTCGCTCCTTGGCATTAGTGACCCGTTCTCAAGAAGTGATGAGTTCAGCCGAGGAGGCTCGCCACGTGGGATGAATTCAGCACGCCGTTCATTGCCCATCCCGCCCATTTCGGCGTCTTCGGCGCCACATGCGCCACTTCTTCGCGTTTAAGGTTTTGATTAAAAAGCGACCATCCGAAGGAAAACGTCACCCTCCTGCTCATTTATCTCCGGTCTGTTGTATATACCAGTCGTGCTCCAACGCCGCCAACCCTTTCCCCTCGCCCTTCCTTCCCTGTTGCCACATCTTGGATGCCTCTTTCCCGCCCCTGCCTTTTCACCCTCCCCCGCCCCACTCCAACCCTCACATCCCACGCTGAGTCGCGATGAGTTCTCCCTTCTGGGTGAGCATTTGCCCCTCCCCCTCTTCCGCATTTTCATCTTGCCTTTCGCCAGATGTCACGCCGCCGTCGTCTAGATCGCAAACAGCGTTTCAAAGGCAGAATTTGTGCATTGAAATCAATAAGAAGAGAAACTGTCATTTGGTTTTTCATCTTGCGAGCTCGTTCCCTCCGCGTTTCTTCAGATCGGGGTTTATCGTTATTTTGAAGCCGGTGATCCGAATGGGAGGCGGCCTGCACCGAGAGCAATACGTACTTTGTGTTGTGTTTGATTTTCTCTTTGAAATTATTTGTTAGAGAAAAAGTTTCAATGAATATACGTTTTCCAAACAACACATTCTTTCAGTCACTCACTAAGTGTCGAAAAACTGTCATAAAATGATGATCAATGGATCTGTTCGTATTTTATCCGTCCCAGGTGGGCATTAGTCACAGGGCTCTAGCTCAAGTAAGGTGAATGCCCAATACTGGGGAATCTTGTGTGCTCGGAAAAAGTATTTTGGCAAAAAAAAAAAAATCGTTCAAATTTGTGTGTTCCACAGATTCGGGGTTGTTTTACGTATATCGCGAAGACAGAAGGCCGGAGCATTGTCAGAAGAAATAAAAGATGTCATCTTCGTCAACATACTAGCTTTATTAAGAGAGCCGGTTTTCGACGGCTTTGCCGTCATCGTCAGTCTACAAGATTCAGAAAGATATAACAAAATTATAAATAAATACACAATAAGGTAGAAAATTAAATTATCTTAATAAAGCTAGTATGCTGACGAAGATGACCTCTTTTTCTTTCTTCTGATAAGAACGTCAACAACACCAAATCAGAATTCCCACAATTCGGAGCATTGTCGCCAACACAAAAAACGCACAGCGAATCATACGAGTTTTATAGTATTAAAGTTCGGTTAGGTGTGTAAATGGAAATTTATCACTGATATAGAGGCTCAAAACTACTTACTTTTCTCTCACTAGCCTTAAAAATCCCCCCGCTTCCTGATCTCTGCTTATCACAATCTGTTCATCGACAATGTAACGTACACCACGTATCCTATGGGGTAAAGTCCTCTTCATCCGACTTGTTTGTGATTTGCTTCTAAGCTGTTCCTACGTGACCCTAATTTTGTCCACCACATTTTGGAGTGAACTTTAAGCGGCTAATTCGGAACTTAGCTGTATCAATACTTTAGCAGTAACATGTACTACATTTGCAGAAGATATTTTTCTTAAACGTTTGCTGCGAGGTACTTCGTACTCATAATTTCTTCTACTGGTTAGAGCGCGTTAGAATAGCGTTTTAATGGCTTAAAAGCCTTCAGCCAAACCACATAGTATCAGGTTGGGCAATTATATGTAATTACCTATTAAATAAGAAGTAATAGTTTCTTTTAAGTTTGCGTAATATTTTTGAAATAAACCCTTTTATTATACATGAATAGTTAATAAATTAAATGTAACTAATTTTGAGGCACTTTAAAAGGTTATTTAAAGTTAAATTAATTAACAGCAGACATGAATTCTTAGTATTTAACGAAAAATAAATACATGTCACCCGTAGGTAATAATGGAAATTGGCGTTTCGTATGTAATTAAATGCACTTGTAAATCTCGGCAGAAGCAGGGCCACGCGATACAATTATTGAAATACCTAGTAAGCATTAACGCTTTATTCTCTAATTTCCTTGATTTCTCGCAAAGCGGGCGTCTGTCGTTACTTTGATTAAACGATAAAAATAGAATTGGTATGTTATAAAGAATTCTATGAATTCTTCACATGCAAAATGCTGAAAGAGGAGTATTTTCAATTGAATTTTACTACATTTTACTCAGTTATGAACAATTACAAAATACTTGCGTTCGGCAATACTTTGAGGTAGTGTAACCTTAAGGCCGAGGAACAAGAATGTTCAAAATTATCATAATGTTCTAAAATAAAATTGTTTAAAATCTTAATGGAGAGTTGACTTTCTGAGTAAAACTTTTATTATATTTTTTAGAATAATAGGAACATACTGTTCTACTTTACAAGAGGTGGAAAGTAAAATATGACATCTACGCTATTGTAACACGTTCAATGGAGAAGAATGTGAACAATTGTGACGTTTTTTCCCGGATGGCCTGGGCATACATCAAGATTTAAATATTTCTGTCTTTCTTCGGCACGCCCTTCCCAATGAATGCATGGCTTTGCTTCCCCTCCCAGAAACGCCTAGAACAAATAGTTGTAATGTTTCAGAGAAGCCGCAGCGAGAAAAGTGGCAGGGCACGTCGTCGCCTGCGCCCCTCATCCCTCCCCTCCCAGCCCAGCGGGAAACAGAGACATTTGAGGAGGGCGTCGACATATCGGTCGGTCATTTAAAAGATTTACCTCGCGCGGGGGGACGCAAAAAGCTAGACGCATGGCCCACCATAATCCTTTTACCTCGCAATAGGAATGTTGTGTGCACACTCAATCTTGGGCCGCGTGCGTTTTACACCTGAGGCTTAATGGGCCCAAGGAGCAGGAAAGGGCCCCTTTCACCTCGAGGAGGAAGATGGGAAGGGGGCGGGGCGCGAGAGGGAGCTTGAAGGCAGGAGATGAAAATGGGTGCGGTACGCCCCATTTAATACGGAACTATATTTTTGTGCGGCGAATATCATGATTTCCGCGCGCGCCGCAGCGAATTTTGCGTGCGGCGCACCGCACCGCCTCCCCGCCTCCGCCCCCGCCCCACCTCCCAGGAGATGGATGCCTCCGCCCCCGCGTCAAGAGGGAAACCTCTTACTGTCGCCGTTTCATTACTCTTCGCAGCCGGCACATGTGCTGAAGTCCGGAATCCTTTCTCTCACTGTGGAAACATTCGCACCCACGATTAATTTTCCGTGCTCTGGCACGACGGGTTGCAGGGTCGGCGGGAGGGCGGGTCGGGAACGGGGACGAGAACGGGGCCGAGGGCAGCGTCGCGCGCGGAAGGGCGATGACGCCGGGGTCGAGGCGAGCCCCTGCTGGGAGTTCTCGCGGGGATAACGGACAATCCCCGGGCGCGGCGGGGTGGCGTCGAACCGCCTTCGCCGCCCGCGGCGCCGCCTCGGCCTCCGCCGCAGCTGCCGGAGACGCTTCGCGTTGCTGCGCTCTCGCCACTGCTTTCGCCTTCGTCAGCTTCCTCCTTTGCTTTCGCCCCTTGCGGTTACACAGCAAAAAAAATTCTCTTCATTCCAATGGTTCTTTGTTAAATATTTTAATTATTACATAGGTCATGCGTTACCCTAGTATTCTAGGAGTTTCCCTTTTCATTATTTACTTTATGGTTTTCATGCATTATTTTCTGTTGATTGTTGTTTCCAGACTTAAACTTGTACTATTGTTAGGACTGATGATGGTTGAAGAATTATGCTCAAGCTGTGGAAAATTATGTTGAAAAAATCGGATAAAACCGTGAAAAGAACACTCTTTCACGTTCACGCTTGCTCCAATCTTCTCTGTCATTCCTAACGTCGATGTTGGGAATCCGCCGTAATAAGTTCGTTTTTCGTTTGCAGGTTATTGATTAGTTTCACAATGTTCCTCCCTCCTCCTCAAGACTAGCTCCGTCACCTTCACTCAAGTTCTTACATCCTTCAGCTCAACAGATTCCTTCCCCAGTCCCTCCCTCTTCCAACCCTTCACAACCTTCCAGCCAGCTTATGCCTAAAGAGCTCGAGGTGCATGCGTGCTGGCACACGTGACGCCGTAGCGCAAGCAGGTGGAGGGCGCAGACACGGAAGCGGGGAAGCACCTTGGGGGAAGCTGCTTCAACTCGGCTTCGTCCTCAGCGCTCCGCCCACGCAAGGCCTCACCGCGAGTAATCCGCGCCAAGTTCAGCAACTCCGCTCGCCCCCCCCCCCGCCGCGCCGCACCCCACCTCACTCCCATCGTACCCCGCCCCGCCCCGCTCCGCAGCCCGCTCTACGTAACGAGCTCGCCTCCTGACGAGATCGCGGATGGAAATGAAGAGGGCTTCGTGACGCCGCACCATCCACACACGCGCACGCCCACGCGTTGGGGCGGGGCGGGGCGGGGCGGAGCGGGGACTGTCTGACGCGGCCCTGCGAATCGATCCTTTAGCATGCGGCCACTCGCGGGGAGCTGGCACGGGGCGGGACGGCGCGGCGGACGGCGGGCATTCGTGGGGCAAAACAGGGTTCCGGGCGGGACGGGGCAAGGCGGGAAGTGTTCAGTGGTTTTGCGGTCGGCGTAGCCCCCGATGATGAGCTCCATGCTCGTTGATTGAGGTGCGTCTGGCGTGTAGTGATGTTTGGGCATTTGACGCGACTACCCTATTTTCTCGAGATCGGGGTCGAATCCCGATTATCGGCACTGTCAGGAGAGAGACGTTTGCGGATACCTAGTTGTGCGGATTATATCTTCAATAAACAACTAGCATGAGCATAAATGATTGATTAGTTCCATTTTACCACTAGAAACATCGATTCATTGAAAACTGATTACAAACAATCACATCTTACTGCAAATGAACTTTCGTATTATAGAATTTTGGACCACAGGCAGGGATGAGACGAGGCGAAATGTAACGAATGAACTTAAGGAACTTAACAATGTCTATTTCCTTGGGATATTTTATAATTTTTCATCACTTCTTCTATAGTACTACCAGAAGTTTCCTGCTTTTCACAAGCGTTCATAGATGAAAATTATGACGCAATGGACCATCAGGAAAGTAACGAAGCCGCTTAGAAATAGAGACAGGAAAATGAAAATTCAGAATTCATCAGTGTTTTCGTATTTAATATATTTTTTAAAATTTTCTTGGAGAGGGCCAGGTAAAGAAGATGTACGCGATATTATAACGTCGTTTAGTAACGAGCTGAGGAATACAAAAAATGCAAATGAATGGCTGACGTGGGCGCGGTGCTTCGCAGCTGACACTGACGCGGGTGAAAGGAGTTCTTCGAAGCGGGACGCGCGCCGCTTATCAGCAAGGGGTGAAAAGCGCCTATGCTGCGAAGCTCCGACAATCAGGCGTGTAGATCGCGCTTTGAGCGTAAGACTGCCGCTACACCCCTCTCCGCTCTGTGCCGCTACAACTCCGCTCCGCCTTGCCCCGTTCCCACCCGATCCGTCCCGCCTCCCTCCGCCTGCCAAGCCCCTCGCGCCCACCCCCGTACCCTACCCCACCGTAGGGTGCGGACCCTACCTCACCCACCCCATCCTGCCCTATCCACACCGTAACCCACTTCACATTACCCCACCCACCCTATCCTACCCCACCCCACCCCACCCACACACCCTTCCCTACCGTACAACACCCTACCCCACCTCAACCCATCCCGCCATGCCTCACCCCACTCCAGCCCTGCCGTGCTCCACCCCACAGCCGCTCCAGCTCGTTTCGATCCATCATTTCCCCGCCCCAACCGTCACACCCTTTCCCACTCCACCGCTCTTGCCCGCCTCGACCCGCCCTTCCCTATCCATCCTATCTCTCCATTCTACTCACTCCGTTTCCTAGTCTGTTCCATTTTCTCTTGCTCCGTCCGTTTCTTGTGCCCTGTGCCGCTCTTTCCCGTCTCATTCCGTCCTCCCCGGCTCGCTTCTTCGTTTTGCAATGCTCGACTCTGCAGCAACGCGATGCGATAAGGTTCTCACCGGCTCTGAAGAGTTGCTTGAGACAGAAAGGCGTAATGTTCGAGATCTTACGACGTTCTGTCTTACTTTAGCTGCTTTGCAAATTCTGTTCCACATTTTAGTCCCTTCGACTCGACGAAAATGCACAATGTTTCTACTTTCGGTAGTGATTTGATACAAGAAAATAAAGCGTGTTTCACCAACAAGCTAATTGTCTCTCTTGAAACATCTTCGAACTGGCTACCGCTTCTCAGAAGAGTGTTTCCCGCGAAAGAAACCAAATGACGGGGTGAAGAATCAGCATGATAAGGTTTCTACAAATACTGAGTGCGCTCTCTTGAGCTTAAATAGAACTTATTCTAACGTTTTAAAAAATAATGCTGCTTTTAGAGTATATTTTCGTTGAATTTTTTATTGTGAGGGTGTATAAGTTTCTCGTCCAGAACTCTCGTTATTCTCGTGTATCAATTAGGAAAAAAATTTGAGGACATTTAATTTGTACCATCTAAGACTTCGTTAATATGATTCTCAAACGGAAGCCATGGCGTTCAATAAGTTATCTTCTTGAGCATTAATATGAAATTTTGTATCGAACTCACCTCATTACTTTTCAACGCAGTCCCTATTGACTTCAATACACTTGGTCTATTTTGCCTCCACTGATCCAATACTCTCAGAAAAGAAGGAAACATTTTGACAGTCCATACAGCTTCCTTAACTGCTTCATCGTCAAAAATAGTTGCACACACATCATTTTTTTATGTTTCGAAACAGAAAGTAGTGATTGGGAGCCAGATTTGGACTATATGAAGGATGATTAAGTTGTATGAAGCAACCGTGTTCAAAATCTCTCACTTTCTCATGATGTACAAAATTTCTCATTGTCTCTGTTGACCCGCACGTCACTGCACTTGCTACCTTCTCACATCAAGAGATTACGGCAAAATGATTTGAATCTGAGGCCGAATCATACCAATTCATGTCCCAACTTACCTTGCACATTCAGCTCTCCAATAATGCCGTAAGATACCGAGGTAGATAACATTGATCGTCCCTCGTACTTATGGGAAAAGATATTCCACAGAGTAATTAGTTATATACCCGGTGGAATAATCATAGATTAAAGTGTCTCACTCCTAAAATGTTTCCATCTACGAGCAGTAAAATTCTTATGTGAGATCTGCGCTTACGCGAAAACGGGCCAGAGCCCTGCGCGAGGGGATAAAGAGACAAGACCGAAGAAAGGAGAATGGAGTCTTATCTGCACACGTAACCACCGCGGCGCGCCTCACCGCACCGCGGTCGACTCGCGCGTGTGCAGATTATCCTGCAGGGGGCGATGTGAGGCGGCCCCGGCGGTGGGTCTTCCTGCCCGGGACAATCCAGCCAGCGGGCCGCGCGCCGCACATGAACCGCGCGATAATGCAGGTCACGCAGCCGGTCCCAGCGGGGGGCCTGCGGACGCTTTGGCGGCTGGCGGCCGCCCCCGTCTCACTCCCTCTCCCTCGCCCCTCTCACTCGCTCTCTCTCAATCTCGCTTTCCTTGCCCGTCCCTTCACCGGTCGGCCAAGATCTTCCTGTTCTGCTCTGCTATTTCTTCTCGCCTCTATTGTTTAGTAAAACTTTAGAGGAAAGATAGTATTTCCTTCACGGTAGATCCTCTTTTGTAGTCATGGGCGATTTTCGACGGAGTCTGTGCGTCGCAAGTTTTCTGTATCTCGTCACCTCAGATTCAAGCATTGTTTCAACAGAACGTGCAAATTACGTTCCCTTTGTGAGCAGTGTATTCAATCGTATTAAAGATGACAACATTGTGTAAACGCAACAACGCTAGGTTACATATCTATAACCCGTAGCAATCTAGATAATTTTCAAGAAAGTATACAGCCATGTCTTGAATCCGCTATAAATGAATAAAAATTTAAAAAAAATATTTTTTTAGAAGTTCATTTTATTTCTGTGGGCCTTGATTTCTAGTTGCATCATCAAATCCTCACGTAAAGAGCCTACGTGACAACTCTAATCACTTGGTAATCATACATTCGATTAGTGCCAGAAGTAGCAAACATCATGTTAAGTACATGAAAAATATAAACTAAGATTTTGTACAACATTGTGAATAACTAGGAAAGAAATGTTTTTCATCTGATAAAATATTTCGATCAATTTTTTATTTGTTCTCCGTCTCAATCGAGTGTCTCATTCATTTTCCCTCGCCGCGTATGGACCCAGAGGGTAGGAGTTAATGCTGAGAGAGTAGTTCATTGAGTACCGATAATTCCGTTGCTTGAGAGCTGCGAATGTAGCTTTTCACTCTTTCTCTCACGAACGTCACATGCCCATTTACTACTTTGATATTAAATAAAATGAATGTTAAAAAAAGAAAGACGTTATCTGAAACGAAATACTCCAAATCCGAACGCCCTAACATTAAATAAATCCGCTAGCATTCATTCAAATTGCCATGTTCTCCGGAATGCATGCAAAGGACGATTGTGCGGACATGTGCGAGTGTTGCGCACTGCAGTAGCTCGCGTCCCGCACTGGGCTAGTAAAATGCAGCGCAAGCGGACTATTTGCGCAGTCCCGTGGGCACCCGCACACCGGCACGCGCTGCACTCCTCCCTCTCCCCTCCCCTTCCCCTCCCCTCCCCCGCGCGACTCGCGTAGCGCAGCGCGGCGTCCCCGCAGCCAAGGCAAACGAGCCGGCATATTGACAGCGCGGAACAGGCGCGGCGCGACGCGGTGCGACGCGGCGGTCGCCTGGCGACATCAAAGCGGCGACCGCCACCGCCGCCGTGGGGTTAATTGGTGCCCGCGGGGAAACGAAAGGGTGTTGACTCCATGGCAGCGGCGGGCAGGCGGCGAGCCACCGCCGCCGCCGCGTGCCGGAACCCCTTCGCCCCCGCGCGGGCCGCCAAGTCCCCTCTATCCCCGGCGCGCCGGGAGCCCATTACCTGCCTCATTAATCAATATCAGGGAGCAATTAAAATATTAGCGGAGGTCGAGGCCCCGCGGGGTCCGGGCCGAGCGGCGGGAATGTGGAGATGGAGACGTAACGGGCGGCTCTGGTGGTCGTGCGGGGAGATTAGGGGACGCGATAGCGGTCGCAACGGTTACGTGATTCGGTCAGAGAAGGTAGATGGAGATTTCGTTCACGAGATAACAATTCCAAAGGCTTGAATAGGCAAATAACGGAGTGCAGAGGCCTAGAAGCTGACGATTGGTAAGTGAGGTGTAGCGGTAGGTACAGGACCCGAATGAACGATAGTGGAATTGTGAACTGAGAAGTTGCGGTAGACAGAAACTGATGAAAAAAGGACTAAGATACTGAACTGTGCAAGTATCCAACAATCAATAAGCAATTTTAAAAATAAAAAAAGCAACTGAAAAAATGAGTATTCGCGCAAAAAAGCAACTGAAACTGAATGAAAACAAATATATTTTAGTTAGACTAGTGAGAACCCGTCAAAATTTGACGGTGAGATCTGAGATAAATGTAAAATACTGTGCCCGGACTAATGTTCACAATGTTGCGTTGTTTGTATCTTCAGGGTATAACGAAGATATTTTGTGATGTGGAGTTTCCAAAATTTTGAACATGTATGGCCCATGACCAGGTGGCAATGCAATATCGGCACCAAATGACACAAAAGAAAGAGCACTATTATACTGACGAATATTATTTCTAAAGTTTTCTCATGTGTCATCATCTATAAACAACTTTGATTTCTTCTGGCATATTGCTCGAAGGTAAACATACTTTCCCATTTAAGCAACACAGAGTAAACTCGTTTGCAGAATTTCTCTCACTTGGGAAGTGCAAAGCAGAACAAAACTGACATTTCATAGACAACGACCCAATAGAGAACGAAATGACCTCACTAATACGACTTCTACGCTGACTTTCTCTTTCCCCGCGTCCACTTAATGTATGTTTGCGTCTTTTGGGGCTCGTGGGCAACGATCGACATAATCTGTGTACAACTTCACTACTTCAGTACAACCGAGCAAAACCCACTGTCCGAATGTTCTCTACAAAATACACCACAAAAGCAAATACATGCCAACTATCAATGCCACAATGCAATTATTACACTGAAACAAAACCTTGACGAATTGTAAACAAATCTCAATAATCAAAACAAAACATCAAGCAGCGCCACCATGAAGCAGCTTTGGAAGAAAACAATTGACTATTGATAAGCGTACTATTAAAGAATGATTTAATTAATTAATTTATACCGTAAATGTTGGTGAATCAACACTAACAGTATCTGATAACACATCTAGAGATCACGTTCTTTCATTTAAAGGAAAAAATACTACAATCGGTTCAGTAGAAGCTCTAAACGAAGCCATGGCAGAATACCTTATATTTTTAAATATATAGATAAAGTACACAGTTTTGATCATTGTGCCTTCTTCACCTCTGATCAAGGCTTTCTCTCAACTGGAGCAGGAACATCTATTTGGGTTTCTCATGAATGGGAACATAACTATATTGTTGCCTCTTTCCCCCTCTCGAAATAACGACCGATATGTAATCGGTCTAGGCCTTGTCAGGTAGCCAAAAGTAAAGGGGATCCGGGTGTCAGAGAAAACCGTACCCTAACCTTTCAAATCCCGATATTCATCACAGATGGTCTCACCATATGGAAATCATAGAAAAGATATATATCCATATGGTAAAGCTGACGAAACAAATCTTGAAAGGAGAAACACCTCAGAAGAAAGGTGCTTTAACTCCTTTTTCCTGCCCACTAATAATTTCTTAGTTGAGTTTCAGGTCTTAAGTCTCGTTCTTCCTTATACTCACTATTTCTTACACACTAAGCAACTGCACTACAAGGATTGGACAGGATTTATGTTTGTATTAACATCATTTGCAACATCGTTTTTAAGCGCCCGGCGATATCGCGCAAACATTAAATCATCCGCCTGCAAGCCGTCGTGCCGGAGCTTTGGAAGTAACAGATTTATGGGATTGTCCACGTGCGCGGATGGCCGTCCGTTCTGGTTTTGTCGAAGGGACATTTCCGTGAAAGAGACCTCTCCATTGAGATCCGCTCGGGCGTCTGGGTTCATCACTCAAACGTCGACGCCGAAGTCGGCGAAGGCCGTTCTCCCGCTCCCGCGCCGGCGAGGCCGTAATAAATGTGAGGCATTCTGCCCGCGACAGAGGCCGCCGAGGAAACGGTGAAAGATTTCCCCCTTCGCTGGAACACGTGGTCTCACCGCCGTTCTCTTGCCATATTCCTCTTTGTTTCTGTCTTTCTCTTTGTTTTCCTTTTAGTGTCTACACGGTCTCTTTTTCTCATCCCTCTCTTCCTCTTCTTTAATATTTCTTACAGTTACGATGTCTTATTAATGAAGTTCTATTTCTCTCCATTCAGCGTTCTTTTTTTTCATTTCTTTTTGTGTTTTAATGTTTTTGATCTTTGCCCACTCTTATAATTTCAATTTTATCTCTCAATATACTCGTATGTATCCTTCTTTGACTTTCCTCACTCTTGATTAGGTTGACTGATCTCGCTCTCCCTCTTTCGATAGTCCACTCGCTATGCCCTTCCCCTTGATTTTCGCATTCTGTGGCCGGCCTCTTGATGCTGGTTTGCACTATTTCTTTCTCGGCACTCTTGAGCCCGTCTTTTCTCTCGCACGCTTTTTCTCCTTGTCTCGTGTTCCCGCTCTTCTCACACTCCTAATATGTCACTCTGTTTCTTTCTCTTATGGTCGGTCGTGACAGGGAGCCTTGGTGGTAAATTCGGCACATGCATCATAGGTTTAGCGCAAATGACTTGTGTCGCCCGGCCAAAGCGCTACCGCGGGCCTTGTGAGACTGTGTGTGCGTGCGCGCGTGAGTATATATAAGAGAAAAGCGAAGCAAGAGTGAACATTGCGGGGAGAAGCGAACGTGTTAAAATCATGCAATTCTGATATTATGAAATCACGTTCTTAATTTAAATAATTCCTAAAATAAGTATCGTTTGAGATCAAACTGGATTCGTCCTCAAAGTAAATGTCCGGAATGTATTAAATTCATTTGATATTTCTGATAATTTCATCATAGTTTGCCTTCATTAGATTGTTTCGGTATTGCAATGCCCCCAGACCTCGTTTATGCCACTAAATTAAATGTATCTGTAATAACATAATTGCTTCAAATTCGTAGATGTAAGAGATGGAAACTTACAACTTAAACTTTAAAAACTTGAACGATAAAACTGATGATCATCATGATTAATGGAAACATTTTATTGTGACTGATATGACACACTATTATAAATTTATGTTTGCTTGATGTTTTTTATTTATTTAATGGAACAGTTGAAGAAACCTCATGGTTATAGGTTACTGAGCAGCTACATCCGCAGCATTTACTTAATACCGTCACTTCTATGTGGTAGAATCACTGCAAAGAACATACAACATAGCCTCGCCATCTGCAAACACAGATCACACTGAAACCGTTTTTCTCTCCCTTTGTGAATCGGATGGGGAAAGGTATCTCTCGAATTTCGCCTCGTCTCAAAACAACCAGAGTGCTCTTTTGCTTTCACACTCTTAGCCCGCCTCCCCCCCCCGCACCCCAGCGCCTCCCTGTGCTTTTGCTTCGTATCCGCGCCCCCCTTCGCCCCCGCTCCTCACACCAACGCCCCGCCCACGCATCCCCGCTCGCGCGAACTAATCCCTCTCGTTAAGTATCTTAGCGGGTCTAATGTCATTAACTGAAATTAACTCTGCATTCACGCCCCGATGCGCGCGTTGCGACACAACGCCCAATATGTTGACATTAGCATAAAACGCTTTCCGTGTTTTTAGCGCGTGCGACCTCTGCCGCCCCCTCTACCCGTCTCACTGTTATCCCCTCCCCTTCCCCTCCACCCCCGAAAAAAAACCGCACCGCACGCGCGGTCCGGGTACATAGCGAGCGCGGGGCGTGTTTCGCGCTGTATCATAGCTCATGATGGCTCTCATGACGCTCAGATGATAGAGCGCCCGGCTGCGACCGTGGTTTAGAGCCAGCGGCTCCAAATGTCGCCAACCGCTGCGGCGCTAAACGACCGTGATGAAAAGGCGGCGATGTCGTGTCCGGTATTTTTTATAATCTCGTAATTGAAAGATAACGGTGCGCGCCCTGGGATGATGTTGCGGAACGGGGTCCGGCCCGAGCTCGGATTCATTAGGACGACACTGATTAGACGTGGGTTTGAGAGTTGTTTCGACTGTCGCGGAAGTTGCTTAGTTTGGTTTTGAACCATCACTGAAAAACAGAATGTGAGAAACTGTGCTAACATATGCCAGCTACTGAAAAAACGCTGAACACGTAAAAAAAATAAATAACGGGTTTGAGTAAAACTCTGATAAACTTCTTCAATCTGTCGTATCTATGGGTCCCAGTCTAATTGTAAAATAGTTGTTGCTTGAACATCAGTATGTGGACAGTTGGTAATTGAAATCATATAATTGTGTGAAATATATGGAGAAATATGTGGAAATTCACCATGATTTTTAACTTTTAAAATGAAAAATTCTTCTAAAACTGTTTTCACTGATTTCAAACTAAGTCAGTAGATATTTCGTTCATGCTGAGAAATGTGTGGTGTTTTAGAATTGATTGATTATGTCAAGATTCCGGGCGCATCAACTGCTATGACCATTAGTTTCGTAAATGTAGTGCATGATTTATCACGAGGGATGCTGTTCTTTCTTCTCTGGATGGTGAGATCCAGGCCGACCTACACGTCGGCTTGTGGGGTTCTCCCCAACCAGGGGTGTCCTACCAGCTAGGCACCACCATATTCAGGACACACTCTGAGCTCCCGGTTGACCTCCCTACATGAGGTGGTTTTATTGCATGTGAGTGTAAGTGTGTGTAAGTAAGGGACGCGGATAAGTCAAGAAAGAGGAAGGGTTGATCACACATGATCCTTGGCCCGTTGTTAGGGTACTGCTCCGACATGTGCTAGGTACTCCTCGGAAGACCCTCGGACATTTATCGATCAGAGCAGCCGGCCGCTAGAACTCTCCTCCAGACGGCGCCTGAATTCGACCTAGCTGTGTGGTCAGGAATCCAACCCTAGGACCTCCCGACAATGGCATTGGTGTGTCATATTTGATGCACCAGGGCACCCATCTCAACCGGTCAGCGTTGCAGGAGGGACGATGAGGTAACAAGATCATAACGCGTTCGCACGACGCGCGCGGCGCATAAACCGCATGTGTCGATTACCTCTGCACTAGGGGCTAATAACGAAAGAGCAGCGGCGCCGAGATCAGGTTTTCGCCGCGGCGTAATTGAAAGATAACAAGGGCGACGAGCCTTCATTCCAACGGAAGCAGCCGGCGGCATGGCGCACTCCGGCGTGGCGCGGCGCTACGGAATACCGCACCGCGCGGTAGCAGCGGCCCGGTCTCAAACCGCGCGAAACGCAGCCGCCCCCGCATCTGCCGGCGCCGCTCGCCGTCATATGCGCGGGGCTGCGCCCGGGTCCTCGTTACCCCGTGTTTATATTGGGTCTCCCCCCTGGGAGTGCTGGCGAAGTGGGCGGGGCCGCCGCGCGGGCGAAAGGGCACGCCGCCGCACAGTCGTTCCGCGGAGCAAGGCGAAATTCTTCGACGCGCCCCGCCCCCCCGCCCCGCGACGCCCTGGTTTGCTCCCCGTCCCCGCACGCGCGCTCCCATGTTGTAGAACAAGCCGGTAAGTTGACGCCTCTCAAACTCCGCGAATTACAAAGTTTGAAATCCCCTCAATTAAACCGCGACTACTGTTACTGCGAGCCCGTTGCTAGTGGTCATGTTCTGCGGGCTGGCTTCCCCGCGCGACCCGCCGCCGCTGACTCGGAGATGCCCCCGCTTCGCCCCCCTCCCCCTCCCCGACCGCCCTTATCCAGCCGTCGCTACGGCCCCGCCACAGCCGCCGTCGCCTCTACAGCCGAGGCCCTCGTCAGGCTGAAGAGCTCGTCACGAGCGGCACCCAGGCGGAAACGGGGCCCGGCGTGCGGGTGGGGAGCGGGGGACGTGAGCGTGCACGAACTAGTGTGTATGTACGAGAGAGATGGAGGGCGTCGGAGTGTGTGTGTGTGTGTGTTAGAGAGAGAGACAGAGAGGGGGGAAAGGGGAGGGAGCGAACAGGCGAGACGCGAACGCATGAGGGGGGGGGGAAGCGAAGGCGTCGTGGTACCGGAGCCTCCCTCGTCCCCCCCTCCACCCGAGGTCCCTTTCTCCGCCGTCGGCGGCGCCACTTGCAGCGGAAGCGCGGCCGTGTCGGCGGCGACGCCATCCGCGCAAAAACCGGCCGCTCCCCCCCCCCCCACATCCTCGCGCCACCCCACCGCCTGCACCCGCACTTCAGATTCCGAGCGCTCCGCAGCATCGGGACGAATGTTCGCCAACTCGACGCGCCCCTCGAGCCGAGTGCGGGCCGGCGGTGTCGCGTTCGCACGCCGCAAAAGCGGGCCGCGTTCTTCCTTCGGTTTTATGGGAGGCGTTCTTTCTACGCGCGTTTGAATGTTTTGCGAATTTCCTTCAAGTGTTGAACAGCTCTGCCATTTTCGGTCATTGTGACTTTGGTAATTGCTTCTCTTGCGTGGTTTCTGCGGAGTGGAATACTGAGATTAAACTAGAGTGGATTTCTCTAGTTAATTTTTCTTGGTAAAAGTGCGTTTCTGTTCAAGCTCACATTGACATTACTACGTTCCTACACCAACTTTACAAAATGTCTTTTGGTCTTTTTTGATTGCCTGTTTTAAATTTCGCATTCACGTTTAAAAATTAATAAACGCAATGTCAGAATGTAGGTTAATTGAAGTAACGTAAATTGTATCGAGTTAGCCTATCGTAGTTACGTATGTTGGGGCGACCCTTGTAGTTGAATATGTTGCTCTTTTGATACAATAATCACACACTTTTGATATGATAAACAAGTGTATACTTGGTAAGGGTAAAGAATTATGTCCAAATTATTGTTGGTATTATCAGTAATATGATTTCTCCGATCATCATCATAAACGCACATTTCAAAGCATGTGACATTAATCGAACGCCTATATCAATCGACGTTTCCCCCCTCTCCGTTTTTACTGCAATTCATCTCCACCGCACTCGTTACTCAACGCCAGCATTCACCTTTATGAAACAAACACTTTACAAAATAGCAATAATTTCACCACTCGTTGCAATTGTAATCACAGGGGGGGAACAGCGAAATGGATGTTGCGGTCTTCATCCCGTATTATCCGCGCCGCCCACTATCAGCGACGAGCTGGACCACGGCCGCTGCGCCTATCGCATTCACTGATTTTGCATGACAAAAGCGCGACTGGGGTTTGCGGGCGGAGGCGGTCCCCGCACCGATGCGTGCCCGGCGGCGGGGCCGGGCCGGGCGGGGGGGGCTGCGTCGGACACACACTCGCGTGCGGAGAGGAGAGCACGGGCGAGGGTTTACACCTCGCCGGTGCTCCTGCGGCCAGCCTTACGACACTAGCTTGTTGCTCCCCTATCGGTGGTCGTGAAGGTTGTAAGAGGTTTGTGGTTTTGAGTTGATCGTAATATTAGGGATGACCTGTGTTGTGGACACACCGCTCGCCTTTCACCTCTTGGTGCTTGGTGTAACCTCTTCTAGCCTCGTGTTGACTATATTGATTTGTGATGATTGTTTTGGGTTAATGTTTTAAGTCCATTACCCTTCTTTCTAAGAGAACCGTTCAGTCACCGTTGCACAAGACTCTCTTCGCTCTTCTTAGTTACAACCATTTTATACTCTTATTTTGATGATGACGATGTTGATATTTCAACATTGTGACCTTCTAAGGTAAATATTGAAATATAATTAGTAGGTCCGTGAATTGAGTTCGAGAATGGAACTAGAGGAGGAATAAACAGAGTAGCGAAGGATAGAAAAAAACTGCTCTATCTCCAGAATCACAGTTTGTTCGCTTCGCGAAAACTCCATGTTGAATCCCAAAAGCCCTAGGGTAAAGCGAGTAATTCCTTTAGCTATCTTTATCAGCATTCGACTACAGATATATACTTTCAGGAACTTCGCTAAGTGACTGTAATTCACGTATTATGTAGCCATGTTGGGTTCAGTGGTGCTGTGAAAGATGTCCTTTATCTGCTACCCGCTCGGGATATTATTACTCGTAACATTGTCAGACTAAACTATGATATTGTGTACTGAATTGATGCTAGTAATGTTTCTAAAATTGTATGTCATAGGGAACACCAGCGAATGGTGTGACGTCAGTTGCATGATTACTATGACAATGGTTAATTAATGATACTCTAATGAAAAGGACAATGAAAAATAATACAATTTGTTAGACAAGTGTGTGATGAATGTTAATATTTTATTGATTCTTACATCACGTTCGTTCACTATATTAACATATCTCAGAACTTCAGAAAAGCCTTAAGTATTTAATATCTTCTCTCATTGAGATTGTCTCCGAGATATAAAATTCTTTGTAATTTCAATGAAATGTCAGATCTAATTACAAGTCTAATCACCCGGCGTTTCTTCAAGTAAATTATATTTCCTATGCGATATAGTAGTACAAACTTAACGTTGGAATTATTATTTGATATTGTATATTTTTTATTTGTTTTGGAAGTCCTGCTGTTAAAAAATGCATTCAAGAGTATAGTGATCGTCGGACAATTGTTCAGCTTATTAAAATAGGTGTTCTAATGATTAGTCAATCATACGTTAAATTACATTTTATATTTATATAATATCTATTTGTATTAGAAATTATTTATATTAGATTTATTTCTGCCACAACTTTTACCAAATATTTAACATGTAAAAGGGTTGTTACAGGATTTTTTCACTAATTATTCATTTGCTAGTCGCCTCCTCCGAAATAGTTGGTGATTCAATAAACTTTAGGACTGTGTTAGGATCCACAAAATATTTAATTTCGAAAACAACAGATTCCAACAAGCAAAAGGTGAGATACAATTTCACTGTAATATTTGTAGTATTTGGAAATATATATGGCTACTTAGAGTTCATACAAGCACGTGTCTCTTCGGAAGTGTGAGGTTTCAAAATATTTTTTTAAATCCTCCTCTCACCTATTTTAATGTGTCACATGGTTATTTCAGCGTAGTTACAGGATATCGCCCTTTAAAAATATAAATTAATGAGGCAAAAAATCATTTGTTACATTCCATTATAATGAAGAGAGGACACTTTTCTTAGAGACCATTTATCGATTCAAGGTCACCGGAAGCATCCGGATTGCAACTCTTTCTTAAATTCCGTGCGAAGCGAGGGCAGAGCGAGCCCCGAATATAAGGCATTTACCAGCGGTGTGCGGCCGGCCGCGGAGCGAACCAAATTCATATTGAAATGGCGGGTGTTTCGCCCGCTTATGCATTCATGAGCGCAGGGCGCGTGTGGCTGCACCCGACGGCGTGTCGCCCTGCCAGGCCGTGCTCTGCCGTGCCGTGCCGTGCCGAGCCGAGCCCCGCCGCTTGAGACCGTAAACAGGTCGGAGGAAAAGGAAGAGGAGGCGGAAACGAGGGAGAGAGAGGGTTGTAGTGAGGTTTGGTCGAGTCGGATAAGTCGCGGGTATGTGGGGAAACGCAGTGCAAGAAAGGTTGAAACAAGACAACGAAGGCTATTGTTCGAATAGATGTAAACAAGATTCGGAAAGTGGAGAAAAGATAGAAACGACTGCAACAGAATTCAAAAGATAGAGGTGTTAAAAAGAGACGTGCATAGAGAATGATTTTATGTGAATTTTTGTAAGTGATAGTTGTGATATTTTGATTTAATTTTTTATACGAATTCAACAATTTTATTTAATTTAAATATCTCATATTATAAATAAAAGTCAACGTTGCTGCTTATGTTTGGTCGATTGAAAAAAATAATAATTCGCAATGAATAACAAGAACGATCTATGAATAAATGTATTTAATTTTACATTACATTACGCTTAATGAATTTTTATTTAAATACGCAAATATGCGCTGGTAATCCATGTCCTGTGTCTAAATGAGTTTGCAGAGGAAGATACTGATTCTAAAAATAATAACATTGGACCTTTTGAAGAAGTCAAATAGAGTAATGAAGAAGGCAAATATTGTAAGTGATTTTTTAAATATACATTTAAGTTGTGTCAAGGGGCTGAAAAAAAACAACTGCTGGTGATCGTGATCAGTCTCACAAAACAGAAAATACATTTGAGTAAGAGAAAATATGATGTTGTTATTCACTGAATGTATTATGACTCTAAACATATGTTTACATGAAAATGTCCACAGGCTAATATTAACTATTAAAACTGTGCCAACTACGACTTGTTGTATTATCAACGTGCAAATATTATATTGTAAATATATGCAATGAGAATTTGCTGTTTTAATGTAATGCTCGCTTTTGCATATTCGCATTGAAAACATAACCTTAGCTCTCAAAGCCTCAATGTGTCCTAAGTCAGTCATACTTTTTCTATTAAGTTTCCTTGCAAAGGAATATTTTCCTTTAATTTAGCACGAAAATGTTCATTATATTTCTAGTTGAGTTAGCTTTAATTTTTTTTCGTGTTTAGATGTCCAGGATGATGACTGTATGAATTTATATTCAGACAGTGCAAGGGAATCTTGAATGAGAGGACCATCTAATGCATAATTGTTAAGTTTATAAAATATTAATGTTCACTTTTTCGAGTGAATAGTCCTGACATTTTTATACATAGCCAATGGTGCTGTAAAACGTCAAGTATAACATACACTTGCGAAAAATTACATCATATTTTGATCAAAAAGCACATCGTCAAAATATTAATTATTTTCAGCTTCGTAAGCAATTTTAATCAAAATACTAACAAAACTCATCGGTGTGCCATGAGACCACATCCTGTAATGCTAGGGCTAAGATTTCAAATATTTCGAAAGGTATTAAATGAAATAATGAGAGGTCGGTCACTGTTAAAGCAACTACTCACACTAGGGAAAGGACTGAAAGAGAACTGCAACCGTATGACGAAAATACACAAATGCGCAACGGGTTGCATAGACAAAACGCCTGAATTTGAAGGGGAAGATTTTGTGCTCTGGCAGGAAAGCACGGGCCAAACTGTAGTTAACAACTAAAATGCAAAGCTGTACACAGTAAAACCTGTTCAAGGATCGCGAATAAGCATCATCATTTACCCTTTTTCCCCATAAGATACTTGCAAATCTTTTATTCAGCTATCTGATCTCATAACCTACAGGTTGGCACGTTTTCTAGATATCATTTATTAAGCGATCAAAATAATTTACTTTCATTTTTCAGGAGACATAAAACTAACTGGGAGTGAGGGATAAATATTTTTGAATTCTGGTGAGATGCATTTTGATGTGAGGAAAAAAGATTTACTGATGAAAGAAAAGGAGGAAGGTGGAAGGACGTCAAGACAATTTATACTCTTGTTTGGGATTGGAAAGGAGTACGCGGAGCTGTATTGTGAGAATAGAGGTAAATAAAGGGAAAACGAGATAGGAGGTTCAGAATACTCGTAGAGCAATGAGGTGTGAGTAGGTTCTTGATGGCGGGGGAACGGTTTTAGCAAAATAGTGTTGGGAAGAATAAAAAACGGCGAGGCTAGAAAGGTGTCTGTATGGGAAGAAGAAAGACAGTATTTCTGAAGAGAATGAGCGACAGAAGAGCGGAATGCTTAGAGAGGGACGCTGGGATGTGAAGAAAGAAAAAGATATAGGGTGGAACAAAGGCAGGAGCCGTTTGAGAAATTCGTAACTCTGTTTAGGGTGTGCAAAGAAATAAGTCTGAAAAGGCCAAGATGTGTGAATGGAATAAGAAAGGAAAATAGGGGAATTCAAATTAGATAATGATATTATATGCCGGGAGCACTGGGCGTACTGAGGAGAAAGAAATATAGGATATGTGAGGAGGATGAAGATAAAAGGGAACACGTAATAAACGAGTGTGGTACAGAGTGGGAGGACAAGGTAGAACGGATGTATATTACTGAGAGAATGAATAAGGTTCTACAAAGTGATGATAGTGGGAAGAGATATATAAAATAAATTGAGGAAAGACGAAAATGATAGTGAAGGATATCATGAGGGGAAAAACTGTTAATGGAAAATATTTTTAAATAAAAGTTTAAAGAGCGGTGATGTTAAACGTAAAGTAATGAAAAGTATTTCGGAAGTACTTTGGAAGTACCTCTAATCGCGGAGGGTCCATATCACTACTGTAAACGACTCCTAAGTCAATGATCCAAGGCAACAACCAAGAAATGGTGATGCATTCAAGTAAGAACTTAGTAACGCGCGGTCAAGAAAATTATGAAAGAAGTCTGAAAAGAACCTACACGTAGGACTATAGATCAGAAAAGTTAGTTACCCAGTAGGGACACGGGGAACCTATTCAGCCTTGTCAATAATTCTCTACTTATTAAATAAGTGTTGTTGCGCATGTATATTTTGCAAACCACTCGAATTACAGCGAAGTCACAGCGAGAGCGACGTTCAAAATCAAGACACTCCGAAACGTAACCAATCCCAATCAGGGTTAATATCCGCTTTCCCTTTTAAGCCCTCACAATTGTAATTTTAAAATGTCCAGTATAAAATAATATAATAGCGTTCGGGTACAAATACATTTATAATATAATAAAATTGGTAGACGAAATAATCAGAAAGATATATAAATATAGAAAAGATAAACTGTTCACACATTTCATAAAAAAACTGCACATGGGGAAATGTACATAGTGATGAAAATTTTTTTTGTATTACCTTACTGTGAATATCATGCTTGTCTTGCTTCCGTAGAAAAGATATTTCCAGGAAATTGTGTCTGATATACTTATCTTTTAAAGATTGAGAAATAATGAGAAATATTTGAGAAATACTCTTCTTTATTCGCATTGCACTTTTAATGTTACGAGCACATTCGGCGTAGACGTTCAAGTACGCGTGGCGCCTCGCCATTGATCGAATCTCCTATTAAAATTCTTGCTCGCAATTATCTGGAGAATGCCAACGCTGAGACTCGCGTCCCTCACCCCAACGTTCTCTCCCCTCCCCCCCCCACCCTCCGCATTTCCCCTTTACGCCCTCGTGTACGCCACTTGGCGATGCCGCGCCAGCAACTATTTCCCGGAATCTCCGTCTCTTCGTCGACGTCGCCACCGCCGCTCGCGTCGTCAGATTCGCGGCAAAGAAAATTTGCTTATGCGCGAATGTGCGGGCACGCGGCAGATGCGGCGCCCTCTCACGACCGAGCAAGCATGCAAGCAAGCGAACGCGCGTACAACGCATACCGCATCCCGCTATTAGCGCTCATCCGCCGTTCAAAGCGCGCGACGCGCGGAGGCGCGCGAGAGAGCGGGGGAGAGAGGGGCTCCCCTCCGCCCCCTCACCCCTCCCTCCGAGGAGGAGGAGGACGGGACGGCGGCGGGCGAACGGGCGAGCGGGCGCGAACGGGGCGCCCGCAAGAAGCAATCGCTTCTTGTTAGCGACGCACAATGGGACCCCGCCGGCCCCATCAGCGTCGCGGCGATGACGCCGCTGCATCCATCATCATCAGCCGCCATTGTCACTCGCCGCCGCCGCCGCCCACGTCGACGCCGCAGGCGGGGGCGGAGACCGAGGAGGTGGAACGAGAGGCGTTCGGGTGGGGAGGCGGGAACCGTGCAGCTCGCGTTGTTAGAGAGGTTTCGGGGAGGAATGAGCAGGGACAAAACGGAAGGTGAGGGGTTGGTGGGGGGCAACGCCGATAGAGAGTGGAGCGTCCTGGAAGAGAGAGAGAGAGAGAGAGAGAGAGAGGGAGGTGGGGGAGCTTTCAAGAGGGCTTGTGCCTCGTAGGGGGAGATTGAATTAGAGGAATGCTTTTGGAAACTAATAATATATCTTTGTATCTTTGTTGAATCTTCAATATGCGTGGGAAGTGACGAAAAGACATGAAAAGAGGAAATTGGCGAGTGTTGTTCGGTGAGTGGAGATACCGATAAAGGAGATATCGTGCACGAGAGAAGTGCCAATGCATAACTGATTCGAAAGCCTTACCCCTCCTTTTAAGAATAGGGCATGAGAGCCAGCATTGATAAGCATTAAAACGTTACGAATGATGTCCCTGAAAACGGAAAGGGATGTTTAAGAACGCGGAAGCATATCAAAAGTACAGTAATGATGGCGTGCTTTAGTGTATTTGTATCCCGCAAAGGGAATAACGTTTGAGCGATCGCGTGATATTTTGCTTTCGTGATCTTCAAAGGGGTGTTTTCGTATCTCAATCGTACATTGTATTTCACTGATTCAATATTTCTTCAGTGAACTTCATTTTAACGCCGTTTGATGTATGGACTATTTTGTTTTGAATTTATTTTACTTATTATCGGGTTTGAAAAGGAATGTTTAAAAGAAGTGAATATTTTGAAAATAAAATAACCGAAGTAGAAATTACATCAAATTGCGATTTCTATGCAGATCATTTCTCTGTATGAAATCGGTATTGCTATGCACTACTGCTTGTCACTTTACAGGAATGTGTTATGAATCGTATTTACATATGGTTACGGATTAATGAAAGATCAGAAACAACACATTTACCTGCCATAATATTGATACTACTTTCAATTGACTGCTATGTTTACTGTCGCTGCGATTACGAGCATGACGGAAACTCACAAATACGTGTAAATACAGAACTTTGATGATTTTGCGATTATGTTTATTCAACAGAAAACGAATTAATGGTCAATGATTGTTAATTGAATATCATGAGTAATTAGAAATTTTCAAGGAAATTACCTTCATTTTTGAACGCGTTGTTATCAAAATGTATAATCCAATTTTTATTGAAACAAATTGTTCACTTAGTTCATCTTTTTTTTTCTTCTATAGGGTATATGACATCACTTTTATATCCTTACGTAAAAAGATACTATCTATGAAATGCAATTGTTTGTCAATGTGTTGTCGTGTTGGCAATTGGTTGTCAATGATTGTCAATGTGGTGTCAATTTGTCATTGTTGAACAGTAAAGTTAACTTTTATTGCTCATTATGTTTCTCTA
Source organism: Teleogryllus occipitalis (assembly GCA_011170035.1). Taxonomy (NCBI): domain Eukaryota; kingdom Metazoa; phylum Arthropoda; class Insecta; order Orthoptera; family Gryllidae; genus Teleogryllus; species Teleogryllus occipitalis. The sequence goes on from BLKR01001043.1 coordinate 239,459, forward strand.
ATCAAGGTATTATTCATTCGTTTTTGTAATTTTCTCCTATCTATATTCGTATCCATATTATTGTAAAACATATACCACGCAATACGAATGTTACAAAAAATGCATGACTTTGTAACGTTTCTCCAAATAAATTTCCATTGCACAAGTATGTCGGCCTACACCGATTATTGCACAGGATGTTTTAGTCCTTTTAGTGAGGGTGGAGTTTCCTGATATACTTCATCCCGTCGTGTCGCCTCGAGTTTATGCATCTGGACTTGTTTAAATCGATTATCGAAGTAAAGAAGCGATAACCGCAGATTCCGTGTTTCCGTCTCTCTCGCCTGCTCTGCCGCTCGGTTTTCTCTCGTACGGTGCCTCACGTACAGCCTCTCCCCCCCCCCGCCCACCATGCGCTCGGCAAACGTTTATTCTGAGGTATATTGAAATTTTTGGAAGCTATATTGATAGAAAGGCATTTCCGATAATTACGGCAACAAGAATACGCAAGGCACATGTTCCGTTAATTGGAGCGCCATTGACTGCCTCGCTTTGAGCCACTTTTCAATATTCCCGCAGAGTTCGACACTCGCAGCCAGGCCGCCCCCGTGATTGCCGGCGTTGCGGCGCGGCGATCGGCTCCGCCCTCGACCCCGCCCACTCCCCCCCCCCATTTCGCCCCGCCTTGGACCACCCCGTTCGTAATGCCACTTCCTCATCCGTTCTTCGTGCTCCAGTTATACATCCTGACGCGCACTCTTTCTGCTCCCCCTCTTTGTGACGTCGCTGGGATCCGCTGTCGGCGCGTCCCCCTGATACCCGATCGCCTCTTTCATCCCTTGCTTCGCTCTCCATTTCCCTTAACCCTCTCCCGAGCCCTATCTTGCCACACAGCACTCTACCCCTGTCGCTCCGCGACCCCGCCCACAATTGGAACTCTTGCGCTACTCTCTTGGACGTTGCTTGTGAACGTTGTTCCTTTATGTCCGTTTCCTCAATATATTCAGTCGTCTGATAGCCGACTGTTCTCTTCCACCTGAAAATGAAGTCCTCTTTATTAAGCCAGTTTTTAATCCTGGAATTTAATATATTATTTTCAAAGCAAACAGCGGTCCGCACTTTATCGAAGCTGGTTTTAAAGAGGATGATTTCAACGAAGATTCATCTCCTATTACAATATAATTTGCATACAAAGCAGCGACTGCCGGCGCGCGGTCGTTTTACACTGCCGCAATAAATTACACACACTACAATGGGTAATTTGGATTATGCAGAATTAAATGCTGTTTCGCTCTGCCTCGAAGAACGCAGGAAATAAGTAATAAAGGGAGTTGAAAATAGAAATTTATTCTTCCTTGATACGAAAGTCAGTGAAACAGGATGCGAAGTAGAATCAACTGCGCAACAGCACACGGCAATTCATCATGAAAGAAGCAATCCGTGGTTTGCTGGCATCTAATGAAATCGTGTCCTGCGACCGCGGTAAAGAACACTCTCCTACCTGCTGCTGCCGTATGTCAGCGCCCAGGAGACGTCTGGGGCCGAACAAACGTACGAAATTGGAAGAGAGAATTTTGCGACCGTAAAGAAGAGCGGAAATTGCGGCCGCACGTCGGCTCATCAAGCCATACAATAGATCGAAATTCAAAACAAACTGCGGCTGCCCGCCCCGCCGGGGCCTCTTGCGACAAAGCCTTCGGGGCGTGGGGCCGGACGGGCACTTCGCCCTGGTGGGCGGGCTGGCGAGGGGGCGTGGGAGGCCCCGGCGGCGGCGGGCGTGGGCGGTGGGCGTGGGCGCGGGCGGCCACCACATTTTAGCATTACAAAAGCGCGTGTTTGGCGGAATATTTCTGCGTCGTCCTCGTCTGGGGGGAGGGCGCCTCCGGGGAAATATTACCCCGGAACCTCAAGGGGGAGGCGCCGGCGGTGACGGCGCTGGCGGTCGGGCGCGCGGGGGCGGAGGAAGGCGTGAGTTGGGACGACAGGGAGCGTTTCGCGCAAACAAATCGGCCGGGGCGACAGCTGCGGCAGGTGCCGCGCGGGACGCTTCCCTACCACCCGGGGGGTCGATGAGGAGGTGGAGAGAGAGGTGGGCGGGTTCAGGCTCGGGCGGTCAGAGGCGGTAAAGTGTCACCGGAGTGAAGGAGATGGAGATGTTAGCAGGAGCTTGCACAGTTGGCGGAGGAGATGGAAAGTTATCGAATGATCGAGGCGTTGAGAGTAATAGGAAGGTAATACTAGTGAGAGAGAGGGGTTGCTGGAAGTGGACCGTGGTGAAGTGGCGTAGGTGAGATAAGGTTGACGAGTTAGTCTGCAGAAGGTTAGCGTGAACTTGTGAAGGGCGAATGGGAAAAAGCCCGGCAAAGGTCGTAGAAAGCAGGCGGTCTGGCGAAAGGGTGGTAATGGATAGGTCGTCGGTCGAGGCCTGGACGGGGGCGGGGCGGGGGAGGGGAGACGGTCGGAGCGAGCCGCGGCGGAGCACTGGGCCGCGTGTTTGCAGAACGTGCCGGTGGCCGTGCACCACCCGCGCTCCCGCCCTCCGATCCCCCACCTCCCCTTCCAACCCACCCCTCTCCTACCCGAGCCTTTGCCCGCTCCTCTGCACCCCCGCCACCGCCGCCGCCGCCGCCGGGGATTTGCGCTGTTGTCCGAGTAGGCCGCGCCTGCCGCCCTGTTTGCTCCGCGCGCGGGCGCGTTCCGCCGGCGCCGGCACCGCGCCCAGACGCCTCGCCCACGCCCACCTCCCCCCCCGCCCCCCGGGCGGCACAAAGCAGAGCGCCGCTCTGCCACTCTTCGTCACGCTGCAGCCTCGCGACAACGCGTGGCGGCCCGGGGCCCCAGCTGGGATTCCGCGCAGCCTAGATAAGCGTGCACATGCTTACGCGCGCACCTGCGTCCATTAGAGCACCGGCCGCGATGGCACAGGTTGTTATCTCTGCACCGTCGCCGGTCGGGAGGCTCTAGGGTTCGAGACCCGATGGATTTTCCGTACTAAATTCATAGCTAGGTAGAATTTAGAAAGAATTCAGACAGAATTCAACCTGTCTGTAAGAGAATGCTAGGTGGGTTTGTGCGTATTTTTTGTGGTTACTACTATCAGTACAGGTGAATGCCCGAGCAGTACACTAATAAATGGGCCATACAGAGCGTCCGATCTTCTCTTCCTATTCTTTGTTCCCTCTTCTCTCCACTACCAAGCCCTCTCTGCATTACCATGCGTGTCGGGAGAGCAGTCCAGAAGCTTAGAGCTTATCCTGTTGAGGGCTTTGTGAGATACCTGGGGAGAGGAAGTTTCTGCGGCCCGATGTAGATTGGTGCCCTATCTGGCATTCCATCATGACAGAAACATCGACCCCTCGTGGATTATAACACGCATTACACTCAAGGGTCTAATTACCACAGCAGTTGACACTGAACTCCATTAGGGCTGTGAAAGTGCCAATGTTTTGCTAGAGACGTTTTCCAGATTGTATTGAATTGAGATACTAATCAGTAATAAAAAATCATTAAGCACTTGCAATTTACATTATACCGAGACATGGGTGGAACGAAGGAGTAACGTAGGCAGTAAAGAACAGACAGACACAGAAATAAATGATGTATTCAGAGCTCTTTAGCTGTCACACGATGGGAAAATCCTGAACTTTAACCCAAATAATCTAGTACATTTGCAAAAAACATTTTCTCACTATTGTTTTTTTTGCATATATTATGATATTAATACCAATAATACAGTACATTTTTATTCAATGTCTCCTTATGATATTTTTCGTTTGATTCGGTGTTCTCTTATTGCGGTATTGTGAATATATTTTCTTGACTAAATGATATAATATATCCTCGGAAATGTCGCGTCGCGAATAATGCTTTCATGAATATGTAATTAAAGTTTTTGAATAACAGATTTTAGAGATAGATCTCATCGAAATCTTAAATAATATTATATTTGTCTAAGTTACACCAACTGCAAAAGAGTCGAATAATTTGCGACAAGAAAATACTAAACTCTTACGTTTAAGGAAACTTTTGAGAGTAATGCTCGTCAAAGCAACTTCCATCCACTTTTCTTCATGATCAGTGTGCCTTGCGCTGTCGTGCAGTGTCGGGGCCGAGCAAAAAGCTACTCTCGCCTCTGTCGTCGAGTCGCCCGGGCAAAAGAGCAGCGGTTGACTTCATCAAGAAGCGCTCGGCGCTGAAGGAGGCAGAAAAGAAGCTCGCACTGCCGGGAGCCAGGTCGCAGGGCGCCCAGGCCGCTTAGGGGGTCGCTATTTTTATTTAATAAAACGTCGGTACACTTGGCGTGGATTGGCGGTTTCCCTTTCCATTATGCTCGCCCCTTGCACAGCGCTGCGAAATGAGTTTTAGCTCGCGAGCCTGTGAAATCGGATATCGCCTCCAGTCTACAGCGACGCGCCGGGAGCGGAGAGCGTGAGCTGGAGGGAGAGAAAGAGAGGCGCGGGGAGTTGCGAGTGGGAGAAGGCAGGAAGCGTAAGGAAGTGCGTCGGGGCTGAGTTGGGGGGGGGTGGAGGTTGAAGGGTGGGTGCGGGAGTGCACTGGTGGAACGCGGCGACGCTAGGCACGGAGCAAGGAGCAGGCGTCTCCAAACTTTCATAATATCATTCCGAAAGGTTTGGGAATTACCGTCGCGGAAAATTCCCCTCCCTCTCTCCCTCCCCCACACTTTCCGCCACCCCTTCCCGGCGCTTCGCGCCCTGCGGGAGCTTCGCGCCGTTCCCGGTGCAATGCGCTGCGCGGCCGGGGCGTGGAATATGCGGGGCGGGGCGGGGCGGGGCGGACGCATATGCGTAGGTGCATGAGGCGGCCAGAGCAGCCATGCAAATTCTTCACAAAGAAGACATCAGATGAGAATTTTCACCATTAAATGATAAAAGTTATATTCATTTTAAAGGATCATGGACTACTCTCTCGACATGCTTTTTATTTAAATAGATTTTCAGTTTCTAGTATTTCGTTAATTTATACATACTTCGGATTTCTGTCTGAAAGTTGCAAAATGAAATGTGTAATTTATGCAAAGCCACGTTGTCTATGCCAGGAAATGTATCTTGTAAAATAAGTGACGTGTTTTGGGAATTAGTGTTAATATTTCAATAATTGGTCATATTACATCTTGTAATGAAATAATTGTTTAATATAAATAAACAATTATTGTTTGTTTTAATAACATTAATATAATCTCTGGTTTTAAGAAGTGTTTATGTAATGCTACTGGCACAAAGTATACATTTCAAAGTAACAATGCAAACGTGTTTGCGATAATACTCATTAAATTCATTTTAAAGAAGAGTTTCTAAACAGATTTGGTTTTTGTATCACAGAATTTATGTCATTAGTGTACACACATCTACAATTTCGTCCTAAACTGACTATGTTGCTAAGCAATAAATGTTTCATGTTGTCACAACTGCGTATAATGCCGCCATTTATCAATATGTTTCAACGACATAATGAAGAGATCTAGTTACAAAGATAAATATATAAACACTCCTGTAAACGGATATTCGTTTGATACACAAATCCTTTGTTTTGTTCTAAGGATATGTTCATTATAGTGTTTAATTTACGCTTAAATAAAATTTCTTCATTATATTTATCTTTTTTTCAATGCAGTAATTGCAAATTCATTTTTTATTCTAATGTTAATTTACCTATTATTACTTTGTCAGTTATTAACTTCTTTGCGAAATAGTTTTCCAGTTTCATATTATTAGAACGTTTTAAAAATTAAAGAATCTTTTGAATTTTACAAAAATAACTTAAGTTAATAGATATTTTCAACGCTTTATTTACGTGTATGTCTAAACGTAGTAATAATGTGAGAATACATTACTTCTATTAAATAAGTATTAGAGAAGTTTAGAAGTCAAACGTTCCAAAAAGTCTTACGTTTTTCATCTGGCCTCTCAAGATGTTGCAGTATGTACAGCTGTGCACAGCCCTGCACTATTCCGTCTATGCAGCACTAACAACCTGCGAGCACAAGGTCCCTCATGTCATCCGATGCGAGGGTACGACGCACGTCACCGGACTCGAGAACGTGTGTACTTTTTATATTCCTTGAGCGCCGAGGCCCATCTCTTTTTCTCTCTTTTTTTTATTTTTTATACTAGTCGTAGACCGGCATTTTATGATTCGACGTAATGGCTGGGTATCAACAATTTGAGGTCGATATAAAGGAAAGCGGAGGGTGGAAGAAACTGCGTTGGCGGTGCGGGTGGGGATGGGGTCGGGGTCGGAGGCGGGAGGAGGAGGGAGGAGGAGGGAGGAGAGGTGCCTTCACGCGGGTGCACTCCCTTACCGCGACAGCGTCGTGATATACACAACGCCGGTTCGGAGGGCCGGCCGGCCGGCGGGCGGTTGCCCGTGGCCGCCGGCCGCCGCGCGGGCGGGAACGGAGTCACGTCGATAAATATGGCCTCGAGCGCGCACCATAAAGCAGGAGCGGTGGGGGTGGGTGGGGCTGGCGGGCGGAGGTGGAGTGGGGAGGGGTCGGCAGAAACAGCGCCAGGGCGAGTCATCGGCCGAGAGGAAGCCGTGGATCGCCTCCACCTCGGCTTGTGTCAGCTGTACGTCATAACCTGCCGTCGTAAAGCTCCCGCCACGCCCCCTTCCCGCCTCCACCGGTTCCCGTTCCATCTGCCTGCCGACGCAACGCGTCCGCTCGCAGTACTCCGTGAGTGCCCGTACCGGTCACTTCCTCCTTCCCCTTCTTTACACCCCCTTCCCGACTTCCCCACCTTGACCGGACATACCATTCGACGCATATTGTGTTTTTAACATCCGCGGTGCAGTAATCTTGACGACGTTTGCGTGTTGTATTGGAGATTGCTGATGGTCGATACCTCGTTCCTCGGCTGGAGTTCCTTGAAGCTTGGTTCACGACAGCGGATGCACGGATTCCCCGTGGAGCGCTCTAGACGCGATACATGCTAGGGAATGCCTCGCGGGCAGGTAACAGTTTCCTCATAGCTGCATTACGTATGTCGCATTCACGATGCTACAATTCAAACATTGAAGAGCTGAGTTATAGGACGTATACATGACGGGTTCAGATTGTCGATGTTGCTCGTCGATGTCGATGATGTTTTAAATTGTATTCGAGCAATCTTTGCAGGCAGTGGAGTCGACAACCACTTAATTCGGTTATTTTATAATTCATGCAATAAGTGAATTGTATGAGAGAGATCTTCCTTCTCCGAAAAGAACTATCAGTGTTTAATATTACATCTGGAGTATGCAAAGGTGATTTATTTAATGCGCCCATTTTTTACTTTATCGCGCTTAAGAAGGAATTTCTTTAGAAGGAAAAGTTATGTAGTGCTGCGCGAAAAAAAAGGCGAATTTTCGGAAGAAAAATTCTTATTACAGGGGTGTGATAATGAAAAAGTGGATAAAATCAGTTGCTAAATGTATTCTAAAAAATCCTCTAACACGTGGTGCAGCCAGAATCTAAGTTGTGTGGGTCGTTGATGTCTAAAAATCGATTGACTTCAAAACGTTTGTCTGTCCGTCCATCCATCCGTCTGTTTTCTTCAAAGTAGATATTCCCCAATCGATTTGTTTAATGTCGCGGCCCCTTGAATTTGAAACGGATATTTTAATTTTGGAGGGTACTTTACATGATGTCCCTCGGAATTTCCAAAATTTTCGAAAATATGGCGCCATCATTTTGATTAAATTTTGTTTTTGGGTAGTCTAAAGGACGTTTAAGAGAGTAGCGCAAGTCTCATGTTAGTTGAAAAGCCTAATTTTTCGAAAATTGAAAAAAATCAAAGATTTTTTGCGTTTTCCTACAACTACAATTATGAAGATACATTTTTCGGGAAAAATAGATCTTCAAAAAAGGTCATTTAAAATTTTTCAAAAATATCGGTATTCTAGAATAATTGGGCGTCAAACTTTGTCGCTCTCTCTAAAAATCCTGTGCTTCGTGGTCGTAACTTTAAAAATGTTTTGTGGCAGTTTGATGCTACGTAAGTTAGAATGTGTATATTATTTCATATTTCCTTGTTCATTTCTTACATTGGAGATTTTGTGCTACACTTTTGTGGTACATTAATATTTTAGGAATTATTTAAAACTTTTGAAATAAATATAAAATAAAGATTGCTAGTCTTTAGTCGCCCGCTCCCAATTTACTAATTTGGATGCTACGTAAGTCAGAATTTGTATATTATTTCATACTAGCTGACCCGGCGAACTCTGTTCCGCCTTAACAGCCGGTCCCATCTTTTTCTCGCGTCCCACTCACTGTGAGAAACTGTACTATCCTTGTTGCACTCGTGATAATAAAGCAATTGCAGATTTGTGTTTTTCTCTCAAACAAAGAAGAATTAAAAAAAACGCTTCTGCACAGAAAACTTAGGCGAAAAGGCGCGAAAACATACGAAAACGCGTGAAAACGTGCGAAAACGCATGAAAACGTGCGAAATCACGCGAAAACATGCGAAATCACGCGAAAACGTGCGAAAACTTGCAAAAACGTGCGTTCTCACACAGGAACGCTGTCGAACGGGATAAACAGTATCCTATGTCCGTCTCCTGGCTCTTAAGCTTCCTGCTCACCAAATCGGTACAGCCGTCCTTGAGTTATAAATAGTGTAACTAACACGACGATATATAGATATAACGGCGAACGAAAGGCGGCTTTCATTATCGCCTTCTGTTATCAGTGCGGCGTTACAACAATGGGTTACAACAGGCAACAATGACCGCTAACATGCGAAATCACGCGAAAACGTGCAAAAACGTGCGTTCTCACACAGGAACGCTGTCGAACGGGATAAACAGTATCCTATGTCCGTCTCCTGGCTCTAAGCTTCCTGCTCATCAATTTTCAGCCAAATCGGTACAGCCGTTCTTGAGTTATAAATAGTGTAACTAACACGACTTTCTTTATATATATATATATATATATATATATATATATATATATATATATATATATATATATATTTCATTTTCTTAGTATTATTAGTATATAACATAAATATATTTTTATTATATTTATGTTATTTAATTTTAAATTGCCGCCTCTGTGTTAAATGTGAAAACGAATAGATGAGCGGTCATTGTTGGTTGTTTAAACCCTTTGTTGTATCGCCGCACTGATAATAGAAGGCGATAATGACTATTGCCTTTCGTTCGCGGTAATAATAAACTAATACTTTTATATATTTGCAAAATATTACAGTACCATAGTATTTAATAATTACTATTATATATTTTTCTATCTGTTTGCATTTGTCAACGCTATTAGTATTAGATTATTTATTAACTTTTAATTATTTTACTTTCTCGCATACTACTTACGAATAATATTGAAATGCTAAAAAACTCATCCCATATGTTCATGAATACACTGCATACCTTATACAATGAATTCAATGCCAGAAGTATATTTTCATTTGAAGCCTTGAATAAAAAATCTATTGCGTTAAACTATTTAATATTTGCCTGAATCTATTTAATTTCCATTACTAATGGCGAAAAAGTACGTGCTGTTTTAGAGCCACTAGTTATGAGATGTTAAAATATTTCGTTCAAAATTTTAGCAACTCAGAAATATTTCATACTAGCAAACTTAAAGCAACAAATCTCATGTTCTCGTATTGGGGCAACGAAATTTCACATTCTTTTTCTCTCATTATTCTTGTCAGTGTTTTAGATTTGTAGTTTCTGTTTTCAGATGGGTGATATCACATACCTCGACTGTTGAAAAATTAGAAACTCTTTGGAATCCGAATGTCTCATGACCCATGTTTCATGGCGATACTATTAACACACAAATTGTTGTCGAAAAATCAGCTACCGCTGCTGCTTTGTTTTAATATCTTTTGTTCCATGTTTGGTTCTCTTGTTTTATCAAATATTTCACCTCTCCGCGTGCCGTTGCTTCCACAATATTTCTTCTCCCTCGAGTCACCTCAACGGCTTCCTTCCCGTCCGACGCCTGACCACAGGTGGTTCCCTGCCGTTTCCGAGTCTTTGGCCTCTTTCCGCATCGCTGAAACGTTGGTGTTGTTTTTCGGCCATTGCAACCTCCGTTTCCCCTCCGTCCTTCACCTTCCCCTTTCCGGCGCTTCTCGCCTCCGCACGCTCCTCCTCCTCCTTCTACGCCAACTCCGCTTCCGCTGCTTGTCGCTGCAGCCCTTTCCTTCCCCTCTCCCCCTCACCCGCGCGAGTTGGTTTGTTCGAGCAATATCCGCAAAGATAGAGAGATAGGGTTTTATTTCCCGAGCTTCCTTCAGGACGCCATCGATCTGCGTGCCAGACGCCGCCGCGGCCGCCGAAGGATCTTGCTGCCTCGCACGTAAGAAACGTTTGCGTCCCGGAGGGCGCAATGTGGGTCTTGAACGGCGCTCCCGTATTAGTATCTAAAGCTGTGCATAACGCTACTAAACAGCTGAACGGAAAGTTACTCGTAACTACGTGCGTCCGTTATGAGTTTTAACATTTTGCTGTCCGTTAAGAGCAATCGAAAAAAATAAGTTATATCTAAAGGTAGCGTATTCGTGCTGCTCTCTAAAGAAGAGATTTTTATGATTTTCTCTGATAAGGTTGTATTCTTGAAAATATTGAATTATTCAGGCCGATATTACTAATAGCTAACTCGGTTGAATATAAACTTGGGCTATCGGATCGATTTATAAATTTAACCGCGTTCGTTACTCGCTTTTCATCGGCATAATGACCGGCTAGATGATTCAGGGCAACAACGATGTCCCTGCAGTGCCTCTGACCGGGAGGTCCTAGAGTTCGAGTCCCGACGGTGTCAGGATTTTCTACATTAGCTGGATAGGTCGAATTTATTCGCTGTCGGGAGTAATTCTTGCGGCCTGCTGCTCTGAGTGGTAGTTTTTCAGTTTAAAAAAGGCCTTTGTTTTTTCGATTAATACCGGGCGAATATCGGAACACCAGCTTAAAGCGTGTTCTAACTGGTGCAGTGCTCTGCAGGTGGAAAACACTTGGTGGACAAAAACGTGTAGTTTGGCGCTGGATCTCACCAACTAGTTGTGGTGAGGGAAGAACACATCCACCGCTTGATAAAAGCATTAATCAGACTTACGTGAGTAACGATCACGCTCCCGGAAAGATGAAATAATCAATGAATTGGCCTAATACCGTTCATAGTAGCTGTAACGTAGCAAGCACTGAGGCGTCGATAAACGCAAACTGACTTTTGGAGTCGAACAATTATGGTATATCTCAGTATTCTAATCACACGAGACCAATTAGTTTAATATTCACATTTAGTTTGGAGTTTTCATTTTGTTCCTTCTATTTTTTGTTTGTTTTTTACGAGCCCATGTTTTAAAAATAGATTTTCAGAAAGTATGGTGTATGTATTTGGCATGTTAGGGTCGGATTTATCTGATTTTTGCTAGCTAGAGGTGTTCTTAGGCGTGAGACGTCTTTTTATTGACTGTCCACGCCATTTCAGAAAGTATAGTATAAATTTGTTTTCTCAGTATATTGTTTGAACAACGAAGAGTGTATTCCAATACTGGTTCAGTAAAATTATAGTTTAATAAATAGTTAGGCTTAAATCTCTTCAAATTTATATATGGATTGTAAACAATAGTTTTTCTTTTGTCATTACGAAGTATAAGATGAAAATTACTTGAAATCTGAATTGATGATAACTTTGGTGCTAATCAGTTTTCAACGTGCATCGTAATATTGTAGTCGTCAAATTGGTTTCAGATTTTGTTATCATATTTGTATATTATGCAGCTAAGAAGATAACAAAATGTAACTTATAATTGTTATGCTGCAACAGGTGTTGATTTAATTTTATTGTCAAGAATGATTAAAATAACATTACTGATTTTAAAATTTAATTTTCAGCTTTATTTTTGAATATTTCATATGCTTCTTGAAATTTACATGGGTAAAGTGTTTTATCTTTGAGTTAACAGATTCTTGTGTTAAAAAAATCAACCTACGCTGAAAGAATGCGAAATTATAACATCAGAAGTGTAGCAGAATTTTCCAAGCTCGTTTATCTTCAAAATAAACTCTTTGAACACATTGGTTAAGGGTAGATCTGTACAGATTCTCGTGCAAACGATTCACCATACATCCCCGGAAGGGTCTGCGGCGGTTGCGGAGTTGCACTTGTAAGTGGCAGCTCGTTGCCTTCCGAAGCGAACTTTGGTGTAGAAGCACGTTGGTTGTTGCGGGCGCATTTCGGCCGGCGACAACCGAACAGCGCTTGCTCCGAGTTGCTCGGGAAAGGGAGTGGAGTGGGGTTGCCCTGCACTGTCGGAGCTGCCTCTGTCTCCCAAACGAATCCACCGGTTGTTAACGTCAAGTTGCCATTCGGACCCCTACCCCTCCCACAAAATTGAGATTTTGTTTATTAATGAGAGGCAGAGCGTTGCCATGAATACTGCGTTGGGGGCGGTGGCTGGGAGGCGTGGGACGGGGTGGGGCAGGGGGCGGGTCCCGCCGGGCCGCAATTAAAATTTGAAGCGCTGCTGAAATCCGGGGTCGTAAGGAGAAGCCACAGTTCCACAATTACTCCACTTCTACCGCAAGCCTCCAGGGAGTTCGCGACGAATCAACCGACCTTTTTGTTTCCGGAGGATTCCATGCGAAACACATACATGCGAATAATGCCGTTTCCCTTTTGCCTCTTGGTACATGCGCCCTGGTTGCTGCTCGAAGGTAGTAAGTTGATGTATTTGTATCTGCACTCTTGTTTAATGTGATGGTTTTTATTTATGCAATTAAGCGTTTTTGCTTAACGACCTTTACAACATTTTTATAATACCTCGAACAGCGCCTGCATGCACGTGTGTGGTCCCTAATGATAATTGAATCGCTAGTTCGCGCCATCAGTATTACGAAGTATTATAGATGAACGATGTATCTGCTTTTTCATCACCGCGTTTTTATGTTCGGCTTCTAAAAGGTCGATTCAATAAAACAAGTAATTATATTTTTATATGCTACAACTCAAAGGCAATAACTTAAGAACGAGCATACGCACAGCCGGTATTCAAAAGGTTTATTGATTTAACGGTTTTTTTTAAAAAAAATAGAAACAAAACTGCTTCACAGATTATTTGTTTGTCATGAAGGTTATTTGCGAGAGCTAGCCTCACCCCATTTATGAAACGCAACGCATTAAATTGTTTTATTATTTTTTCAGTCTAAAATATTTTATATATATATATATATATATATATATATATATATATATATATATATATACATATATATGTATATATTAATATTCTGAAAGCATCACTATTCGGCATGTTTTTCCTAAAAGCAAACAAACGTAAAGTATCTCGATTTTAAAATTTATTTCACTTCTTGAGAAATGAGTAGATAATTGAATTATTCGTACAATTACTCTGTAACGCAGCTCTCATTGATAGTGCTCGTGTGATGTATTCTATGGTCATTTTTAATTCTCATAATGCAGATTGATGGGTTATGATTATTAATGATATAATTCTGATAGTTTCAGTAGCAGTATAGCAGACGGAAATGTTCTGATGGAGATCCATTAGCACTTTAGAACACATAGAACCACACATTTCAACATATATTTGCATACGTCCAATTTCTGGTTGTATGCATGCATTCTCTCGCGTATTTCTCACTATTGTGAACACTTTGCGGTGTCAAGAATAATAAGGTATATCAACAACCGAAGTCTTACGAATTTGCATTTTGTTGTATTTGCTTCAATGAATTGATAATTTTTCGTACGAATCTATTCAAAATAATAATGAAAACCTACCACGATGTTTAAAAAAGGATACGTGATGTTAACGGGGAGAGAAAACAAGCGGTAGGAAGCCGAGAAATTATTCCTCCATGGCGGTTTTCTTGTATCCGGTCGTCTGCGTTGCGAAGTGACTCCGACTGGCGTCCTAGGTTCGAGTCCTGACGGCGGCAGGATTTTCGACTCTAGCTTTACAGCTAGGTCGAATTCAGCTGCTTTCTGGAGGAGAATTCTAGCGGCCGGCTGCTCTGATCGGTAATTTTCCGTGGTTTCTCCGATCAACACCAGGCGAATGCCGGAGCAGTACCCTACCAAACGGGCCACGGACCGCGCGCGATCTATCCTTCCTCTTCCTTGTCCTATCCTCTCCCCTTGCACACACACTTACACTAACATGCACTACACTACCACATATTCTGGGAGACCGGTCGGGAGCTTAGAGCTTGTCCCGGCTGGGGCGGTGCCCCGCTGGTGGGAGAGTCCTGGTTAAGGGGAAACCCCACTAGCCGACGGTAGGTCGGCGCCGGATCTCGCCATCCAACGGGGGATGATCACCGCCATACCCCACGAAGAAAACATGCACTACACTAACGGGACTAATGTCCGAAGCAGTTGACGCGCCCGGAAACACGAAAAAATCAATCAATCAAAAATCCGACTGGCGTCTGTTGTGGCAGCGGAGACGTTGGCGACAGCAGGCAAAGGCGGGGGCGATAAGGGTAACATCCGGTTTGACCGCGCCATCCCGTATCAGACTCCTTTTCGTGGACTTCACAAAGGGCTTCGATTCAAAAAACAGTTCTTGGATTCCATTAACGGCATTGACGATGAAATGAAATATGCCAATGATATTTTCAATGAGAGGACTGCAATTACTTATTTTCATGGTTTGATAAAATATTAACGTTGAACTGGTATTGATACTGCAACACAAATTTCTCGGTATTGAAAATTTTATTACTGAGAATTATACTAACTAAAAGGACTCCCAGTATTCTTTGAGAACGAACTGCACTTTAACTTCACCGAAGCTGCTTGATTTTGTCCGGGGAAGGTCTTCTCAAAATGCTGGTGGGAGTCACGACGTGCGTTAGTTTTATTACTGAATTTTATTTTCTTTGCTTTTTAGTAATAACTTAACTAACTTTCTTACTTTATTTACTCTTTTTTACTTACTACACACAACCTAATTTGTCGAACCGACCGTCGAGACGCGTTGGTGCAACCAAATTGGGCGCTTGGCTATACTTTCCGTGCAACAACCCGATTTTTCAGTAGTGTTCTGAATTTACGAACAACAAAATCTGAGCAAGCATTGCAGGAAGCGGAGAAAACAAGCGCTGTTGTCAGGGTGCTGTACAGTCAGAGCAGACCTACGATAAAAGAGAAATAAAAACAACGTTCCTACTAGGGCTTTCATGTTCACAGTAGGATACCCTTGTAGTGTTAGAATGCAGGTAAGGGACGCATCTATTGTATTCATAATCAAAGCCGAGTTCAAAAGCATGCAGCAGAGTTCTCGTATTCCGGCAAAGAGAGTATGAACAGTCAGGTTATTAAAATTTTTGGCAAAGGTTATGTGCACAGCAGGTGATAAAATATAAGATGTATGTAAGTGAATACTGAATATTTATTAATAATTAAAGCGAAAAATAGGAATGAAAATTAATGGAAATTCTGTTAAAATATGTCTAGAAAGTATATAATTCTGCAGTCAATTGGAACCAATTTGCATTTTGTATGGTACTTATTTCATTTTAAAATTACGTAAGATGCTGCATGTCTCTGCAATAGCTGAGATATATGAATAAATGAGTTTTTAATGTCGTTCAGTAACGACTGATTTTTATATGGTTCGTAATTGCTATAATATTGAAATAAAATAAATTACTTTTTCAAATGTTGCGTTCATTTGGATAATTATTGCCAAAATCCAGTTACATTCCCACTTTTGAGAAGAAATTTGGATTTTATGTATTAAATTGTTGACTACATTTTCTTTATCAGCGACCCCAAAAGCATGTCAAAGGACATTCCAATTAAACATTTTTTTTCATTTGGGTCGGCATTCCGAAGATTAGAACCACTGATGATTGGTCCAACACTACTACACACTTTACATCGAGCGGTATTGCAATCGTGTGGTCGGAACCAACAAACCACCCGACAGAAATTTCCGTTGGATAACTTATCTCCACTCAATACTATTTGTCGGATTGGTTCCCCGGACGTCCCAAAAAATGATACATGTCGAGACTTTATAAATACATATTGTATTTTGTAATTTCATAATTTTCGCTTTGAAATTCGTTCAACGTACGTTATGTGATCTTGCTTCATCGATGGTTGTCCTTGTTTGGTCTTGGCCATTTTTTACATGTAAGTACTTCTTTTGAAAATTTTTCGTATTAATTGTATCTTTATTTGCATTTTATAGGTTCCTCTCTAAGTCCCAATGCTGCTACATTTTTGGTCCAATATCTTCCCACTACGTGCATCGACCCATTTCTCTCCGCCACTCTCACGGTACCCATACCCATCCGTTCCTACCGTTCCCTTCTTCCCATTCTCCGCCACCCACCCCCATTCCAGGCGAATGCAGTCGCCAGCACCACCGCAGCAGCGGCTACCTTCGACTTAATTAACGCGGTCCGCTGGCCAGATTGCCGACGCCTAAGCCGCGCCGACGCCCCGCGATTTATTCGTGCGTGTTAACGTCCGCCCCAGCCCCCACCCCGCCCCCCGCCCCGACAGCAGGGTCGCCCGCGCTCCGCCTCTCCCGCCCCCGCCCTGCCCTGCCCTGCCCACACGTGGCGTCCCGCAGACGTCGCCATCACGCGCTCACCTGCGCCGACACCCGCGACGCCATTTTACGTTGCGAGTCCCGCTGCGGTTAGCTCACTTTACGTTCCGGATTGTGACTGGTAGCTGGTTTCCTGGTCGATTTGTTTCGCGACCTGATATGTAATCCTTCAGATATTTGATTTGTCGTTTGAATTATCGTTGATTTGTCTGTTGTTTTCTTCTTTAGCTGACACTAGTCCCGGTTTCCTTAATCGTTTATCTGTCTCAACCACTGTTTCAATGCGTACAAATACTATCGCCGCCAATATCTCTCTCAGTTCCACAACTGCCGCAATTACGGGATTTACTTTCATTTTTTTACATGAGTTCTTCAGATGCATTCTTTTCATCCAAAATACTGCATGTAACCTCCCAGGCATGGTTCTTCTTGTTCCTGTTTTTATATTCTTCATTATTACATTTTTTACAAAACTGACCGTTTTTCCACCACTGGTATCAATTGTTCTATCTACTCGATTCATTCTTGAAATGTATTAAAGAAAGTAAGCAATTACGTTATTCACTATATAATCACACTAAACAATCATCATCATTCATTGACGCGTGTTACAATTCAGGAAGAAAATATAAAATGCCGAGGTGACATGAAAATCAAAGATGTTACGACATCCGTTGTTTTGTGACTTCGGTTTTCTACCGTTTAACGTCCGTTACCTCCAACGAACGTCGGGAAGCACGTGTACCATACCATTCATACCCATTCCCATTCGTAACATTCAAAGATGTTACAACATCCGTTGTTTTGAGACTTCGGTTTCCTACCGTTTAACGTCCGTTACCTCCAACGAACGTCGGGAAGCAAGTGCACCATACCCATTCGTAACAGTAAACTCTGCGACGGACGCATTTTAACGTCCGTTAGAGTGCTTTCGTGTGCCTCCGGTCTTAGTCACATTTCCCACCATTATTATTGCTGTGACTAAAATACACTGCATTCGGTAACACCAGTGTCCACCTTCGCCGTCATATCATGTTACCATCATAATGTTATCCTCCCAGCCCCTGCCGCGCCGTGCCTTGCCTCGAGAACCGCGCCGCTGGTCGTATTATGCGTGAGCGGCTAGTGCGCGCCGGATGATATTGTTTGCTCAACTCGCGTAAATTCGTGGATTATGCGGAGGTGGTGGCTTCGCACCGGCCGGCAGTGGCTACGGGGCGCGCCCACAGCCACCGCCGGCGTGGGAGGCATCGAAGCTGCCAACCCGAGCGTTGACAATCTGTTCAACCAGATCGTACAATATACAGGTGATAAAAATGTCGGCAAGATACAGGTGATTAAAATTGCATTTAGATCTTTGAAACTCTGCTTCGTCACGATGTAAGTCGTGTGTGATATACTGTTCTTTGGAACTTCTAAGCGCATTGCCGTCAGTGAAGAAAAATGACGGACCGCGTGGTTACAAAAGTTTGATAAACACCACCAGATGTCTCCAGTTTGGCGCTTCAAGGAATAAATATTTCCTGTATCAAAGCGATGTCCTTGGGAAAGTGGCTAGAAAGAATTGTCAATGATCCTGGAGAAATGACGCTTAGTTTTGGCTACACGACACTCATTGTTTTGCTGTTCCATCTGCAATATAACGGTCTTGACTTCGAAAGTGTCATACTTTATACGTTACATTTACATAATTGTGCAGCAACAAATTCCAGAATGTGTATATGAAAAATAACGCGTATGTTCCGTAAACCGATAGTTCACTTGATCGTAATTATGATCCATCTGAATTTAACATTTTTCGAAAATGTTTCGTGTTTGGAAATGATACAAGCAAAACACAACGGAATTAGGTTTCATTATATAAAAAATAAGTTCATTTCTTCAGTCAATTTACATTAATATCTAAAATACTAATTTTAAGAAATCACTTGCTTAATTGAAATTGGAACAGTGTGTCAATGAGTATTATATCGCATTAATAGGGCTAAAGTGCAGTTATCTCATTACTGCACTTTGAAATTGTATCGACTAAATAATTTGTTGTTAATGAGGATAGTTAATATTCACCAGAAAGTCACAATAATTTTGTTACGCGTGAGTAATTGTCCATTAGCGTTATGAGAATATCGTACGTTATATTTTATCCATGAATGACACAGAAAATCGTCATTAAATGTACTGCGGGTTAGATTGCTCTAGACAGTAAGTATTCTGCAAAGCATATTCGTACACTAATAAATTGAGGACGGTTTAATACATTTAGGCTTGAAATTAAATATGCATTACATTTATGGCATTAAAATGAGGTAAAGTGAATAGATATATGTGAGAATGATTTTTGGAAACTGCATTTAAAAGGATGAAACGTCAAAAGAGGATTCATGCAGAAAACTGCATTAATCTATATGCTCGAAAATTAGTTTATTGATCAAGTTAGATTGTACGAACAAACATTTTCGCAGTATCGATTGTCATTTAATACCAGAATACTACAATTAAGCTGTTTTATTGATGTTAGTATTAGCTATTCGCTGAGCTAAATTAAAAGCTTTAATACTTTTACCTTTACAGATTAGAAGCAGTGTTCAGTACAGTTTTTGCTTTAATTAAAGACGGAAATTAATATTTTCGTAGTTCATATGTTTATATCCTTCCAAAATAACACAAGTTCATATTAAAACGTCGGGAAAGCTGTAATACGATTAATGATCCGGCGTTTCTTTTTTCATAGTAGACGCACCTTGTGTGAGGTGCGTAAACCTTATCTGCACTTATTATTTAAAGTCGCGCAAACATCCTCTGCCAGAAAGTTCTCTCAGTGCCCAAGTCAGCACGGCCTGCAGTGTGGCTTTTGCAGTGAGCTCCTGTGACGTGTGTGACACAGATACACTGCAGGTGGTAGAAAGGAGTCACAGAGGACACCACTACCGACGCCGCGCCGCCTGAACCCGCAACTACACCATCACCTACAGCGGCAAAGCCAGCAACGCTACCACAAGTGTCGTTGCTGTGGCCTTCGACACCTCCACCGGGGACAAAGCAGTTCCGTTTTCTACCATTGCCTCCATGACTACTGTTACCACTCCCACATATACTGCCATTGCACTGGTCGTTACTGACTCGACAGCCGCCGCCTTGCCTGTCTGTTCAGACCCCTGTGCCACTGCCCTCACGTCTCGTTCTGTCTCCAATCCTCGCGGTCCCCGCCGCCATCCTATTCACCACTACCGCCCTCGCCGCCCATCGCCGTGCTCGCCGTCCATGCCGTCCATGCCCACCACGCCGCCCTCGCCGCCCTCGCCGCCCTCGCCGCCCTCGCCGCCCTCGCCGCCCTCGTCGCCCTCGCCGCCCTCGCCGCCCTCGCCGCTCTCGCCACCCTCGCCGCCCTCGCCGCCCTCGCCGCCCTCGCCGCCCTCGGCGCCCTCGGCGCCCTCGGCGCCCTCGGCGCCCTCGGCGCCCTCGGCGCCCTCGCCGCCCTCGGCGCCCTCGCCGCCCTCGGCGCCCTCGCCGCCCTCGCCGCCCTCGCCGCCCTCGCCGCCCTCGCCGCCCTCGCCGCCCTCGCCGCCCTCGCCGCCCTCGCCGCCCTCGCCGCCCTCGCCGCCCTCGCCGCCGCTCGCCGCCCTCGCCGCCCTCGCCGCCCTCGCCGCCCTCGCCGCCCTCGCCGCCCTCGCCCCTCGCCGCCCTCGCCGCCCTCGCCGCCCTCGCCGCCCTCGCCGCCCTCGCCGCCCTCGCCGCCCTCGCCGCCCTCGCCGCCCTCGCCGCCCTCGCCGCCCTCGCCGCCCTCGCCGCCCTCGCCGCCCTCGCCGCCCTCGCCGCCCTCGCCGCCCTCGCCGCCCTCGCCGCCCTCACCGCCCTCGCCGCCCTCGCCGCCCTCGCCGCCCTCGCCGCCCTCGCCGCCCTCGCCGCCCTCGCCGCCCTCGCCGCCCTCGCCGCCCTCGCCGCCCTCGCCGCCCTCGCCGCCCTCGCCGCCCTCGCCGCCCTCGCCGCCCTCGCCGCCCTCGCCGCCCTCGCCGCCCTCGCCGCCCTCGCCGCCCTCGCCGCCCTCGCCGCCCTCGCCGCCCTCGCCGCCCTCGCCGCCCTCGCCGCCCTCGCCGCCCTCTCGACACCCTCGCCGCCCACGCTGCCTTGAATCTTACCAAAATCGCCGTCGTCGACCACCGCGGCCGCGCCCGTGACCACACCAACTGCTTGCCCTGTGACGCACACGCTGCGGGGTGCGGAGATGGATGCTTACAGCTGATTGACCTGGACAGTTCGGGGAATGCGAGCGTGAGTTCCGTGGCCGCAAATGATTCAGACTTGATTGTGTTTATTATTCCGTCAGTCGTTTTTTTACCGAACCTTCAATTAAAGTGCTTTCTGGGATGAAGAACTTTGACAGCATGCTATTGTTGCGTACGTGAATGTTTATCACAATATTTTCCACGATTATTAGACATTGAGTTTGATCGGTTATTTATTATTTGGTATAATTTTTCCTTCTTCCTTCTTCGTAATGTGCCACTGAAGAAGCAATGCTTTTAAACTGAGTCAATAACAGTTTACTTCCAAAAAGAAATCTTACGTCGAGTGTATAATGTAAGATAATGAACTTTAATTCAATAAATATTGCAATAGCAACATGATGTGTGTATAAACTAGGTGAAGCAATCACCATTTTTATTCGGTTCATATGTTGCTTTTGCAGTTTTCTATGTCTGAATGGGTAAAAATTTTTCACACTCGCCATTTAAGGCACTTCATACCTCATTAAGTTTTGTGTTGATGATCAATGTCTGTGCTTCCAAAGACATACACTATACCGATTCATATTTATTGTTTTGGATATAAATTGCAGTTAAATATTGTTTACTTATTGATAAAGTCCAACATTTCCGAAAAATAAGAAAATGGATAGTCTGCGTCTCACTTTAAAGGGTCTCTGATTAATAAGTCCGGAAAAGAGTAAAAAAGTAATTAAGCGTGGATTTATTAATATTTATGGAGTTGTTTTTTTTCTAGATTATTTACGATTCTTTACAGTTATTTTTTCTGTTCCGTGATTTAAAAAACTAGATATGCGCTTTAAACGCGTTCTATGTGTATGTTTACATCTGTACATCTTTGTTTTTCTTCTTTTTCTACTTGATCTCCTCGTACTTATTCTTCTTCAGCATCTTTTCACGTTTTCTTAATCTTCGCATTTACCTTTAAGAAAAAATACAATGCCTTTTTATGACACCAAAATTGTATAGTATATTTCATTTTCGCTTCCATCTGACCAGCTTTTTATCTTTCTTCGATACGTTGTCCCTTGCAGTTTCCATTTCATTCTTCATCCTTTTTGTTGACATGTTCGTTCCATTTTCACGTTCGAGAAGAAATCCATTCGGTCGATCGTCTTCATTTAGCGAGATTCATATTTCTCTTCTCTGTTTAATAATGTGTTGATAGAGATTTGCCTTTGTAGTCTCATCAGAGGGACCTCCAGGTATTCATGTGTTCTTTTGTTTCACTTCTTGTTTCTCCTGGCAGGTATCAGTCTTATTACGAACTATATTCTTCCTCTACACATCGGAAGGAGGAAAGTTGTTCCGACAGCAGCATGGAGAGCGAGAGTATCCATAATTAGCGCGCAGCCCGAGAGGTATTACAAATTCCATGCGACGCCACATTCTTACAGGAACATTCGCGATTAGTTAGGCAAGTCGTGCCCCTCTCTCGGCGGGAACTTCAGCGCTGTCGTGCTCAACCTTTCATGAGGACTTCGAAGTTGCTCCAACAGCCTCGCTAGTAGGCCCTGGTCCCAGCTTCGGTTGCTTGCCTCGCCTTTTGTTTCAAGCACTCGACTCAGGCGCCGCCTACCGTCCCTTGTTCAGTCTGACATCTCTGTCGCGCTCATCTGCCTTGACGTTACACTGCTTTGTAGTTTGTGTATTGCTCTCTCTTTTTCTTTTTGTTGAAATTATTTTTCAAACGTTTAGTTACCATTGTAAGCTTAATTTTATTATCGTATTATGAGATATTTTGACAACAATTTCCTTTCGTTGATGTTTAAACAATTTTTAAAATTTTAAATATTTTTTTCAAATTCATAAACAATTAGTAAATAATTATTTTGTTTGCAAATTATTTTTGTGCTTCGCACTTTTGAAAAATGGTAGGCGATCGTTAGTATTGTAAGTTAAAAATCAAGAATTTAAAAGAAAACAAACAGGAAAGTGTATTAAAGAGCAATGTAATAAAACAAGAATGAATCTGCATGAAGCTATACAAGAGCTTTACAATGTTTTAAAATGTGAATATTGAATTAAAATCTTACTGAATTAATTTATCACAAACCCTAGTTGAATGTAGTCCTTGTATTCGTATCTGCTTTTGGTCATCTTTCTTGTAAAACGTTTTACTCTCCTGTCTTATTTTTATATAATTATTTTGCTTTTTTCGTTTAAGAGGATGAAACTACATTCCTTAATATTTCCGCTTTAAACTACTATTCCTTATTGTATTTTAGAAAAATAAGAAAAATGATGTGTAGTAAAATTGAACATCACAGATAAAGAGTCAGTGAAATGCGTTTATGCAAGTTTGAATAGTGAACCGGTAGAAATATTTTGTTTGCTTAGATAATAACACACAAAGAAGCTCGTAATCAAATGAAATCATGTAGTGGAGTTCAAATGACGTAAACAATTTTCATATATTTTCCTGCAGTGATTTAAAAATAACGTAATATGTTTTTGATATGTTTCTTCTCATGTTACAGTAAACATGAGTAGTAATATAGGTGAAAGCGTAGATAGTAATAACTGTGTAAATTCAAAAGGTTATGAAAAGTTTCTTATAAAAAACTTGTGTTTTTGTTCAAAGAAATTTAATTATTAAAACCTATTAACAAATTTAATTATTAAAATAATTTGTGACTCAGTAACATTGTCACAACTTGGATTTCTTTACTGATACAGAACATATTTCCGAGCGCAATTGCGACCAAAAATGGTGACTGGATGGAAATACATATACATTTTTCTAATTTCCACTTTCTCATTTTTATAAGCATTGTGCTCGATAACTACTTTAACCACTTTCATAAGTAGGCTGTGGATTGTGCATATTTGCAAGTTTTTTTCCTTAAACGTAAAGATATGCATAAAGCACACAAATTCATTTCTTATAGTTTGGGATCGATATACACGTTCTTATAGTGCATATTGTTGCATATTTATTGAGCATATTTTCATTTTAAGAGCATGTGTGACAAGAGCGGTACAGTTCATCAGGAAGTCGATCCAATCATGTCCGTGGGAACGAAACGTGTCCAACTAAACTCTGTAGCAAAGTCATTTACCAATTTGCCAAGACCACTAAGACGACCTCTAAGACGTCTTAACAGAAAAAAATGAAGAAAATTCAAGAAAAAAATCCTGGTTTGAGAACGGTGAAGAAGTTATGTGGTATTTTACGAGGTGAAACGCATGGTGTTGAACATTACAGAACTAAAGAAGTAGAAGATTCTAAGTATTGTCCCCTAAACTCAAGTGAAGTTGAAAGAATTTTTTTGTATAAGAACATTGTTGCAGGTGACAAAAAATGATTCATCACAGAAAATTTGGAAAAATGTATAATAAAATCTTGCAATTGAAATTAAATTCACTGTGTATCATTCAACATTGAAATTCAACTATTTTGTAGAGGCTAAAACATGTATTTTTCTCTGTGCATATTTTTATTTTTAAGTGCATATTTTCTTATTTTTTAAAGCATATTTTAAGGATTTTTAGTGCACATGAATCCGCACTCTATTCATAAGTCTCGATTCTATTTATTTTATTTATTTATGTCAAAAAAAGTTAAAAACTGTGTATGACGTGCTATGGGGAGAAGTGAATACTGTGCACGTTTTCAAAAGTCTGTGATCTCTACACTAAGCCACTTAGTACTTGAATTTTTAATACAGGGAAAAAACGCTCCGATGTAATAAAATCTATTTCCAAGGACAAATCATCAATAAATTTTGGGCTCTTATCCATCATGTCCTTCGTCAAGGAATAATACTTCCTGCCGCAACAACATGGAAACGATAGCTTGAATAACTAAATTTCCTACTGAATTCTAGAAGACGTGGGCAGATAATGAAGTTACATTTATGTCCAGAAGCAAAACAAGGGGCCATCTCAGCATTTGCCCAATGAATCAGGGAAACTGGACGACAAAACCTGATCGAGATTCAATGATCGAAAAACGTAGGTTTTCAGAGAATGGAAGCAAGACTTTTGCCCGTCGTGCGTTATTCTTTCCACTTAAGAGATGTCTTTACATCTGTATTCTTTCCATTTAGCCTTGTTCGCGCACACCACATTATCCATTTTGCCGCAACGCTGTGTGGCACCGCGTAGACTCCGCGGCACGCACATCTCCGGTGCACGCGTTCTCGTCGCGCCTGCCCGCTCGTCATCGTTGATTAAAAGTGAGCTTGTACACCGCCCTGGGCGGTTAGTTCCGTAATTGCGCTAATGCCGTAATTGCCACTTGTAATCGACTTCCTGTACCGCTGATTAGAGTCATTATATTTTATGTATTCCCAACCCATACCATCGTTTTCCGCGGCGTATCTACAATTCCATCATTGTTTCGTTCCGGCGCTGCCGTTCGATGACGTTTCGGACCGAACGCGAATCGGATCTATGCTGGGAAGCTAGACGAGGCAAAATTTCCGAGATTGACAGGTAATGTGCGTGATATGGACGCAGGCCCTCAATGCGCAACACGCAAAATCAATCGGGCATTAGATTGGGGCGGCCATGGCTGTTCAGATGATGGTGGTGGTGGGGGGGCCTTGCGTAATGCGAGGGAGGTGCGGAGCAGTGGTGACCATGCTGAGTGGGGGGGGGGGACTTCCCCACTTCGCGGTCGTCGGTAGCGCAAGGCCCTGCTTCTGAGTGAACCACATTGCGACGCCAGAACTGCTACCAACGCAAGGGCCGTGTATACCAATGACGAACCCTCGAACGACATTGGTTTGTAGGTTGTTTGAGCTTTCATTAACTTTGTTGATATGTTTTTTTTTCTCTTGGCAGAGAGGGAAAGGATAGGACTATCGAGGAAAAAGCGAAGTCTCTGTTAAATATAGCCTCCAGATGTGTATAAGCTCTTTGGCGACCTTACTCGGTTCTCGTTTTGTAACACAGTTAAAGCATTAATATAAGCGCAATTAGCTTCGACGTATTTATCTAAGAGTGTTTCTTGGTAATTCTCTGATCTCCTTGAAAAATCTTTTACCCAGGTGCAAAGAGTACTCGGCCATGCAAATGAATGTGATAGTTTCATGATGTGGAGGCCTGTACTTTCGAATACTGAAGATCTCTGCTTCCTAGTAGAGATTTATGAGGCGTGGTGGTAAATATTACGTGTTTTCTACTACTCGGAAAATACAAGAACAATGTTTATAAATATGAAATGCAATTTGAACAGCTTCTGCACATGTGTTAGAGTATTTTATGTGAAGTTTACAATTTCAACTGCTTAAAAGATGACACTGCTCTCGTTTTCGTTGAACAGTTTGAATTTTCGAAAATTGCAAAAGTACAAATATTTCGAGATAATGTGTTATTGTATCACTAGTTTGCACAAGAAGACGAACGTGACATTCTTTAAAAATGTTGTTGTGGAACTTCGTATCCTGAAGGTATAGACGAGTTACTCTAAAAAGGGATCACTATTACAGGTCGGGAAACAAATGAACGTCATGAAGGACGATGACATCGCTAGAGTTACTGATGAAGCCATTTACAAATGAACGAACTGTAAATGAACGCACTGACAAAATGAATGCATAGACATAACCTGCAGTTATGTATCCACCAGCAGAAGCGAAGCAATAGCTGCCAAGGCGGTCCGTTCTTAAAGTATTCTCTCTATAAATTTCGAACGTGAACTCAAGGACTACGCTAGTTTATTATTGCTAGGATATAAAAATCATTCGCACATTAGTCTTCTGACTAGAGACAGGATTTTTATGTAATTACATATATCTTTTGTCTTTCTAGGTATCGCTATCAAAATTTTAATTCTGGCGAGTCGTCACCGTCCAAACACAATATCCAATTTTTTGTAATATATTTGTACATGTTTGGTACTATTTTACACACTTTACATATTTCGCTATTTTCACAAAATATCTTTTATTATTCTACCAATTTTCTTACATTTTTTATGTAAATAACTATTTTTTTTAAAAAATCAGCAGTTTTTCCTATATTATTTCTGCATGCTACTGCGTGCTCTACTCGACATACTCTACATGAAGACGCGGTCGGATATTCTCACAGTCCGGCCCGCCTGTTTGAGTTATCTCAGTGGCGGGAAGTGCACGACTGCGACAGATCATTTTGACATTTAGGCGAGAAAAGTATCATTGACGCCACGTTTGGCGACCTTTAACTAGAATTTCCATGAAACTTTGGCGATCGTCGTCGTGTATCACTTCGATGAGAATATTCCATGTTGCGGTGATTGTTTGTTGGTCGTAGATACGCCAGTCTGTACTACGATACTTTCTATTCCTTCTAGTCTGGCTGCTAAACTACATTCCTGGATAACAATTTTGTGAAGGTTTTACTATCAATGAGAAAGTTGTATGATGCAAGTGTGTATCAACTTGTACTTTCCATATGAATTGTAAAACGTTTGCATTGTTTTGTATAGGAAATATTTTATAGATGTAAGTTCTAATTATGTAAATGTGTAATATAATTAGAGAATTTTAATATTACATATTATATCCGATTTTATATATGTATTACTACAGAACGGATTTTCATGTAAATACTTATTTTTAAAGGGACAAGATATCTGCATTCACTAATATTTTTTAGATTTAACACGACATTCTGAACGAATTGAAACCGTTTTTATTTAACATTTTTTTACATATTTTGCTATAATTACAAATTTTTACATATTCTATCTACTGCTGGATATTTCGTTACATTTTAATATATTTATAAGCCGAAAATGAACATTTTACTTTCGCGTTCGAAATATTTTACTTGGAAACTGACTTGATTGCTGAAATACTTGCAAAGCCATGCAGTGCGCTTGTATTAATGCTGGACCTTCGCTATTAATTGTCAAACTTACTCCCCCCCCCCCGCGGCTTCTGCTTCTTGGAAACCGCGTACTCGGGATTAAGGAGGAGCGGATCAATGTGAAGCAGAAGGAACTTCAACAACGCTTACACATGTTTCAAAGGCCCCGTGCGTCACTCGATAAAAGAAATATTTTTCAGATCATTATTTTATCGCTTTTCTGGAGTCGGGAGGGGGGAGGGAAATATGCCCCCTTTACTCCCTCTCATTCTATCAGAGTACACGGTATTATTCGCATGAGCGCCGGCTCCTCGTAACCAACATTGTATATACTACGAAAGTATCATACATCGGATCAAATGGATTCGGATGAAACTAGAAAATAATTGCTTCTGTACATGTAGAACTTTCTTTCAGCCTCTCTGAATCCATGTTAAGATCTGATAAACAACGAGGTGCGCTCGGAAAACGTTTCAAGAGTGGGATTTTAAACATTATAACGAATTTTTATTTCACATATTTTATATTTTTTCCTATATATTTTAGAATATGTGAAGTTGCGTTTGTGCGTTTAGAATGTGTGCGTGTGTGCGTGTGTGCATGTGCGTGTGTGTGTGTGCGTGTGTGTGCATGTGCGTGTGTGTGTGTGCGTGTGTGTGTGTGTGCGTGTGTGTGCATGTGCGTGTGTGTGTGTGCGTGTGTGTGCATGTGCGTGTGTGTGCATGTGCGTGTGTGTGTGTGCGTGTGTGTGCATGTGCGTGTGTGTGTGTGTGCGTGTGTGTGCATGTGCGTGTGTCTGTGTGCGTGTGTGTGTGTGCTTGCGTGCGCATGTGCGTGTGTGCTTGCGTGCGCATGTGCGTGCGTGCGTGT
The DNA here is from genome assembly GCA_011170035.1 of Teleogryllus occipitalis. Taxonomy (NCBI): domain Eukaryota; kingdom Metazoa; phylum Arthropoda; class Insecta; order Orthoptera; family Gryllidae; genus Teleogryllus; species Teleogryllus occipitalis. Next base: position 267,942 of record BLKR01001043.1, read on the forward strand.
GCACATATTTCGCTCTTTTTAATAACAATAAAGTTCGTTATTACAAAAATGGTCTTTATTTATGTACCTGTTTCGACGTTTCATAGAACGTATTTTGCCGGTGTGAACTTGTGACGCGCGTTGAGGAGCGGACCTTGGTCCAGCGAAGGCCAGCGCTGCCTGGTGGGCGGGGGAGGGCGTCGCCGCCGCAAGTGGAGCGGCGCGCGCGCATGCGCAGTGGCTTTCCGAGAAGCGCCGGGGCCGTCGGCAGGGAGCGTCCGCTGATGGATGACGTGGGCCGCGCCCCCGTGCGCCGATCTTTGGCAAATCTGTCACATACGGACGCGTTGGCGGGACTTATTATCTCCAAACCGCAGAGCTCTAAAGTGCTCGTACTTGTTCCTTCTGCGGCCAGGGCCGCCTGCAGACCGATGGGGTAATTTCTCGATTTCGCAAAGGTTTTGAGTGTGCGGATGCTGTTAATCGCTGAAACGTCGATGGGCCTGTCGGTTCTGCTTGGTCGAGTTGTCGAATGTTGCGTCTCCGCACTCTGGACCTAGGGCGTTGGCTGTGAAGGAAAGTGTTAACCCTTACACTACTCTTTTCGCAAACATGTTTAGAGTAAAATTGATTTCAACAACTTGCGGTAATAATATGCTATTTCACATTTCTGATGGATTTGAGATATTAGTCTATTTGGACGCCCCATAGCTGTACCTAGATATTGTTTTTTTTTATTTTAAAGAGTTGCCTCAAGATGGCAGAGTAATTCACAAATTAATGTTCTTTTTCCCAATTTGTAGAATGCAATGTCTGAACATTTACTTTCCTTTTTCTCTGAACTTACGTATAGTGGCGTAGAATGTTACTGCCCCGAGGTCTCCAATTATATACACAAAATTCTGATTCATTTTAAATTATAATATTTTAGAATGCGGGAAAGATAGTCGCAAAATTACAATGAGAATGTAATTTTTTTCGCTTGTCTCTCACGTCAGTAATATTTATATGAAAGGCCATTTAATCACATTATTATATACTTATGATGACATGTGCTTTAAATAATGGCAAATAAAGTTTCTCGAATACTCAACAGTTTTCTGTTAAAATGATCTCAAAATTCCGCATTTTCAAAACGTTCAAACGTTCATTTTCTCAAAACTATATCCAATTTTTTTTCTTCAAACTTTTCCAACGGATAGTGGTAATGCCACTTTTTAAAATGATGCTAAGTTCATTTTGGTGTATTCCCCTGTTTTTTAAAAAATAATACAAATGTATTTTCTTAATATCTCTCACGCCGTAATAAGCTCATTTCAAGGAATTTGTATACATTATTTAATTTGTGAGTGGAAGTTCTTCAAATTACTTGAAATGAAGTTTTTCGAAAACTCAATAGGTTCTGGTGAAAAAGCTTCAAATTTCTGAAAGACGGCTCCAAATATTTCAATGAAAATTGCTAATTAGGACAAGGTTTTAGTCTTTTTTAATATTCTTAAAATAATATTTCGGTTCTACTATTTAGAAACCAAAGAGTTTAGAAAATTTCAAAAAAATGTATTTTGGGCAACGATAGATGGCAGTTTCTAAGAAGGAAGGACAAGACTGTACAATACATTAAGGAAATTAGAAAACTTTACTACCAGAAAGTGTGTGCCATTCTGTAGCATCTCTAGTTTTTATTTTCTTCGGTGTTAACACACGACTTGCACATCTAAAGAAAACGCCACTAGTTGGTGCAAAGGATGAAGTTGTAATTCAAACAATATTTAGGTTTTGTAAACAACAAACCCTTCTATAGTAGTGTTTTTATTGTGCAGGTGATTTCTTCTACCAGGTAGAATGGGGAATAACGCACAATAATGAATACGAAACTTTTTAGCATAATAAAAATATTATGATAAAAGAAGGAAACTTTCACATTCTGAATGCATGTTAAAAGCATGCACATTGAGGTTTATCGGTTGTATGGTAATAAAGTATATGAATAATATTGTTTAAAGTCGGTTTTCTTTGTTTGTTTTTTTTCACTTTCAATGTCAGAGTAAATTCTTCAGTTAAAGAAAATCAAGTTGAGGGAATATTCAACATTCTGGTGATGATTGTACACGGAAGGTAGGAGTTTGCCAATTCGATATTCTGTTGATAAATTCCACATTTGCAAATGCATTAACTTTCTCGTTTACTTCTTACATTGTACCTGGAAAGACTACTTCTTTCTAGGCAGCAAAACCGGCTTATTTCGACTGAAAAACTCGTTTCGCGGTCTCTGATATCGAAAAGTGTCCTGCAAGTAGTGAATTATTTCCTCTAATACATTGAGTGGTCAGAATCTACAGTTTGTATTTTTAATTAAATTAAACTTTTAATTTAAAAAGTTATAAGTTGTAGTCAATTGTTAAGTATAAGTAGATAAATAAGTCAATAAAAATAAATAAATTAACTTAAAATAATTAAAATAAGTTAAATAAATTAAAATTAAATTAAATTAATTAAAATAAGTTAAATAAATTAAAATTAAATTAAATTAATTAAAATAAGTTAAATAAATTAAAATTAAATTAAATTAAAATAAAATAAAAAGAAACGGTTAAAATTAAACACATTAGGAGGCGAAGGCAAGAAGGAATCGGAAATGTTAGGGCAGAGGCGTTGGTGCGGACGATTTTCTGTGGTGCTGTTTGTTTTCAGGTGCGGAGGAGGCCATATACTGGAAGGAGAATGCCTGACGCCCGCGCCAAATAAATAAATGGTTTAAAAACCGGATAGATTAGCATGTACTCGGCTTCTGACGGCAGGTTTTTCCCCCTTCAGGGGTTTTTTCCTCAGCCGTACCTTATGGTCTCTTTTCCGCGGCTTTGATGCGAAGGAGAGACCATTTGGGGTGAATACCAGAATTCGAAGGGTTAGAACGCTGTAGAATGTAGGTATTGTAATGGCTTAAAGGCCTTCGGCCTAGCCGCATTGCATCAAGTTTTTTTAAATTTGCCTGTAATAATTACCTATTAAATAAATAAAATAAGTTGTAGAAGAAGAAAATTACAAACGATATACAAATGAGCGTTACTAATGTCGACTGTGAACGCTCTTACTACGGAGAGAGCACTGACAAGAATGTTCCTGGGTTTGCTGAATACTAGGAGGGGCAAGGATAGATGGGAGGGGTGGGGGAAGGGGATCTTAAAAGTTTCAAAAAAATCGAAATGACCTTAATAAAAGAACTATTTATAAAGAACAAATTCCAATTGAAGAAAAAAATTATCTTCAATTTTGTATGGGGACGGTGAAAAAAATTCAAAATTTTGCAGTTTTCAAAAATTCAGATTTAATCGTGAAAATCGGACCTATGTCACCTTTATAAGTCTATTTTATTCTATTTAAAGAAATTTAAAGAAAAAATTTGGAACCGTTTTTGAGAAAATTTTGAAAATGTCTCTTGGGGCTTCAGGTAAATTACCCCCAAATTTTATAGGAAGTTTTTCAAAATCGCACGCCTTGAGTCGAGCCATATCAACAGGGAAATACCTATTTTGGAAAATATCCTACGTATGGTTTAGGGGCTGTGAATTCTGTACTACATTAATTTAGAAAGGAATTACGCGTAAAAATATTATTTTTGAGAAATGAATATCTTTTCGCGTAGGTGTAATTTTTTTTGTACTTCCGAAACAGAAATTTAAGATGCACTGTTGATATACTATCGAAATCAGTTTTCATGCAAAAATAGAAAAAAGTGTGTGTTAAATTTTTTCTTCTCAAATTTAACAATTATAATTTGGTCATTTACTTGGGTATGAGTGATGTAAATGGAGGGAGATAAATGATTTAATAGAACATCGCATGGTACGTAGTTTTCTGCACAGTTGTTTGTTGCATCCAGAAGCCGGTTAAAGACATGGCTGATCAATACTTTTCTCCCTGTGTTCATCTGCGTTCGCCTTCGCGCAGGCCACCGCTGGCGGAGGCCCCTCGAGGCACTCGCGGAGCTCTTCACGGAGCTGAGAGATCCCGCGAGGCAAAGACCCTGCAGTAGCACGTGGTTCGCGTTGCTGAACTGCTCTACGTGACAGGAAAAGGAAATTGAGCGAACGCACGGCAACGTAAACGTTTTCTCCTCTTCGTCTTGAGAAATGCTCAATTTGGATATTGTAGTGATTTGGTAGGAAAGTTCTAAATACCCAGGTTCTAAATATTTTAAAGGTGTCAAAAATGTCAGCATTATGATAGGTTATTGATGAACAGTGCAGTTGCAAGGTGGTTGATGTAGTCGCACTTCACTCAGGCCGATCACACACAGCCCGTTTCTGTGGACTAACAAAAACTCAATAATTTTACTGTTTTTGGAACTTTTCATTTAAATAGAAACACCTATTTCCACCATCAATGTATCAACGTAAATTGTATGTGTTTAGAGAAAGGTAAGAGAAGTGAGTAATCAGAACAAACCAACGAATTGGAAACCAGTAGTTCTCAAACACCACACACTTCTTCGTATTATTTTTAAAGTTGCAATTTTCGAAAATTAGCAGAGTTCAACGAAACGTAGACTTGTGCCATTCTTTTAAGCGCTCATTGTTCTAACAATGAAAAAAAAATAAGGAAAAAAAATGAGCTGTTTACGTGAAAACGTTTTATTAAAATTATATATTAACATAATGCATAAATTTTAAGCATAAATTACTCAAAAACTATTTGTTTTTTCTAAACATTGTACATGACATTCCTTAAATAGCTGATTTTTTACAACAGATTTTGTTGAGGAATAATCTCCATCTTCAATTTTATAGTTTTAAAATGGTGCAATTTTCGAAAATACAGTATTCGCCTGAAAAGAAAAAAAGTAAATATTTTGCCATTCTTTGATACGTTGTGTGTTCCGTTTAAAATTGATTTTGGGAATATCTCCAAAAGTGTGCAAGTAATCAATGAAAGGGGGTATTAAAAGTTGTTTGTCTCGACGGGAGCAATCTAATGATACCAAAATCGAACCTCCAACCCTTTCCCCCAAGGGCGTGGGTGGGAAAAATTACTTTAAATTAACTTTAAAAGGAAACCCTCGTATTTATTGCGAATTCGATTTCTCCGGGAAAAAATTCATATCTTTTGATTAAAGAATTTTTATTTCGTGGTAGATGACTTTGTAATTCACAAAAATCAAAATAAGTGAAAATCCTTTAAAAATTAATGTTTAATTACACATCAAATCGAAAAAATACATGTTCCAATAATTTACAAGAAGCTATTCCATGATATAAGGAGAAAATTTAAAGAAGAACATTGGAGACCTTTCAAAAATGAAAAACTTTTTAAAAAAATGAAAACTTTTAAAAATTGCCTATATTTCTCGCAAAATGTCGCAAAAACTTCTTACATTTTTAAAAATTGTCCATGTTCTTATTTAAGAATGTTTTTGAATCACAGATTTCATTCAGGAAAAATCTGGATCGTCAATAATCTAGTTGTAGGAAGAGCGGGAAAAAATGAACTGAAATTTTCGAAAATTTTCTAGGTTTTTAAACTAGGAGCGGTAGTTCAGTGCATCAACTGATGTTACTGCAGCGCCTCTAACCGGGAGGTCCTAGGTTCGAGTCCTGACGGCGGCAGGATTTTCGACACTAGCTTTACAGCTAGGTCGAATTCAGTTGCTGTCTGGAGGGCAATTCTAGCGACCGGATGCTCTGATCGGTAGTTTTCCGTGGTTTCTCCGATCAACATCAGGCGAATGTCGGAGCAGTACCCTACCAAACGGGCCACAGACCGAGCGCGCTCTGTCCTTCCTCCTCCTTGTCCTATCCTCTCCCCTTACACACACACACACACACACACACACACACACTTACACTAACATGCACTACACTACCACATATTCCGGGAGACCGGGGGGGAGCTTAGAGCTTGTTCCGGCTGGGGCGGTGCCCCGCTGGTGGGAGAGTCCTTGTTAGGGGGAAATCCCGCTAGCCGACGGTAGGTCAGCGCCAGATCTCGCCAACCAGCGGGGGAAGATCACCGCCATCTCCCGAGGAAAAACATGCACTTCACTTACGGGAGTAATGACCAAAGCCGTTGTCTTGCCCGGAAACACGAAAAAATCTAAAAATCAAATCAAAATCTAGGATTTTAACAAAAACGGTCTTGAATTAAGCGGTCTTAACGTTATCCCGGGACACAATTTACTCAAACATTTTGGAACCATTTACGAAAATAAAAGCATAGTATGTGGCTTCATATAACCACTTAAAATCAGAAGGCCTAGAGTAGATTTAGAACGATCGGAAAATATCAATTTTGGAGAAAATCGGATGAACGGTTAGCTTTCACCACGGACAAATGTGTGGAGGGACAGATGCACTGTTGGACCGACACACAAAAAGACAGGCAGACAGAAAGACAGACAGACAGACAGACAGATGGACAGAGTGACAAATGGTCAGACGGACAGATAAACTGATGGACAGATAAACTGATGGACAGATAAACTGACGGACAGATAAACTGACGTACAGATAAACAATCGGACAGATAAACAGACGGAGAGATGGACAGACGGTCAGACGTTTTGACATCAATCTATTTTTCGGTATCAAGGACGCACAAAATATGGATTCTAACTACCCAACATGTTAGCCCAAATGATTTACTATATATAGGGTTTATCCAATTTTTCGTACCCATGGACCCACAATAAGTGTTTAGAAGCCACAATTAGCAGTTTTCCAGCGCAAAATGACGATACTTTCTCTTCAGAGTCGCAAGGGCTAGACAGTAAAAACTAGTGGGAATGCACCGTACACCGGAATGCTTAGTCTCCTGTTATTATTGTACTTCATACATTTGTAAAAGCGAGAAAGTAATAACTAATGGATGTGAACATTATACCGGAACGTTTCCGTCTCTTAAAAATATCATTTGTTCTTCTTACATTCGCCAGGGCGAGAAAGTAAAAACTATTGTAAATGCACGTAATACTGGTAAGATTCCTCCTCTTTGTGTTACTGTTTGTTCTTCTTCCCTTTGCAAGGGCGAGAAAGTAGTCTTACTGACGTCGCGGATCATCTTGCAGAGATCTCGTACATCACCCTTCGACATTCCAACATCTCTTCTTCCACTTTCGCAATCGCTTTGTCCATCTGAAGGTCCGTCATTGAATTCTCTATACAATTTGCGCACGTGTTGTATGCTTGTAGACTTCACACAATTGGGAATGAATGTTCTCCGGCGCAGTGTTCTTTGCGCACAAAAACGGAGTTACAGAAATTCGCCTAGTGGCGCAGCGAGCGGGCGCCCCATCCACAGCGGCTGCTCAGCCGAGACTCAGCTGCACAGAAGTTCCCCGGAAGGGGAATTGGGAGAGGAGGAATCGAGCTACACGCCAGTGTTGCCGGATCTTGGCAACCTTCTTTTAGGACAACCTTTGTATAGAAAAGTATAAAAATAAAGCGAGTTCTCTCTTGAAAGTCTAAAGGAATGTAGACGATACTGGTACACTCGAAATTAATTATAGATATCATTGAATTTTCAATTTGCCAATGACATGTGGAAAATGAAACTAAATCTTAACTAAAATTGCAAACCTTATCAGATATTGTTCTCGTTACTTCATAGCGACATCAGTGTTGACCACAAGTAATTATCTATCATTAAAATTTCAAATACAAACTCGCTGCAACATTTAATCATCTTCGTGTTACTTACGATATTGATACTTAAGCAATTTTACTTTAATCGGATTGTTCTGTACATATGCTGTGTACCAAAATTGGTGGCTTCCGTTCTTGGTGTCTTTTATTTCTCTTCCCTTTTCTTCTCTCCACCCTCGTCCTTTTCGCTTTCCCATTTTCCTGCACCTCCCAACTAGCGAGTGGACACGGCATCCGGCAAAGTTCTCAGAACTGCCGGAGCAGCACTTGCAGCCTTTAAAGGGATCTGTCGCCGCCGCTCAGACTGCCGACCGCGGCGCCAAGGCCCGCTGCTCCGCCTGACCCAGGCACGGCCTCCCCGGACGCGCCGACACGAACACACGAGATGCGCTTCTCTGTTCACAATCGAAATTATCCCAAAGGTGTTTAGGGTAATGCAGTACAATTGTCAAACATTTCGGCACGTGAAACGTTTTGACGAGTGGAGAAGTTATTAAATGTGAATGTTATTTTCATTATTATCAGGCAGGTTTCAAGAATGACTGACTTTGGAGCTTTTAGAATAATTTTGTGAGGGGGAAGACCTAATTTTTCCAAATAATACTTAATATTTTTGTTAACAAGACATGTTGTGGTTATTATAATTGGTATTATCTCAACACACTCCAGTTTGTATATTTCCTTGATATATATTCTATTGATATTCTATTGATAGGGGAATGTATTTTGAGATTTTTTATGTTTCTGCTTCATTAAATGTTGGGGTCTGCAGGGTGTGTAACATCAATGATGAATGTTTTCTTTTCCTGTTCGTTATGTAGTAGAATATCTGGTTTATTTGCCAGAGTCGTTTTATCAGTATGTATTGGAAGGTGATAATACATTTTGAACTGATTACTTTCTGTGACGGACTTTCGCTTTGTATTCATAGTAAGGAATGATTTCCTCTTCTGTCAGTGCCCATGTTTGGTTTTCAGTGCTTGGTGTACAATATTTGCAGTTAAGTGTAGAGACTCTGTATTGGCGAGGTTTGTGCACCCAGTGAGGAGGTGACTTCTTGTCTCTGATGATCGAAGACATACTCCACATTAGTCATTAATATCTAGTTTTTCAATAAATATTTTGTAATTTTAATTGAAATTATTATTATTATTATTATTATTATTATTATTATTATTATTATTATTATTATTATTATTTCTTTACTTCACCACTAAAGATGTTATGATTCGATTGGATATACAATCTACTCCAGATTGCAACCAACTTCCTAAGGATCTAGGGACTGTCGGTGCCTCTACAATACTTCTCGCAAAATGTGAGCTGTTCCAAATAAAGTAGTTTGTTGTACATCCCAGTCTTTTGAGTGAGCAGGGAGATTAGCCAATTGCTTGCACAGATTTTGTGAAACAAATCGCAGAGCTTCGATTTCTATTGAGGCGGCCTATGACTTTACATTCCGGGGGGGGGGGAGGTTCGTTACCCCGTCTGGACTTGTATATGAGGGATCCGGAGCATTCCTATACAATGTTCTTCGCCCGATCCAGCCTAAAGGACGGCGCAAGGGGCCCAAATACGGCACCAAGGACGGCGCTGGGCTCAATGCTCTGTTACCGCAGAAAATGATTTAAATTTTCAGAAACTTTATTGAAAACCATTGAAGCCATTCCAATCTCAATTAATTAAGATAAATAAACTGGAAGTGACTGATTGTAAATTACAAACTTTCAACTTTTAACAAAATTTCACATCTGTTTGATTTATAAAACATACGTCACGTCAAATCAATTGTTGCCTTTCTTTGCATCTGTATGAACCGATTTAAGTAAAATAAAGAATATATGAACAAGAAATTTAAATACAATGTATAGACTACCCTCGGGACCGACTTACATATCCATAACACTGCCCGACACTAGCCAAGTAGCTATTTTCGACACTAGCCAGGTAGCTAGGTCTAGTTTTGTGACTGAATGAAAATAATTCTAGCGGCCGGCAGTTTTGATCGTTAGCTTTCCGTGGTTTCTCTGATTAACTCCAGGTGAATGCCGAGACAGTACGCTACCAAAACGGACCGCGCGCGATCTTTCCTTCCTATTAATTGTCCAACCTTCAACCCCCTTATACACCCACGCACATGCACCGCACTACCACACGAGTAGGGAGACCGGTCGTGGCCTCAGAGTTCGTCCGGGCTGGAGGGATACGCATCTGGTGGGAGGAACCTCGCTTGCCGACGGTAGGTCGGCGCCCGATTTATCCACCCAGGGCGGGAAGATCACCGCCACCTCCCCGAGCAATCGCGGGGGCGTTGGGGCGAGGGCGTTCTGGGGGCCGGAGGGCGGGGGGTGTGGGCGTTGGGGTGGGGGCGCGGGTGGGGGCGGGGGTGAGGGCGTTGGGGTGGGGGCGTTGAGGTGGGGCGTGGAAGGGGCATTGGTGCGCGCGGCGTTGGGCGAGCGTTCTGGGGCCAGGCGACGGCGGACGGCTCTGGCGTGCTGGGCGGGGGCGTGGGTGAGGGCGTTGGGGTAGGGGCGTTGAGGTGGGGGCGCGCGGTGGGGCGTGGGGCGAGGGCGTTCTGGGGGCAGGAGGGCGGGTGCGGTTTGGGACGGCGGCGTTGGGCGGGGGCGGGGGGGGTGAGGACGTTGAGGTGGGGGCGTGGGAAGGGGCATTGGGGCGCGCGGTGGGGCGTTGGGCGAGGGCGTTCTGGGGGCCGGAGGGCGGGGGCGGGTTGGGGCGGCGGCGTTGGGGCGTGGAGTGGGGCGTGGGTTGGGGCGGCGGGGGCGTTGACCGGAGTGTGGGGCGGGGCTTTGTTGTGGGGCGTTGGCCGTGCCCGACGAGTTGTGGGCGGGTGCGGTGAGCGGGTGGCCGGCCGCTGGCGCCCACCGCAAACCGCTACCTCAATCACTGGCCGCTCATTTCCTGATGCGCCCCCGGCCGCCGCCCGCCCTGCGACTGACGGCCGCGCGGAGGAAGCTGCTTTGATGCATCGTGGCGTCGGTCGCACATTGCCACCTGCAAGAAGCCATCGGCTGGCCACGTCCAGCGAATCTGGAGGATAATGAGGAAATATGCGAAGGCAATTGCAGGCAGCAAGCGATGGCAACGGTAGAAGGCTCATCTGCGTTCGCCTTTTAGCGTTTTCCATTCGCCGCACTGATACGTACCCAGTGCGCATTCAGGGCTGCTTTCGTGTTCCATTCGACCGCTAGGGCGCACTAGTGCAAAGAAGCGCATGATCCATTCGCACAATCACTCGGAACCAGGGCGCACTCGGGACGCCCTAAACTGCACTGACGATCGCGTCAGTGCAGTCCAGAGCACCGGACCATTGTGAGGTTAGATACGGAAGTTATCTATGCTGATTTGAATTCCTGGTGAAATTGTGAAGGCAATTGAGGATCTACTGCCACGCAGGGATACGGATGTTTTGCAAGAAATGTCTTAAAATACTTTTTGTGACTCGCGAAGTTCGGAAAATCAGTTTTTGTTTTCCTAAAATTTAACCGTGAATAACTTCTTAACAAATCCAGTGATATTTAGAAATCAAAGTGTAGGTATGTCTCAATTTCGAAACGTTAATAAAGTGAAAATAAAAATAGTGACCCTTACAAAATCATTCAAATATATGTGCCAAGAAGTGTTTCTAGGACGCCCATACATATACCACCCGAAATGCTCATGTTAATATTTTTATGGTTTTCAATAACCAAACAATTCTGCAGAAGCCTTTCGGTTCAAAATCTTGTGTACTACATCGATCACTGGCAAATCACGAAAAATGAAATTTCGACACACACGCATTTGAAATGTTCGTAGTTTTTAAATAAAGAAATCACATGTTAATAATTTATGAATTTAGAAGTAAGAATTACCAAAAGGCTTCATGAACATTATAACAATGATCAGAATTCAAACTTATTATTTTTCCAGTTCTATCAGTGAGACAGACCAAGAACAGCTATCTGTAATCTCACTGCGTAGCGCACACGCACTGACTCAGTTCCGGAATCCGTGTGGGGCAGCACTGTTGCGGAGCGATGACGCTCTTGTCCTGCACTAGGGAGGGTTTCAGTGCAACGAATGGAAAACGCTATTTGAGGCCGCTGCGCGCGCATATAGTCCCTCGATACAGGGAGTAGTGCATTCCTTTGCGCCGCCGGTGCCGCCATTTTATTTCCAGAGAAACTAAGCGGTATTGTGGGTGAGGTAGGAACCACCAATCTACCGTAAACCAATTATAATTTAGTCAATTGATTGATTTTTTCGTGTTTCCGGGCGCGTCAACGGCTGTGGTCATTAGTCCCGTTAGTGTAGTCATGTTTTTCTCGGCAGATGGCAGTGATCTTTCTCCGCTCGATGGCGAGATCCGACGCCGACCTACCGTCGGCTAGTGAGGTTTCTCCCTAACCAGGGCTCTCCCACCTGCGGGGCACCGCCCCAGCCGGGACAAGCTCTAAGCTCCCGACCGGTCTCCCGGAATATGTGGTAGTGTAGTGCATGTTAGTGTCAGTGTGTGTAAGGGGAGAGGATAGGAGAAGGAAGAGGAAGGAAAGGTCGCGCGCGTCCCCTTGGTCCGTTTGTTAGGGTACTGCTCCGGCATTCACCTGGTATTGATCGGAGAAACCACGGAAAACTACCGATCAGAGCAGCCGGCCGCTAGAATTCTCCTCCAGACAGCGACTGAATTCGATCTAGCTGAAAAGGTAGTGTCGAAAATCCTACCGCCGTGGGGAGTGGGAACCTAGGACCTCCCGGTCAGAGACGCTTCAGTGACATCAGTTGATGCACTGAGCTACCGCTCCCGGTACGTAGTCGAAATTCCTCATAATGCGTCCGAACGCTCTCATTTCTCCTCCACTTGTGAATGCTGCCTGGCGGGGCTTTCGAGTGGAAGGATGCTAAATGGCGGCGGGCGTTCAGGCTGTATTTAGGGACTCCACGCACGGCCAGTCGGGAGGTCGGGGCGGCGCAGCGCTCCGAGGGGGAGATTCCTGGAGGAGGAAAACCCACGCACAATCTCTTGTTGTAGCGCGGGAGGAACGCCCCGTCACATAATTGCACTACACTTACGGGACTTATGACTGCAGTAGTTGACCGGGTAGGTGACGTGTTACGAAATGCAATCAAATAATCCCACTGGTGTCATTGCTTAGATTACCAATTTTGAATTGAACGGGGGATATATATTTTATTTAAAAAACTACTTGTTTGAAGCAATTACTATTCCTAACTTTTATTACTTTCTTAAATGTTTATAACTACCGTGAAATTACTTCTTCACACAAATATTTGGGTGATAAATATTGCGTACTCAATTTCTGTTTTTGAAGCGTTTCCTTTTTTTGCAACCAGATACATTGCAAATAATCACAGAGGTCATCTTGTGTTTTTATATTTGTCTTTTTGAAATATCTGGCAAACAAAATGTAGCACGATAAAGATGATGATCAATTATTTTAATTGAGCAAAGCTTTCGCTGGGTGATTATAGAGCGATAGTTAGTCGATAAAATTACGTTAAAATGCATTTGAAATATCGTACTCGTATTTGGAACTGGGAATTCACAATAATGCCATGGTATCAAATAATCTGTTGAAACAAGTAATTTTGCAATTTTTAATCTCACCAGAGAAAAATACGGAAAGTGTACTTCGCGTGTCCGTGCTTTCTGAAGAAAATTTAATTTTGTTTGAAAAGAAAGAACGAAAATACTATATCATAATAAAAAACGAAAATAAAAAATTCTTCAGACAATGTCGGAGGAGGAACAGTTCAAAGAACTCCGCTTTATGTGGCGTTCTAGTTAGGCGGCGTTCTCTTTCATATTTTTCATGAAGCGATACTTCTATTGATCTTCCGTGACTTTCACCTTTGATAGAACAGTGTATAAGAGCTGATCGACAACGATGGCAAGAGATTTTTAATGTTAACGTGCGCATTGCACGATGTGAATACTTGGTTAATGAAGTTAATAACATTTTTGTACCTACACCTCAAAGTGAAATTGTACATCAAAGTGAATTTGTACCTACACCTCAAATGCCCAACACCTTAAAGTCTCGTAGGTGTCATACCAAACTTTTATATATTTTTTTAATTTCAAAATAAACGGGGAAGTTAATGCAGAAATTATTCTGGATATTCTGAGTCAAAACACTGGAATGTGTTGGTAGCTGATTATTAGCAGAAATATCGGCAAATTTCGAAGCAAATCTGCTAAAAAAATAATTTTTGTATATATTTAAAGAAAGCTTAAACTATTAACTTTAGTATAATGCTTCCGAAACCTAGTAGAACTTATGATAAAACTTGCGATTTTTTATACAATATGAAACACAAATGAAAATATTGTCATAGTTATTCGCAAAATTATAATTATCATATCCATGAACAAAAATCAGATTGTTTATAAATTATGTTCTGAATTATTCCGGAAGGTGTAGTGCAATAAGCACGGATCCTTCGCCTCAATGATTCAATGGCAAAGCTAAAGTAGGAAGTCCTGTCTATTTTAACGTCCACTGCTATGGACCACTTCTATGTGTTGTTTAGAGGTTTGTTGCTACGGACCTGAATGCGTGTTTATATACTACATATATTACAAAACACATGAAAATAATAATGGCTAATATAAGGATTGTTATAATAATAATAATAATAATAATAATAATAATAATAATAATAATTATTATTATTATTATTATTATTATTATTATTATTATTATTATTATTATTTGTAATCTGAGCCTCTAGTAAGAGGTGTAACTGATATTTCTCTCTTCTTTAGGTGCCTGTTTCTGAAAAATCCAATTATAACAGCTATCATACTAAAATATTTTATAGAAATAAATATATAGAAAAAATAAGAACGGAAGTGAAATTAACGACCACTTCTTTGTCGTTTAGAGTCAGCAAAATTAACTTCTTTATCTCAATTAATTTGTAATAATCCGGCGCATTTTTATATGACCAAATTGTTCCTCAATTTTATTATGGAATATATTTTGACATTTTAATATATTTTAAATAAATTAATTGTGAAAACATTTAATATTTATTCAAATATTTTTTTACTTATTTGACGCAATTTCTGTTGCCTTTTTATTAAGAGGACTTAGCTGAAGAGTGTCAGAAAATGAATATTTTTGTAGTCATATTGAAAATACTCGTAGGTATTAATATGTACAATGAAGAAATCTTTTATTTTATAAGTAGAATATGTTTACTAATTTCCTTATATCTTAATTAAATGATATTCAATGTTAAGTGGAATATCTCACGTTCATTGAAAGCCTTGCATTATTCTCTCCTAATTAGTAAAGTTTTTTTACAGTTTCATCTTTCTTCTTTTCAAGTTTATTTAAGTAGGGGAATTCTGTTTGCGTCCCGTCAGTATGCTTTATAAGAGTCTGAAATGATTTAGTAGTCGACATGAATTCGAAAACGAGTGACGCATATTGATGTTCGTGATGGAAGAGAAATTATTGAAGTGTCGTAAAATTACTCATACTAAACTCGGTATTGATTATCTGCCAGAAACACAGAACAAACATTCCAAATGACGATAAAGTGACCTATTCATTATATACGATGGAATAACAGAATTAAATATACATTTCCTAATAAATCAATAAAACATTTAATCATAAACATTTATTTTTAATTTCTCGCGCTTAAGACGGAACTTCTTAAGAATAGGAAGTTATGTAAAGCTGTGCGAAAAACGGCAAATTTTCTTCAGAAAAACTTTTATTATAGGGCCCTAGAAACGAAAAAGTGCATAAATCCAAGAGATAAATTTTGAAAAAAAAATCCTCTCACACGTGGTGGAGCCAGAATCCATGGGTCTTTGACACCGAAAAATCGATTAACGGCAAATCGTCTGTCCGTCTGTGAACAATGCTAGTGGCTAAACCGTTCAGTGAATTTTCTCCAAATGTGATGTACCCCAATCGATCTGGATGATGTCACGACCCCTTGAATTTGAAACATATTTTAATTTTGAGGGGTACTTCACACGAAGTCCCTCGGACATTTTCAAAATTTTCAAAACAATGACGCCTTCCATTTTCATTAAATTTTGTTGTTGCATAGTCTTATGAACGTTTAAGAGAAAGGCGCATGTTTCATATTCGTTAAAAGTTCTGATTTTTCGAAAATTGAAAAAATTCAAAATTTTTTCGGCCTATTCTTACAACTACAATTATGAAGATACAATTTTTTGAAGATATAAATGTGTATATTTTTGTACATTTCTTTGTTCGTTTCTTATTTTGGAACTTTTATTATACGTTTACAAATTAATCTTTTAGATATTATTTAAAACCTATTTGAAATAAATATGAAATAAAGATTGCTAGAGAGCCTCCCGCTCCCAATTTACGCTGTTGTATGCTACATAAGCCCGAACTTCAATATTATTTCATATTTCACTTTATGATTATTATTATTATTTTATTTACTTTCTTTTTAAATTGCACCCTTTGCATTAAATGAGAAAACGAATAATTGAGCTGTCATTTTTGGTTATTGTAACCTATTTTTGTAACGCCGCAGGAACAAAAGTCGATAGTGACGGCTGCCTTTTTGTTCGAGGTATTTTAAAGGAATACTTTCATATTTTTTGTAGAATATTACAAGACCATAGTGTTTAATAATTACAATTATATATTTTTCGATCTATAAGCGTTCGTTTGTCAACACTTTTAGTGTCGTATTATTCATTAACGTTTAATTATTTTACTTTCTCACATACTGCTTACAAAGAATATTGTTAGGCTAAAAAACACATCTCATATGTTTCGTGAACACACTGCACACCTTATACAATAAATTCAATACCAGAAACATATTTTCATTTCAAGTCTTGAAAAAAACATCTATTGTATGAAACAATTTAATTTCCATTACCAATGGCGAGAAAGTGCGTGCTGTTTTAGCACCACTAGTTACTTTCTTGCTACGTCTACCGTAATTTTTATTTTCTTTAAATAATTTTTTCTTAAAAACTGCACATTTTTTTATTAAGTTGGGACCTTAGATAACATAAAGTACGCTTAAGAGAATGGTGCAGGTCTCATGTTCGTTGAAATTCCTGATTTGCAAATTCCTAAATTAAAATTTAAAAAAATGTTTGGTCTTTTCCTTCAACTACAATTGTGAAGACAGAATTTTTTCATAACGAAATGTGTTCACAAATATATCTTCAAACAAGATGATTGAATTTTTTGAAAATGTGAGTATTTTTTTGTAATTTCGCGACAAGCATAATAGCCCGCTCCGAATTAACTGTTTCGTAAACGTAATTCCAGGCAGTTGGATGCTTCGTAAGTTAGAATTTGTATATTGTTTCATTTTTTTGTTCGTTTCTTACATTCGATGTCACTTCAGCGCCTCTGACTGGGAGGTCCTAGGTTCAAGTCTTGACGGCGGCAGGATTTTCGACTCTAGCTTTTCAGCTAGGTCGAATTGAGTCGCTGTCTGGAGGACAATTCTAGCGGCCGGCTGCTCTGATCGGTAGTTTTCCATGGTTTCTTCGATCAACACCAGGCGAATGCCGGAACAGTGCCCTAAGAAACGGGCCATGGGCCGCGCGCGATCATTCCTTCCCCTTCCTTGTCCTGTCCTCTCCCCTTACACACACACTTAGACTTACATGCACTACACTACCACATATTCCGGGAGTCTGGTCGCGAGCTTAGAGCTTGTCCCGGCTGGGGCGGTGCCCCGCTGGTGGGAGAGTCCTGATTAGGGGGAAACCCCACTAGCCGACGGTAGGTCGGCGCCGGATCTCGTCATCCATCGGGGGGAAATCACCGCCATCTCCCGAGGAAAAACATGCTCTACACTAAGTGGACTAACGACCAACGTAGTTGACGCGCCCGGAAACACGAAAAAATCAATCAATCAATCTTACAATCGTACAAGTATGATAACTCTGGCAAGAAAAAGGACTATGAATTGGAAAAGGAAGAACATTACACGGTTTGAAACATGGAATGTAAGATCGTGGAATACAAGCGAATATGAAACACTAATGGAACTTGACAGGAACAAAATTGACATATGTTGCCTCACAGAAACTAAGAAAAAGGAACAAGGAATTACACAAAGGGCATTATACACACACACACACACACACACACACACACACACACACACACACACACACACACACACACACACATATATATATATATATGTGTGTGTGTGTGTGTGTATTAATGTGTGTGTGTATAATGCCCCTTTTGTGTAATTCCTTGTTCCTGTTTCTTAGTTATATATATATATATATATATATATATATATATATAATGTGTATGTGTGTATGTGTGTGTAGGACCTCCGGAACATTGGAGAGCAAAGGAGGGTGAAGCAATCATAATGCACAGGAACTGTGTAAATAACATAAGTATATCTCCGAAAGAATTGTGTCTGTTAAATTGGCAAATAAATCCAAACCAATCAACATTATATCCATATACGCGCCAGAAAACCATCTCACGGAAAACAAAAATTTTATGATGTCCTTTAAGAAACAATCAGCCGAATCGATCCTAAGGAACCGGTAGTAACAGCGGGTGTTCTGAATGCCAGAGTAGGAAATCACATCAGCCCGGGAATTAAGATCAGGATCAATGAACATGTTCTCAATGAAAATGGAGAAACTCTTCTAGATTTCTGCGTTGAAAATGAAATAAGAATAAATAATACTTTCTTTTATTATAAAGAACCGCACAAAACTACATGGATGAACACGAGAAAACAAAAATTCCACTAGCGACTTCATACTTACTAATCGGGTAATTCACCCATTACAGATATTAGATGTAAGGAGCTTATCAGGAGCGATATTGACAGTGATCATAACTTGGTATTAATAAAACTATGGTGGAAATAATTATTTAAATAAATAATACTTTCCACCAATTTAATAAATAATTATTTCCACTATGAATAAAACTACGAACGATCATTATGAACAAAAAATTGTAAAAGAAAGATCGGAATACATACAAAAGATAAATATTGAATCACTAAGTGATGAATCTACCAGATATCTATATAAAAATAGACTGGATGACTAAATATCTCAAAATTGGCTTAAAATAAAATAAAATAAAAACAAATATTATTCAAACTGCTAAAGAGACCGCAGGAATAATAGAAACAAATGTAAAAAAAGAGAGAAGACAAATCACCTTGGTTTTCTAAAGAAGTGAAAGACATAGCACCAAAGAAAAGATCGGTATATATAAAATTCAAACATAATAAAACACCAGAAACATAAAGAATATAAAAATATCAGGAACAAAGTTAATTCAAGGATTAGATAAATAAAGAAAGATTACTGGACATCCTTTATCTTGCGCCTTCATCATGACTTCTATGGGCGACAAAAAGATATTTGGAGATGCATTAGAGGCCAGATAAACAGAAAAAATGAACTCATTAGCGCATATAAAGTATCTGATAAAACATGAATAAAATACTTTAGAGAACTACTCCACGATGACACTCCGGAGATTTTAGACTTGGCTGAAGATCTTACATGAAAGGAACAGTACGTAGAACGTGAAGAAATTTCAAAGATAACCGGAACACTAAGAAATTGGAAGTCCCCAGGAGAATATGTAATATATAATATGCTCATTAAATATGTAGGAAGAACCTTATGCAGAGAGAGAACCAAATTTATTAATAAAATTTTAAATAATGCAATAATACCAAATTAATGGAAATCAAGCATTCTTATCCCTCTATTTAAAAAAAGGAGACCAACACGATCCAGATAACACAGAGGGATAAACCTCCTGAGCAGCTCATTGAACATACAAAGTATGTAGCCAACACTCTCATGAATATGATAGAATGGGAGGAACAACAACAGGGTTTCAGATGCAATAGATTGCACTGCCGCAATTTTTATCATCCGACAAATCGTGGAAAAGCATTAGAATTCAGCAAACCAGCATTCCTATGCTTCGCGAATCTAAGCCAAGCATTTGACAATATAAAACTAATTGATGTCATCAGAACAGTGTTGGATAGAAATAGTGTTGATACAGAAAACAAAGTAAAGATTAATACTCGTAATCAGGGGAAAATATTACCTGCTCTACCTGATCGAAAGGAATAAGACAAGGGGGCTCATTAAGCCCCTTGTTATTTAATGTAATAATGAATAGTATTATAAAACAACTAAAAACAACAAACGGATATAGTATCGGAAAATATAATATAAATATCATATGTTACGAAGATGATACATTGTTATTAGCAGAAAATGAAGATGACTTGCAACTATTGTATGAATTCAGTAAAATTTGTAAATATTTTATCTTAAAAATATCTACTCAGAAGACGAAAGCTGTGACAATAGCTAATAATCCGATTAGATGTAAATTGGTAGTGGATAATCAAATAATAGACCAAGTTCTAGAGATGAAATAATTAGGAATAACTTTAACAAGCTCGGCGCAAACGGAGAAAGAAATCAAAGAGCAAGTAATAAAGGGCAATAGGATCGCTGACTGTCTCAACTACTCAATACGGTATAATAAACAGCAAAAACAGAACTCGAAGGATAGACTATATCAATCAATATTTAGACCAAAATTAACATATGCAGGAGAAACAAGAAGTGAAACAAAACGCACCCAACAACTTGAGGTCGCTGAAAAATAGAATTCTGTGAAAAATTACTAATCCCACTCTACTGGATAAGGAAAGAACAGAAACATCAGGGAGGAGTGCAAAATTAAGCCCACTACGGAATGGGTAGCGGACAGAAGGAAGGCATGGAATGATCATATTGAGACAATGGAGGAGAAAAGAATTGTGAGGATTGCTAGAGATGAAAGGCCGAGGGGAAGAAGAGAAGTCGGCAGACCAAGGAGAAGATAGAAAGGCTCGTTATAATTCTTGGAAAGGAACAAGCCTTAGACTTTTAAGAAGATGAAGAAGAAACATTATAATAAACAAGAAAGTTAATCAACGAAAATATCCCAATTCAACCCACTTCTACGCAAAAATCTGGAATATATTCTCTTAAATATGCTGCATAAATAAAAAACAAAAAAAATATGCAGTTAATGAAAAAAATTCCAGAAATATGCTAGTATACAAAATAAAAATGGGCTACTTTTGTTTTATTTTTGGTGGTAAATAAAGTTATGTAAAGTTCTTTTCGGTAAGCGCATTCAGTAAAAATATGCAATAGCATGAAATTCTAAAGCCTAGTAATGAGTTTTACAAAAATGACGAGATGTGTTAATTCGGAGAGAAATTGTAGTATAAATAGTATTACATAAACATTACTAAAGGCGAGAAAGTACGTGCTGTTTTAGCATTTCTATTTATTTTTGAGAAAAATATCAACTGGTAATATCAAATTTATTTGTAAAATAATTGAAAAGAAAGTTTTGCAATATATAATGTTATATGTACAGAAAGAAGCTTTCGTCGTATTTTTATATAGTAAAAAATATTCAAATGAGGAACTTACGACACATTAGTCAGAGAACTCATGTGAGCAATTAGAAGTGTTTTCTGACACGAATGTCGAAGTAGGATGCGACATCATGAACAAAGCATCAATGGCTGAAAACATTGATGATCCAAATTAAATCATCATTGTTAATAATATAACGCCCAAAAACCATGAATAATTTTGAAAGTTGTTTAATCATTTCTAACACGAACGTTCGTGCGGGGAAGAATTTAACGCGACAAAGGCCGTGTTCATTTGTTTGTATTAAAAATGCAACAGACTAAACAAATGAAAAAGAACAAATAGCGAACGCGTCTGAGAGCATGAACATCTCGAGCGCCGTCAGTCCACCGTAGAGGGAGGAGGGAAGAGCAACCCCCTAGGCCTCTGCACGTGCGGGGACGGGGGGATCATCGCTCTGGGAGACACTTGGATGTTGCCTCCATCAAGGTCGCTCAAACAGCGTTTTCTTCGTTCGAATACGCGAGCTGACAGCGGTATCTTCAGTCGCTTTCCTAGAGTAAATTTTACAAAAGGTTACGATGGTGGAACTTTTTCATTCGGAAGCAAGAGATCGAAAACGTAAAAAGATGTGAGAAAACATCGATGTTGAAGACCTCGGCTTTAAAGCAATCGATGCGCCGCGGATGTTTGGAGGAGCGGCAAGGCGGCTGGGCTGCGAGGGAGGGAAGGTTGAGCTGCCCGGTCCCTCGGCGCCGCCCGCGTGGACTCCGCCGCCCGCAGGGGCGAAGCGGGCGGGCGTGTGGGCGGGCGGGCGGGCGAGCGGGCGAGAAGGCGCGCACGACGGCCTCCTGCCGTCATTCATTGCTCTCCTCTCAATGCATTCACTCGTTACCCCGGCGTTCTCATGGACACCAGATTAAATCGGCGCAGTCACATCTCGCCCAAAGTAATTGAAGCCAATAGAAGGTTAGCTATTTTACGTCCGATTCTCAATCGCATCTCTTCTTTAAAAATTCATTCCGCTTTAACCGTTTACAAATCCATTCTTCGTCAGATAGTATCTTATGTCTGCCCTGTATGGATTTCAGCTGCCCCGACCATATTAAATACATCGCAAATCTTTCGAAACAAAATCTTAGGAATAACAGTAAATGACCTCTAGTTTGTCAGCAATAAGACATTACACAATGATCTTGCAATATAACCTATTACTTACTTTATTACGAAT
Source organism: Teleogryllus occipitalis (assembly GCA_011170035.1). Classification (NCBI taxonomy): domain Eukaryota; kingdom Metazoa; phylum Arthropoda; class Insecta; order Orthoptera; family Gryllidae; genus Teleogryllus; species Teleogryllus occipitalis. The sequence goes on from BLKR01001043.1 coordinate 290,242, forward strand.
CTGGCACATAATTTCTTCAATAATTTAAATCATGTACAATGGAACAGTCACTTACGAAATAGGAACTGATAACCCCCCCTCTCCCGTCTAAGAAACAGACTCCCATTTTACATTTTCCTTCAATACCTCTCCGTGATTACATAAGTTAAGAACATTTCTTGCATTTACCTGTCCCTCCAATTGTATTTTCTCTTAACCCTGCCACCACTGTCTAACGAAATTGCCTCACAATAATCTTGGTGGAAGATATAACCTTGTGAAATCACTATTAAGGAGGTGACAAGAAGTTACACCTTCACACTTTGCTGAAATAAATTTGCTCGGCCAATCAACTGAAGAGCCTTACAGCTGAACGTTGAACTATCCATCATTGTAAAATAAATGTAATAAAAGAGCAGCGCCTCCGTGAGGGTGGGTTGGCAAGGGCGGTGGCGGTGGCGGTGGCGGTGGGAGGGCGATGGAGGCAGGAGAGCTGGCAAATGAGATGGTGGGAGCTGTGAAAGCGACGGCAACTGCGACGGAGGCCCCACGTCGCGCTTTGGGCCGCCCCCTCCGCCCGGAGCCGAGTTCCAATCCCGGGGAGACTTCATGAGACCATCCGTCCCAGAAATGTTTCTGTCTCTCGCCTATCACCTCCACAGCGACTGTGTACACAAATGGAGTAGCCTGCGTTGGGCCGTCCGCCGCCCTTCTGGTCCGGCGATCCAGACCAATGGTTTGCTATTCCACGCGAAACGAATAGTTTTTTGCGGATCCGTTGGGAAGAGACTTAGAAATTTGTCTAAATCGCGTGTTTTTCTTCGTTTGTGGTGACTCTGGGGCATTCAGAGGTGATCAATAGCTCATTCGTTTCCTCTCTACAAGACAAATCTACTGGCGCCATTCGCCCGATACGACGCTCTGGAAGGAAGCAAGTGCTTTTTGCGATTTCAACGCACCTACGAGTGCTTTGGTCAGTCGCTGTGAATTACAATTGTACACTCTTTCCGACGTTTTATTACGACTTCATTCACCACCTTCACGATAATTAAACCTCGCTATCAACAAATATCTCAGGCATTTACCTACACTATTAACATTAAACGAATGAGACATGTGAAAGAAAATCCACCGCTCAATACGAAATCACGACTGATAGAAATTTTTAGTTGTTTTTTTAAGCTGGATGGAAAACACACTAAAATTTTACTGAACTATTGGTGGTACAGGATGGCACTTTCTTATACTAGTTTAGTAAGTACCTTTCTAATTTCTTTCATCTCGGCTATCTTTTAGGTTTTGCTCCATCCTCTCACCATCCCCTAACCTATCGCCGACCAAAGTAAGTTTTTTAAAATTTTTAAAAATATTTTTCGGTTTCCAAATGTAGAACCGAAATATTACTTTAAGAATATTAAATAAGAGTAAAACGTCGTCATGTACGACAATTTTCGTTGCAAAATTTCGAACCGTTCTTAATAAAAGTTTAAGCGTTACTGTAAACGCAAACTTTCAAGATCTTTTTCTCAGAAAACTTTTGAGTTTTCGAAAAACTTCATTGAAAGTCATCTGAAACACTTCATCTCACAAAAGCAATAATACACACAAAGCGCAGGAAATGTGCGTATTAAAAGGGCGAGCAATATTTATTACAAGTGGTGTTACAAAGCCAGAAACTTTCTGGCATTATTTCATACAAGTGGTGTTACCAAAGCAGATACTTTCTCGCATTATTTCTAAGTGCTCCGTTGTATTATGCTATTAAATAAAACTGCAAAAGAGTTGTCGACATGCGATTTTCTTTTCCGCTCTGAGACCCCAACTCCTCAGAGTTAACTTGCCGTCAGTCATAACGCTACCCCACTGAATCTCCGTATGGGTATCTGAACGCTACCCCACTGAATCTCCGTATGGACGCATAAAATTGTGAATGCTCGCCTCATGTAAGAAACCCTCAAAAATCAAAATATCCGCCTGAAACTCCCAAAGCCTCGAGTTAATACATATCAGAGAATATCAGCTTTGGAGAAAATCGGCTAAACGGTTTAGGCCCAAACGTGGACCACAGACGGACGAACAGACTGATATATAGACAAACATTTTGAGATATTCATAAAAACGGAAAGATAGCTGTATATTACATTTAAAAAAATTAACTTGCTTATATTTAGTGCAAAATTACACAACAACTTCTATTTTCGCAAATTTGAACATAAACTTATTTGAAGTTCTGTCTTTAAGGAATAGATTTCATTATGGAAAAAATCTCTATCAATATTATAGTTGCAGGATGACGCTCCAAAAAATTGCACTTTTACAGATTTCAAAAAATTTGAGATTTCAACGAACATGAGATCCGGACCATTCTCTTGCATCTAATACGCTATTCTTGAACAAATTTTAGTCAAGAAATTCGTTGCCATTTTTGAGAAAATTTTGAAAATATATTTAAGGCTTTATGTAAAGTACCCTCAGAAATCAAATTATCCATTTTAAATTACCAAAGACTAAAGTCCGTTCAGAACGATCGGGGAATATAAATTTTGGAGAAAATCGGCCGAATGGTTTAGGCGCCGGCATATACCACTGACAGACGTTTTGCCATCAATCGATTTTTTTTCCATCAAAGCTCCACAAATCATGGATTCTGGTAACACCACGTGTTAGAGATATTTTTAATTTCTCGCCTTTATGAAGATACTCTGTAAGAAGAGTAAGTTATGTAATGCCGACCCGGTGGCCGAGATCACTAAGTCAGTAGTGTCGTAGTGATCTCAGACCGAAGGGTCGCGGGTTCGAGTCTCGCCTCGGGCATGGTTGCATTTGTGTTCGTCCTTTCACCCCTAATCATCACCATATCGTTTTATATTCACAGTTGCCATAACGTTAACGCCAATAGTGGTTGCCTTGATGTTGTAACGCCAATGTAACCTAGATGTTGATGCAACCTTAAAGAACAAAAGTTATGAAATGCTGCGCGACAAAACGGGAAGTTTTCGAAAACAAATCTCTTATTACAGGGCCCTGATAACGAAATATGAATAAACCCATTTACTATAATAAAAAAAAGTCCTCTAACACTTGGTGTAGCCAGAGTACATGTGTGGTTACTTGATACCGAAAAATCGATGGGCGGCAAAACGTCTGTCTGTGGTCAACGCTTTAACCGTTCAGCCGATTTACTTCAAAATGGACCTTCCCCAATCGACCTGTATGAACTCAAGGATTAGGTAGTTTCAAACGAATATTTTGATTTTTGAGGGTACTTTAAATGAAACCTTAAAAAGTTTTCAAAATGTTCTCAATCATGAAACCAAATTTTTTGATAAACTTTGTCTTCCGATAGCGTAAAGCACGCGTAATAGAATGGAGTAGGTCTCATGTTCGTCGATATCCCAGATTTTTTAAATAGCGACAGTGCACTTTCAGCTGTTCTGTTCAGTTTTCGAGAAACTTTGTAAGACATCATTTATAGCACATGTACTAATAAATACAATTATATATACAAATTGCCGATAGTGCAAATATTAACGGTAGAGATATTTCAAATAAATGACAATTGTGTGATTTTTGAAAAAACAAAACTACACGGCAAATGGCGTTTATGTCATCTTATACAGAACATTTAGCGCTATCCGTATCAAAAGTTTAAAGAAAAAATTTGCGGCAGTTTGACAAATGTGGGTTTCTGATATTTATATGGCACATATTTCACACTTGTTTTGTGGAAAAATACCACAAAAATAAAAAATCATTTTGGCACGTAATCAGTGGACTAAGGGGCAAGATTAAGAAAACGTTGAAGAGTGTTAGGAATAAAAAAAATGAAGTACAGGGCAGGCTGAGGTATTAGAAAATGGAATAAATATTATAAGAACGTCTTTAGAGAGGAAACCACTGGCGAACGGGAAGACGCGAGTGAGAGGCTTCAAACCTGTACTACACTGGGGAATGGAAATGAAGAGGAGAGCGAGAGACGCCAGGCACAAGGGATACACTTAACAGGGAGAGGTAGAAGAAGCCCTGAGGAGAACCCAAATAGGGAAAGTCGCAGAACCGGATGGAATAACCCCAGTAATGATAAAATACTGCGGGAAAACAGGAAAGGAATGGATAATAGTGATATGTCAACAAGAATGGAAGAAGAGAAGAATACCCCAAGACTGGAAGGAAAACATAATAGTACTCATACATAAAAAAGGAAGCACAGTGAAACGTGAAAACTATAGGGCTATATGTCTATCATGCATGAGTAAAATATACTCCAGGATAGTGGAAGGTAAATTGAGGAGGATAAGAGGAGGACCGTATAGACAAACACCAGATATGTTTAATTATATATACAATATAGTATATATGTATAAATATATATATATATATATATATATATATATATATATATATATATATATATATATATATATATATATATATACATATATAGAATAACCGTACGGATCATTATAAAGAAAATAATGAGTAGAGGGAAAACATTGTATGCTGCCTTTATAGACCTGAAGTCAGCAAGTCAGCATTAGATACTGTACCTAGGGAAGAAATATGGTCAGCAGTTGATAAGGCGAAAGTTCCAAAGTGGTAGAGATAGTTAAAAGTACACATAAAAATGTATATGCTACTGTGAGATTAGATGGCCATCACAGTGATAAATTTAAAATCGATGACGGTGTGAAACAAGGTGACTTCCTAAGCCCACTATTATTTATTACATTCATGGATCAAATAATTAAACAGACCAAGAGACGTACCAAGAAGTGTATGATAGGAAGTTGGCGGATGAGGCCGGTATGGATGCAGATGATATTCTGCTTATTGCTAAGAACTCTGGTTAATTACCGGAGATGGTCAAGGAGTGCGCACATGCGTTGGAAGACGTTGGAATCTGGGAAGACTACATAGCGGGTGTCTGACACAAGGGAAGTAAAACGCGAAACACAAAACAAAGAGGATTATGTCAAATGGCTAACCCCACGCTGAAAGGCACAATAAGAAAGAAGATCTTTCAATCAATATTGCGGGCAAAATATTAAATTTTTCAAAAAAATATTCATGATCTTAAAAAAAAGGACTAATTATGGGGAAGAGGTTTTATATAAAGAAAAAGTCTAGATCTTCAATTTAGACGTACGGAGACGCTGAAAAATTCAAGCATTTGCAATTTTCGAAAACTTAAGAGTTAACAGCGAAAATTGTACCTATGCCACCTTTATATTTCGAGTGGAATATTTCACTCTATTCTTGCAAGAACTTTAAAGATAAAAATTAAGCCATTTTTGAGAAAATTTTGAAAATGTCCCAGGGTCTTTATGTAAAGTTTCCCCAAAACGTGAAGAATGTTATTCAAAATTGCAGAGTTGATTCGGACTTCATAGACCGAGAAATACAGATTTTGGAAAAATCCTACGATTAGTTTAGGCGCTAGTGTTGCTAATAAACGAGCGGACGACAGCCGGACTTAAAAAAACACTTTTTCTCTATCAGGATTCAGGGGTCCCCATAATGTGTATTTCCATTGAAATTTCTAAATCGATTTGGCGCATTATTACATAATTTTCTCTGCATTATGTATATTACTCTGAATATAAGATGTTTCATGAAATTATGCCCCCTATTTTTGAATGTATTCCCCATATTTACAACAGAAAATTGGGATTTACAATCTGCCAGACCACTGGAAGTAGCAGACCTTTTCAAACGCATGCCTACGGAGAAGAAAAGAAGACCGTAATATATCATGTTGTTACCACACCGGAAGCCACAATTAAACAACAACTTCATTAATATTGCAACGTAATCACTGCAGATACACGTTTGCCTATAAAGTAAGCATTCAAACTGATCACCAAATAAATAGTAATCTATTTATAATTTTCTCAAAATCCCCCGTAGTGATGCAAAATAGGTCCAATAGAAGTCTTAACACTGAAATGGTCATTAAAATACAAGAATTATACTATAACTTTAGCAAATCAGGGAAATCCATTAAAAAAAACTGATCCAAACAGGAACAATAATTGGAAATGCTAATAGTATATGCCCTAATGATGAAAAAACAGCTAGATATTTGAATAGAGCATTGGCTTTATCTAAAACAGTTGATGACTTAAGTACTTTTTATCAATAAGTTATTTCCTGTAAAATGGAATGATCATGGAGAGATCCAAAATTTAATATTCTTTACAAGAAAAGTGAAGAATACCTAATAGAAGAACGTTCTAAGTTCTTACAACAAAGGCAGCATATCTTTAAGGAGACATATTTGAATTAATCCTTGACTCCCTCATTAAAAAAATTGCCGTTTTTGTAAAAAACCTAAACTTTTTAATGAAATACAAATGGAAATTGTGCATATGTTAAAATTTATTTCTAAATCACAAAGAAACGTCAAACAGAATAGTTAATCAAAGGAAAGTGAAGTACAAACAAGAAGAATCTAATAATGAAATAAAATATGCTTATAAAAACACCGAATTTTTCAACGAATTGTGTATTAATATATTGTATTGTAAAATTTGTAAACTGTTTAGAAGTTGCTAATGACCTTGTTGATGCGAGAATAAATAAATAAATTATTAAACACCTGAAATTCCAATTCAACTTCCCAAAAATCAGCATCCAGAAGAAAAGCCCCCGATTTTTTTCCTGAATCGGGACCTTTTTGTGCACCAGGTGACTAAACTTTAGGTATAAAACGTTCTTTCAAAAATATGGACAAGAAAGCAGTGTTTTAACGAATAAAAAAGCAAAAGCATAAGGTACGTATTTAATGCGCGAATAAGAAAAGGCTGATAACTGGCTTTTTAGGTCTCTTCTCCGTAAAGTGAGTTTTAAAGAAGACGCCGCAGCCTGGGAGGGTGCGTCTCACCCTTATTCTTTAGCGCGTTAGGGCTGCATTGGGGAACAGTATCGGCAAAAAGCACACGTGTTTGTGAACAAGGTATAGTTAATTCTCTCAAGTTATAGAGTGAATCTTATTTTTATTACAGCAATGTTGAATCTGAGCAGAGATACCAAAGTTTCCATGATAAACTAAACATTATTTGTAAACATTATGTTTGTAAAAAAATGTTAAAAATTTAAAATATATATAGTAACCAGTAATTTCACAATTATTTTCACATAAAAATTAAAACATAGACAATACTACACATACAAACATGAATCCTCTAATTTCTTGCGATAGACTTCGACGAATCAACTGACACCATCCGAACTTGTTCGCACGTCGGCATAGAGTCAATTATTGTGATGACTTTACGAGATTTTCTCTCCATTTTATGGCTCTTGTTCAAACCTTCTGGCGAATTTTTAGTTCCTTCCATTTTAAAATTGCTGCCACTACTTCCCACCGTCGTCAGTTATACAGTAGTTACGTGTTTGACTTGACCACACAAGTCAGAACCTTTCTCCAGTAGCACAGTGGACGACCATGCCCAATATGGGGTAATTTCCCATATTGTGACATGGAGCCTCTGGGCGACTCTGAACATATGTGCGACATATGACGCGTCAATTGAGGGTAATATACTTTTGTACATATTTGTTTCTTGGGGCGATGAAGAAGACTGGAAACTCATCCTCTTAAATTGGAGTGGGGTGCCACAAAAATATGGAGAGGAAAATGAATGGATTGGGGATTGCGACTGCCCAAACACAAAAGTGAGCCGCATATCCTGAATCAGAATAATTATGTTACAGGCAACTGGTCTAACATCGTCAAACTAATAGTGCTAAAACAGCATATAATTTCTCGCCCGTATTTTCACGCAAAATTACGCTACAAGTACTCAAATTTTCGAAAAATTATGCATGACCTTTATAATTTTAATCTGTAAACGTATCTACAGGTAATTAAATGCTGGTTAAAAAGAAATCTATCATCTAAGTCGATTAGTTTACAACTTTACTTCAAATTGTTCTTCATTACACAAGTTTGTTAATTTTATTGTATTTTACTTTCTCAAAATTGTTCAATTATGTGAATAATTTTATAATAAATATAATATATTTTTTAAACCACCTTTGCAATTGAGTCAAGTCTGAGTAATTTTTATTTCACAAATATTTAAAATATAAATATATTTTCAAATATTAGAAATAATAGATATTGATTTGGTTTTTTAAATAATGGTTTTTTAAATAATCTGATTTATATAAATGATTTAAATAACATTATTTAAATCACACCAGCCTTACACGAAAATAAATCAACAAACATAACATCCTGCTGCGACAATTGGCGTGTTTCTATGCTCCTAAATTCAATTTATGCTTTTAATTAAGGGCTTTCAGGAATTATTCATCGTGTTTTACACATTTTTGGTATTTTTATATATTGTATATTTGTACTGTGCAGAACGTAATACGCACTGGTAGTATCTTATTGAAGGCCCCGCTCCCCTTTAGGGTGCGGAGTTCCGGCGCCGAGGCGCTGGGGGCGGATGCCTGGGCGCGGGCGCAGCGATGCCAACTATCCGCGCCGCGCCGCCGCCCATATGAGGCAGGCGGCTGCCTCCTTCAATGAGGCGGCTCAGGGCATCCATCGATGTCAATGCACTGCCCCTGACCGGGGGTCCTAGGAGGAGAATTCTAGCGATCGGCTGCTATCATCGGGTGTTTTCCGTAGTTTCTCCTATCAACACCAGGCGAATGCCGGAGCAGTACCCTGACAAACGGACCACGGACCGCCCGCGATCTTTCTTTCCCCTCCATTCTCTTATCTTCACCCATTTCTTACACTCACACTTACATGCACTACACTACCACTCATGTCGGAAGCTTTGTGCTTGTCCCGGCTGAGGTGGTGTCCTGCTGGTGGGAGATACCAGGTTGGCGAAACCCCCTGCTAGCCGACGGAAGGTCTCGCCATCCAGCGGGGGAAGATCATCGCCACCTCCCGTGAAAAACGTACACTACACTGGCGGGACTAATGACCATAGCAGATGACGCCCCAGGAATCGCTAATCAAAAGAACGATACAACTGGCATGAAGCCAGTTGCTTCCATGAGGGTAAGTGGCCAGTGGTTTACTTGAAGCTGGTGGAAATAAAGAAAATATTTTATATTCTTGATACAAATACAGCAATGGAAAAAAGCTTAAGTGCAGCTGATAAATCATGTTTTAGAGAAAAAAATAATATTGCTACGGAAAGGGTAAATTGCATTTTTCTGATAGTAGGAAGTGGTCCAATGGTGCTGTAATCAGACATGTTGTTTGGACGTGATGAGGCGTTTGGACGCATCGAGGTAAGACACAAGAAACATCTCGTCCTTGGTCACGGTCACTTAAAATTGCCAGACTACAAAATAAACATCCATCTTCAGTTCTTCGTTGAAGACACGTGACATGTTTTTGCTGTCTGATTATGATAAAAATAATTAGCATGTGTTCAACAAAGCACGTGTACGAGTAGTAAATTAGTATTAAAAGATACTGATAAACTGAGAATATATAACACAACAACTAAAACCACATTTACACTATGTATGAAGCTGAACGGTCCGAATAAAAACCAAAACACCGGACGATACTGCGTGACAGATTTTGCTTGTAATAGTAATTGTTTAATTCTTCAGTGCTTTTCAAGCTGTATTCATATTTGTAACATAACGACGTAATTTTTTAACGTGAATAAATAATCCATCTTTTGTTGTGCAATATTGTTTTTTGGAAATATCTTTTTGTTTCAAGCATTCGTAACAAAAATACATCATTCAGAGGAACAAAACAAAGCTTTTGTAAAAATAATACTACTGGAATAATGAGTGGTAATTTCCGATCACCCTTCTAAAATTAATGTTAATGTCCACTTGACGACGGAGTTGCAGTGCAGAATGACGATTAATTTAACCTTGGAAATGTACGATTAATTATCGATGAAATTGAGTTAACAGATTATCCCCTAATAATGTGTTTTATACCAACGTTAGCGATGAAAATGCACCACATACCCCAAAACTGAAAATAGTAATTTAATAAGTACTAAGTAGTAATTGAATATACTTGAATTGCATAAAATAATACTACATCAAACTCTGTGAATCGCTGGTTTGTCACTTGACAATTCGGCAACCGGCTTGAAGTTCGTGTGTCTTGCCAGTATGCACTGGGCGCCATATTTATATCGCTATAATCCTCCCTAGGACAAATAGTTGAAGACGAGACAGGAGGAAAAAAAGGAGATGAAGAAGAACGACTGAAGAAGGATAATGAACACAACGCAAAAGAAAACAGAAGATATAATAAGCGGAAGAAGAACGAATAGAGATGAAATAGATGAAGAAAGAGTTTTCTAATTAGATAAATATTGTGTGCTCAGAAATCGCTTTAAGAATCTTACATTCCCCACGTTGTTATTTCTCGTTTCCGAAGTCACCATTCAGCGGGACCAGACTTCTATACTTTCTATAATAGTACACTAATTTAATAATGGCATCTGCGAAAGGTAGCGGCGCAGTCAATTCGTCAGAGGTCACTCATTCGCGACCTTCCTACAGCCCCACCGCCTTCCCCTCCATATCCCCTCCACACAGCTGCCTTCTGTCGCGCTCCTCCACTCAGCGATATTGTGCGCGACCCCGCACTCCTGCACCATTATCCACCATTATGCACCGTTATCCCCGCCCCCGCGTCCCCTCCCTGCCACCGCTCCACTAACGGCTAACACCTACCCACGCCACTGCCTATCACATGGCACTCGCCACCTCTCGACTAACGGCTAACACCTACCCACGCCACTGCCTATCACATGGCACTCGTCACCTCTCGACTAACGGCTAACACCTACCCACGCCACTGCCTATCACATGGCACTCGTCACCTCTCGACTAACGGCTAACACCTACCCACGCCACTGTATCTATCACATTGCACTCGTCACCTCTCGACTAACGCCTAACACCTACCCACGCCTGCCTATCATGGCACTCGTCACCTCTCGACTAACGGCTAACACCTAGCCACGCCATTGTCTATCACATTGCACTCGTCACCTCTCGACTAACGCCTAACAACTACCCACGCCACTCCCTATCACATGGCACTCGTCACCTCTCGACTAACGGCTAACACCTACCCACGCCATTGTCTATCACATTGCACTCGTCACCTCTCGACTAACGGCTAACACATACCCACGCCACTGCCTATCACATGGCACTCGTCACCTCTCGACTAACGGCTAACACCTATCCACGCCACTGCCTATCAAATGGCACTCGTCACCTCTCGACTAACGGCTAACATCTACCCACGCCATTGTCTATCACATTGCACTCGTCACCTCTCGACTAACGGCTAACACCTACCCACGCCGCTGCCTATCACATGGCACTCGTCACCTCTCGACTAACGGCTAACACCTACCCACGCCATTGTCTATCACATTGCACTCGTCACCTCTCGACTAACGCGCTAAACACCTACACGCCACTGCCTATCACATGGCACTCGTCACCCCTTGACTAACGGCTAACACCTACCCACGCCACTGCCTATCACATGGCACTCGTCACCTCTCGACTAACGGCTAACATCTACCCACGCCACTGCCTATCACATGGCACTCGTCACCTCTCGACTAACGGCTAACATCTACCCACGCCACTGCCTATCACATTGCACTCGTCACCTCTCGACTAACGGCTAAAACCTAGCCACGCCACTGCCTATCCACATGGCACTCGTCACCTCTCGACTAACGGTAACACCTACCCACGCCACTGCCTATCACATGGCACTCGTCACCTCTCGACTAACGGCTAACATCTACCCACGCCACTGCCTATCACATGGGACTCGTCACCTCTCGACTAACGGCTAACATCTACCCACGCCACTGCCTATCACATGGCACTCGTCACCTCTCGACTAACGGCTAACATCTACCTACGCCACTTCCTATCACATGGCACTCGTCACCTCTCGACTAACGGCTAACACCTACCCACGCCACTGCCTATCACATGGCACTCGTCACCTCTCGACTAACGGCTAACACCTACCCACGCCACTGCCTATCACATGGCACTCGTCACCTCTCGACTAACGGCTAACATATTCCCACGCCACTGCCTATCACATGGCACTCGTCACCTCTCGAATAACGGCTAACATCTACCCACGCCACTGTCTTTCACACTGTACTCACCACCACTTGACTTAAGGCTAACATCTACCCAAGCCACTATCTCTCACACTGCACTAGCCACCACTCGACTAACGGCTAACACCTACCCACGCCACTGCCTATCACATGGCACTCGTCACCTCTCGACTAACGGCTAACACCTACCCACGCCACTGCCTGTCACATGGCACTCGTCACCTCTCGACTAACGGCTAACATATTCCCACGCCACTGCCTATCACATGGCACTCGTCACCTCTCGACTAACGGCTAACACCTAGCCACGCCATTGTCTATCACATTGCACTCGTCACCTCTTGACTAACGGCTAACACCTACCCACGCCACTGCCTATCACATGGCACTCGTCACCTCTCGACTAACGGCTAACACCTAGCCACGCCATTGTCTATCACATTGCACTCGTCACCTCTCGACTAACGCCTAACACCTACCCACGCCACTGCCTATCACATGGCACTCGTCATCTCTCGACTAACGGCTAACACCTACCCACGCCACTGCCTATCACATGGCACTCGTCACCTCTCGACTAACGGCTAACATATTCCCACGCCACTGCCTATCACATGGCACTCGTCACCTCTCGACTAACGGCTAACATCTACCCACGCCACTGCCTTTCACACTGTACTCACCACCACTCGACTTAAGGCTAACATCTACCCAAGCCACTATCTCTCACACTGCACTCGCCACCACTCGACTAACGCTTAAGGTCCCGACATATGTGACGCCACTGCCTATCACACTGCACCCGCCACCACTCGACTAACACGCGACATCACAATGCTCTCGCGATTAGTTTCCTAACAAACAAGCCACCGACCGCCCTCGAATTTTTCATTTCTCTTCATAGAACAATTCTCTCAACTTACACAATTACACGTTCGTGTAATTTACTACCACTCACGTCTTGAGACCAGGGAAGGTACCCTGTTGCGGGTACTCCGGGGAATTTTCCGGAAGGCTTCGCGTAGTAGGTCGTCACCAAATCTCACAGTACAGTGGGGACGGCACATTGACATTTCCTGATATATAACATGCACTATTCATACGGATCAAATGATCACAGCAGTTAACGATCCTAGTTAAAATACGTATTGTGTTGTCGTTGTGGTCGCTGGTGCTGCTGCTTGTATCTGGGACCGACAAATCATCTTCCTCGAGGAAATAAGCATCTCTACCCATTTTCTGCATGCGAGTTTTCGTTTCTTATTTTCCTGACATTAGAAAACAATAAAGATGCGAAGGAGTTGGTTAGGGCGACTTCCCATTAAACATTAGAATGAAGTAGTGCGACTATTAAAGTGGGGGAATACATACTGTTGACTGTTCATGCAAGGAGTATTTATTTCATTATCTAATATCAGAGAGTTTACGGAGGAAGATGTGAAAGGCGAGTCGATTGGATAGACAAGTAGGGTTGACAAATGTTCACTATTTGAGTAAACTGTTCACTATTTCTAACTCTAATTTACTCATTAAAAAATGAAAATAATGAACACATAAAAACATCTTATCCAATGAAGAAAAACTAGGTGATGCCAAAGAACATACTTTCTCGCATTGCTTCTAAATGCTCCGCAATATTATACTACTACCTAAACTAGCAAAAGTATTTCCAACCAGCATATATTTCCGTCTCGAGATCCAAACTCAGCTCCTCAGAGTGAACTGGCCGGCACTCATACCACTACCCCACACGAGAGTCCAGAGGCTAAAAGGACAAATGCCTGATTAGCGTAAAAAAACAGCCAACAATCAATATATCCGTTAGAAAATCCCAAACTCTCCGTTCCGTTAAGCTCGATCAGGAAATATTAATTTTTGAGGTAATCGGTTGAACGGTTTAAGAGCTCCAGTTGCCCACAGACGGAATGGCAGCTGATATGAGAATACATAACTCATAAGTGAAGAGCTTGCTTATTTAAAACCTTACAATGGAAGAGGCCTTTGCCGTACTAAGGGCCGCGAATGAGATTAATAATAATAATAATAATAATAATAATAATAATAATAATAATAATAATAATAATAATAATATTATTATTATTATTATTATTATTATTATCTATCTATATCTGTGCTGTACACTCTGTCTATATCTATATCTATACTAATATATAAAGACAGATGTGCGTTGTCTTACAGCGCGGTAATCTCTAAATATATTGAACCAAGGCCAATGAAACTTTTGTGCTAGCATCCTTGAATGGTCTGGAGTACTATTGGCTATGATTTTCAACAATAAACGGTAATATATTTACAAAATAATTAGTTAATGCCTTATTTTGCGTGGCGAGACTCGGGCCATCAGGTCCGCTCTTCCGTCTAACCACGCAAATTTCGCTACGCTCCTTTCACCACCTAGTGGAGAAAGGAGGTATTATCTTGGGCGACGAAACGGGCGGATCTCAATTTTGCTCAGAGGCTTCTTTTAGGCTTGAGGATCTTTTACATGCAGTAAATCTAGTACATGGGACAGTCAGTTTTACTTCCCCTCCGAAGGAAGGCGTACGAAGAATTTCTTCGCCCTTAAAAATACACGGCTTCGATCGGGTTTGAACCCGCAAACTCGGGTACAACAGCCCGGTACGCTGACCGTTATACCACGTTATATAAAATTGGTATGAATGTTAACCAGATGCAACACAATCAATGTGTCATTGTCAAAAGGAATAGAAGATTGTCCAACAATTAGAATAAACAGTTGCATGCGGAAGAGCGAGCCCCCGGCAGCACGGGCGCTGCTGCGGCTGGGCGCGGCGTGGCGGGCAGGTCAAGGCGCGGGCAACGTCGTTAGCTTGCTGTTTCTCCGCCTGCATGGGAGCGCGTGCCCGGAAGACAGCTTGTTCCTTTGGAGGACGCTCCCTCACGGTAGGTAGTGCTTTACAACCTCCGCCTCAACGACGGTTTGTGTCGGGAAAGTATTACATTTTTGTTGTTTTTATGCAACTTTGCGTGCGAGACGGCAGATATTTTTTTACATCACATAGAAATAGCAGTATTACATTATAGAAGAAGGACGAGGTAAGATTTTAACATACCGCCCGCACTAACGTGTGCTCAAAGTTAAGAGAATTTTAAATCCGCATTTAAAGACGTACAATTGTCAATCGAGTTGCTGAGGTTCGTCCAGTGCCGAAGCAAAAGAAGTGAAAGAGCAACCGGAGGGCGCTGCGTGCGCGGGGCGGTGCGTGAGCGAGTACGTGGGTGCGCGGGTGCGTGCCTCGCGCAGAGGGGCCAACTTGTTGCGGCGAAGTTCGGACAGCGCAGGAAGCCGCAGGGGGCGCTACGAACTTCGGCACTTGGGGGCGGAGGAGAGCGACAGAGCAGCTGGTGAGGCAGGAAGCGGAGCGAAGTGGTCGAGGGTGCTAGGGGCGGGGAGGGGGTAGGGGCCGGGCGGGTTAGGGCACTGTGCAGCTGAAGAGGCCGGAAGGCGGAGGAAGTGAGGCAGGAAGCGGAGCGAAGTGATCGAGGGGGCTAGGGGGCGGGAAGGGGGTAGGGGCCGGGCGGGTTAGGGCACTGTGCAGCTGAAGAGGCCGGAAGGCGGAGGAAGTGAGGCAGGAAGCGGAGCGAAGTGGTCGAGGGGGCTAGGGGCGGGAAGGGGGTAGGGGCCGGGCGGGTTAGGGCACTGTGCAGCTGAAGAGGCCGGAAGGCGGAGGAAGTGAGGCAGGAAGCGGAGCGAAGTGGTCGAGGGGGCTAGGGGCGGGAAGGGGGTAGGGGCCGGGCGGGTTAGGGCACTGTGCAGCTGAAGAGGCCGGAAGGCGGAGGAAGTGAGGCAGGAAGCGGAGCGAAGTGGTCGAGGGGGCTAGGGGCGGGAAGGGGGTAGGGGCCGGGCGGGTTAGGGCACTGTGCAGCTGAAGGCGGAGGTGGTGAAGCAGGAAAGGGACCGGAGGCGGTGAGGGTGCTGGGGGGCTGTGCGGGCTCGGAGGTGTGGGGTGGGGTGGGTGGGGCTGGGAGGGGCGTGTGGTTTGAGGAGGTGCGGGTTCACGGTTTGCGTGGTGGTGATTATGGCGCAGGCGACTGTACGTGTGGTCCAGATTGATGGGGAGCGATGAAATGCGATTCGAGATTTATGAACGCGCACGAATTGTTGGAAGGAAAGCAAACGAGTTACATTACGCTCTATCGATGTATTTTATTTTACATGTATTCTGATACAAGCGATTCAGAGAATTTGTGTTTCTACGCGTTGTTCGTTAAATGAATTAATTGATGATTAGCTACATCGCACGTTGCTGTCGTCTGCCAATAAGATTAGTAAGCAGCGCGCTGGGTCCATGCGTTACGCGCTTTCGTGTTGAAGTGGTTCCTGCAATAAGAATTATTGTAGTGTAATGCAAAGTTTGAAATCATCATGCAATATCTCCGTAGTCGGTTCATAAAAGTTGATAAATTTTAACATTTATAACAATTTGTATTCAGTTCTCTAGTCACCTTTTGGGGAGGCATTTACACCGGAGGTATGTTTCGCCCAGTGAATGTTTCCTTGAGGTGACCTCGTTACTGTGTCACGAACCTATTGAATCCTTAAACCTGTTCAAAGAGTTGTGGCTGCCGCCGCGCATCGAACCCGGGTGTCCGGGTGACGCAACTGGTGCAAATCACGTTTGTCGCCTCAACGGCCTCTGCTCCACTGCCCCCCCCGCCTGCGCCGCTGGACCGCAGCCCTCGACTGCCCGTGGCAGGTCGTGCGCGGGAACTTCCGCTGCGAAGGCGACAACTCAACATCAATCGATAAACCACAGGCAACGCGACCAAGTACTATTGAGCAAACACGTAACGTACGGCTATAATCGAGGTATAGAAAGCAAATGCGAGCTATTTCACAATTTTTCCAAAATTGAGATTTTTGCATGATTATATAACACGTTGTTTTATTTACAAGCGTTGTTATTTTTGAGCTTCATTGTTCACTAAAATGAAATCTTGGCTTTGTTCTGTGCTAAAGTACTCTGCCGACAGTCGCCTTCCTCTCTCCAATTCCGCTCGAAGATGCGATTAAGTTTAAAAAGTTTGGATAATTTCTTTAAAACACGGGAACCGCTGAAATATATTGTTTTCCAAGCAGCTTAGAGAAATTTATGAAACGAAAGAGAAAGTTGAATGATTAAAAGGAAGTAAAATCCAAAAGAAGCAGAAACATAGGACTACAAAGCAAGTAAATTTATGCCGTCAAAGCAGATCGCCAATAAAAGCACATTTCAGTAATGTACATCTGATAAACAAGAAACATACATACTATGTTTCCAACCCTAAAGACTGGCGTAGGTCTGTTGTAAATGTAAGAGTAAAAGTAAGTTTCAAGTAGAAAAGATGTAAAAAGATTTTGCTGCTACATCTTTCATTATTGAAACTAGTTGTGCTAAAATAGCACGTTCTTTCCCGCCCATATTTTCACGCAAAATTGCGCGAAAAGTACTCAAATTTTGATAAATTTAACATGGCCTTATTTCAAAATTAACACACATTAAAACAGATTTCATAAAGGGAAAAATATCCATCTTTTTTATTTTAGTTAAAGGGAGATTCCGAAATGTTTTTAAACATTTGCAATTTTCAAAAAATCAGGGTGTTTAACGAACGTGATATCTGCACTATTCTCTCAAACGACATTTACACAATTCACCAACAAATTTTTTTTTAAATCGACGAGCCATTTTTTTGAAAATTTTAAAAATGTTCCAGTAGCTTCGTATAAAGTACCCCCAAAAATAAAATAACCGTTTCAAATTCAAGGGACCGCAACATCAGCCGGATTGATGGGGAAATATCAGTTTTGGAGAAAATTGGCTTAGCCGCTAGAGTTGTTCCCACATGGACGGACAGAGGTTTTGTAGTAATTTTATTTTTCGGTATCAAGGGCCTACAAAAACTTGGGTTCTGGCTACTCCATATGATTTTCTTCTAAATTTAGCAACTTGATGTATTCCCATTTTCGTAATGAAGACTCTGTAATAAAAGTTTTTCTGTCGAAACTTTGCCATGTTTTCGCGCAGCATTATATAACTTTCTCTCGACTCCGTAGAGAGAAAGTAAAAACAGAATAACATATCTGGATAGAAGGTTCTTCTGCCAAGGATTGTCTCTCTAAAAGTAGAAAGAAACTAGGGGTCATCCAATATAAATCTCATATATATAGAGGAAGGCGACAAAAAGGAAAGTTCAGCAAGTAACTAAATATCTTATCAGATATTTTCAAAATTAATAACTTTAGCTCTTCGACTACTGAATTTTGCTCACGTCGAATACCCCCCCCCAAGGGGGTAACGAAGTTACCTCAGGGAAAATTCAATATAGTTTTATTATTTTTACCGCAAATGTAATATTGTTTTGGTTATGCAGATTAAAGATTATTTAGATATATTCATAAACTATTTAGCGATTTTGACAATATACTTTACAAGCAGGGCTTCGTATGACGAATAATCAGTCATGCCACCTTTGGAAACATTGCCCTCTTCGACGGTTTCCGAGCTGATGCACGCATCATCATTCATGTTTCCACCTCTTCAGCACAACTAATATTAACTGTATCTATAACCTTTACGCGATCGATATATACCGCTTCTTATGAAGATGAGTTACAGTTTATGTTTAGTCAGTAGGGAGAAGCGGTAAGAAAAATCGGATAGAAAAAGCGATAAATCGAATCGAGTGATAAATTGTATTGAGATTCACGGCCTTGATTGGGGCATTTTGTATGTATATTTAAACACTATTGGTTTTAATTTCACGAGTGGAATAGTCCTATTAAAGAAATATTGTTTCATACATACACTACAATTATTAGTACTGCAGGTTTTAGTTTCTCGATCATATATATTTACATTTTATGGTCTCTTTCGTATCCATGAGGTTTGGATTATTTTCATAGAGTTTTCACATGTTATAACTATGTATAGTAATGCCAACCATAATGAAACTGAGATGAACATTGCTATAGTCGTGTTCTGAGAAACATCATTTTCTTTCTAAGTGTTTTAAAAACTTAGAAAGATATGACTACATTAATAATAAATTTTGGTAAAATTAGAAACGCAACATGAAAATAACCATGAACGTCGACAGTTCAAATTACTCTTAACGTATAGAAGAAAGTTTTTAAAAATCGTTAATTTTTCCATACAAACAAATCAAATAGTGATAATACATCTTTTTCTACAAGTTATTTCAAACTGACTGTTCCTCTGTCATCTGCCACCAGCATTTACTAAATGCAAGAAAGTCCGTGGGAGGAGCAGCAACCCGCCGTTCGCCTGTGCAACGCTGGCTGCGCGGTCGTGAGTAGCTCGAACCAGCTCCATTGCACGTTGCGGCCACTGCGCCGTCATCAGAGCCACATCAGTCCGCTCAAACGGCTCTTGTTTCAGTCTCCGCCCCCCCCCCCGCGGAGTCTGGGGCGTTTGCACCTCGGCTTTGCGCGGGCGCAGGCATCGTGATCAAGGCGCTAAATGACAAAGTCAATGCAACAACAATTTGCCTTTGCAACGGGAAGCGGAAAGATTACTCTCTGTTGTACTAGGAATACACTACTCAAAGAGGTAACGGCCAAGACTGGCTTGCTGTTGTTACTCTGCACTTCCAGGGTGATTTCCTCGAGGTAATTAAACCGTTCAATTGACAAGTTTTCGGATTGCCAATGCCAGCATAAAGAACACATTGTTCGAGGTAATCGGTTGTTTGTCAGTCTATTGTTTAGACGATAAGTATGAGATAGATAAGAGCGAAAATACGGGAACGAACCTAGAAGAAACTGATCATACGAGATACTGAGGCAAATAAATACAAAGAAATACAAAGAAATCAAGAAAGATATTTGTTTTACCGTAATTGGTATTATTTAGACTTTTGACTCAAACTTTATTTAAATGCCCTATGTACTATGTTTTATGTATAATGCACTGGAATGCACTTTAGTTAAAAATATGTATTCAATTGTATCACAGAACGTTTTTAATAAATAAAAAAACAAAAATACGAATTAAATCAATCCGTGTGTATTAGAAGAGTATTAAGCATTTTTATCATCTCATGATATCGCTTGTATAGTCTTTTACGAAAAGATCGCAAAGTTGTGTATAATAGTTGATTTCAAACTTTCATTTATTTGTTATTTTTTAAGTCAATCGGTTGGAGCTCAGCCTTTTTGATTAAAAAATGTAGCCCAAAACCTCTAAAAAGTTTAAAATGCTTCTACAGTGAAAACACGAAGAATTTTAGAAGATATTAGAGTAGTTTTCCTCACATTCTTCATATTTGGTTGTTGCTACATATTTACAAAATTATTTTCTTCCATCTTGTCTTACGAAAGATCTTCTTGAAAAAAATCCTCTACACTCATGCTCTGAAAGTGATAGTCAAGATCGGAAACTATTTTTGATTAAAAATATTTCAAACAGATAAAGGAAAAGTGTAAAACTTTTCGAACATCAGTTTAAAGTGTTTTCCTCATGATTCTGTTAGTGAAGTGTTGTTTACATTAAAATGATATAATTATATCCAATTTACCAACATTTTAAAGGCAAAACTGTGGTAATTTATGAGCATATGTACTTTATCATAAATATTAACTGTCTGCCTTTCTCCCTCGTATCAGCCTTCTTTTATACTTTTGTGTTGGCCAGTCTCCCTCACTTTTCAGAAAATGAGCCGGGAGATTCTTTTCTACCTGCAAAAGTTGATAGTAGCCGGCGAGTGCAAACAGACCGCGCAAAGAGGATACTGTGCTGAGCATTGCACTACGCCCAACGCTCCATCTTCTTAAGTCCCGCCTTCTATCCATGAGCAGGGGAAGTACGTTTCTTTACATAGCAGCTTTATTTATCTTCTAAATAACAATACTATAAGTGCTCTTCTGGAAGAGTTTGGAAATATATTTATTGTTTGGTAAGGTCTCTAACGCGTTTATTTAACCTCAAAGCCGACAAAATTCAATGTTATGTGGGGGAGAAGAATTAGAATTAATTGTTAGAAGCAGAAACTACCACAATGCATTACGTGAATCCGATTGAAACCCGTTGAAGAGTAATAGGCACGGCTACAAGAAGTTTCGTTTTTTAGCGCATATAGTTAGTATAAAACAGGAATGCAGTAAAAATACTACTTGACATTTAGATTTGTTTATTGACATCAAATGTTTCATATCAACTGGCTTTTTTTGGTGAGGGGGTCATTCAGTGAAATTATAACTTATAATTATTCTTAATTCATCGAACTTGTTTTCAAGCGCGTAGCCGTCACACTTAAAAGCGACTTGCACCCGTTCACCTCAAAAATAATATTGAAAAGTTCCCCGGCTTTATAAAACATTGGTTTCAAAGCGTCATTTGTTTCAACTCCAAAAATTATTAAGTTACACATTTCACCAACAACCTCGTTCATTTCGTGCTTTTGTGAATGCTGATGCTCGTGACAGCAAATCATTTCCCGAACATCCGTTTCAGGTAGCCGCAAAGTGTTTCGGTGGCGGAATTCTCTCCCGGTCGAAACGCTTTCATCCGCAGCAGCAGCCTGTTTATCTCCACAAGCATTCGGATGCAAAAGAAGCGAAAGGAACGGATGGGAAAGGAGGGCGCGCGCGCTTTAAACGAGATGGCCCCGCCCCCCGGCGGCCATGCATTCGCCACGAGCCCTGCGGCCGCGCAGCCATCTCCGGCGCTGAATAAACCGCGAGGCCCGCGCCCAACGCCCTTCTCGTGGCTCCATCGCCCAGCACACCGCCCCCGCCCTCAACGCCCTTCCCGAGGCTCCATCGCCCCCCGCCCCCGCCACGCCCCCAACGCCCTTCTCGTGGCTCCATCGCCCAGCACACCGCCCCCGCCCTCAACGCCCTTCCCGTGGCTCCATCGCCCCCCGCCCCGCCACGCCCCCAACGCCCTTCTCGTGGCTCCATCGCCCAGCACACCGCCCCCGCCCTCAACGCCCTTCCCGTGGCTCCATCGCCCCCCGCCCCGCCGCGCCCCCAACGCCCTTCTCGTGGCTCCATTGCCCAGCACACCGCCCCCGCCCTCAACGCCCTTCTCGTGGCTCCTTCCGCCCCGCCGCAGATACAGTCCGCGCCGCTGCCCTGCTCGCCGCCCCCGCGCCCTCCGTCACTCCCCGCCTCTCTGCCCCCCCACCCGCCTAGACCTCCGACGCTCACCGCCGACGCCTGCTCCCCCATCAGCCTCCTGCCACCACAACGTGGACACCGTCTCTTTACTTTCTTGTTACCGCTTACGCTGGAGAGAGAGAGAGAGAGAGAGAGAGAGAGAGAGAGAGAGAGAGAGAGAGAGAGAGAGAGAGAGAGAGAGAGAGAGAGTTATGTAAAGCTAAGCCAAGAAATGGTGAATTTTTGGCAGAAAACAATTTTATTACAGGGTCCTGGTAACGAAAAGTGGATAAATCCAGTTGCTGAACTTATAAAAACAATTCTCTAACACGTGGTGTAGCCAGAATTCCTTTTTTGCGGGTCCTTGATTCCGAAAAATCGAATGACGGCAAAACGTCTGGCTGGCTGTCCGACTGCTGTCCGTCTGTCTGTGAACAATGCTAAACCGTTCAGCCGATTTTCTCCGAAATTAATATTCCTCAATCGATCAAACTGATGTCGCAGCCTCTTGAATTTGGAACAGATGTTTGAATTTCGGGCGGTACTTTACACGAAGCCCCTGAGGCATTTTACAAATTTAAAAAAATGGATCCATCGTCCCAGCCTCGGGTCGCGCAAGCAAAGCGCCAAGAGGTAACAGAAGGAATTGGGCGTTTCAGTCCCGCGAGTCATCAAGAACATTCCGGATTCCAAATCTCATTTGGGATTCGACCGACACAATCCGCTTTTACTTCATTCGAATCAATTCTTGAACGGAATCATTTGTTCAAAGACAGATCCTGAAATACGATAATGTTCAATATTTCGAAACTATGAGTAGTTTTTGGTAATTTTGCGTAAAATGTGCGCAACTTTTAAACAATTATTTTCTCTAGAACGGGTGCAAAGTTTTTATTAAAGTTGTTTCCTCATATATATCAAAGGTCGTTAAATAAACTGGAACTGATCCCACTTTAAGTCATTTCTCTATATTTTTGAAAATGCAAAAATAATAATACTGTTAAAGTACAACATTGATAGAGATGTTTGTCTGAATTTAATTTTCTTTTAAAAACTTAGATGCGTATTCCTCGTCGCTGCGAAATATTATTAGGTATATTAAATATGTTTATATATACTTTTTTTTAAAGAATGTTTTTCTCGTAATTTCTGTTTGAAGTTAATGCAGTTTATGGCGAAAATCTCAAATTCAGCCATTTTTAAATTTTTTTTCCTGGAAGAGATCAGAGTTTGTTCAGATCGCATTTTTGTTGAACTGTCTGAATTTCCAAAAATATGCAAAAAGAAATAACGTCAGAAAGAATGTACTGCTGTACCACTACTAGTTCAAATAAAAACCTAGTTGTTAAGTGGAACTTGGAGCATTCGATGACATCTCCAGAAAAGGATTGCTATCTTTGGTATATGTACCAATGTTTTTTTGTATTGGTATTGCAACCGGGTATTCTCTCTCCCTTGACTGTTCTTATTTATAATTATCACGTCCACACGTTGGGCGCCCAATGCAACCGGTCTATGTTCCCTCCTATTTACTCACTATCCTCGTAAATCATGCTCTCACACGGCGAGTACAATAACTCAACTATCCACGTCCTTTACTTTTTACTCGTCACGTGAACTATCTTTGCCCTGCCCTAGCTCTAACTTGCAATTGGGTGCTACAATACCTTCGCTTATCGGTTGCCCGTACCTCTGCTAGCTCGAATCACTATTTATATCCTACCTGGTCGTGGTCCGCGCGCTCATTCCATACGGACTTGAGGTAAGGGACCGTCTCGTTCGTGCCTGGGTCAACTTTCATACAACTACTAAATAATAACACATGGATCCAAGGCAATTATGAGCCATGTGGGGATGCTCATACATTTAATTTCGGATTTCCTTTTCTTATATCCTAAACATACACACAATCTGCCTCTCCGACTTACGAAACATGACAACACAAATACATAGCCACACAGGAGAAAAAAAATACAAACATGCACACTGAAAATATTGAGATATACAAAATGTCTCTACATTAATTTCTGGCAAAGATCTTAGCGTCCGGCTTGCTGGGTCAATGGGTCACGATATATTATAATCCTTATTACCTTTATAATGGATTATAGGATCCGCAGACTATACAGCGCTGCTGGGAATCTGAAATAGAATGATTCTATTCCTAGTTCATTACTGTTTGGATTGACTAAATGAAAGATCACTTTCTTTTCTGAAGAACAAAATTTAACAAAGTTTATTGTTACCTATTTAGCAAACAATTTAGTGAATTTAACAAAATAATTTTATGTTGTGCCTTGGATCAAGATATCTTTGAATTTACAGTTTTATACCGCGGTTAACTTATCTATTCTTCGTTGATGTCCCTCGTAGACTTCTCAGTCGAAATATCTTGCGAGCTTGCCGTAGTCCAAAGTCCCAAGAAATCCTCTTCTGCCCCTATCCAAACTGGTCTCAAACTATCAAAATTATCAGTCCCGATTACGTCCTATGACATAGTCCCGAAATCTATAACTCGATTACCACTCCCGACAAAGTCCCAATTTATGCATCAATATTACTTCCACATGTAATATCTGCAATATCATTTACTGTCCTTAAAATTTCACGATCTGATAACCCGACTCTGACTATCTGCACTACACTCGCTCCCTCTCACGAACCTACGATCAGTTCAGACACGCGATGCCGGTCAGAATGAAATCTTCCTGCATGATTCACCCCTCGAAGACTTCGTATTAAACTACCTTCCTCTTTTTTCATAACATTTGACCGTCCTTCTCTCACCCAGCCAATCCATGCGTTCGTTATATTTTGGTGTAGCTGACCTTTCGATTGTCTAAACTTCTTCCCCCAATCCCAAATTTTCTACTTTCGGCATTCAGCCACCTCTTAATGCATTTTCCACCATATAGTATACAAATAAATGTTTGTTTATTTTCATGTGACATATCGGTATGTCACAATATAATACAAAAATCTCATACATACACTAGAATGCGCATTCTGTCGTGACCTTTTGATAATCCTATCCTTAACCTAGTATCAGGACTTGGTCTTCGACAGAGTTTTTCTTTCTTTGGACTTGCGCGTGAACAAACAAAAAAATACAGTAATGCACAATTCGTGCCACTTCCCTTTTCGCAGCGATGTCACTTCCTGTCAGCGCCCGTCGTTGCTAGTTGTAATGTGCATTTTCCATGCACGCAGTTCCCGTTCAGCTGCCATCAGATCCCAGATGCACTCGTTCATTTAAAATTACCAAATGTCTTCACAACAATTGTTCCTTACAACTAATCGCGTCTTCCCTAAATGTTCTTTCGATTTTTCGCGACGTATTCAAATTTTGCGACGCTCCTGTTTCCTGCGCCTAACTTGCGTGAATAATGTCCATGCAGATTTTCCCGTGAATTTCTAAACAAATTGAATTGAATTTTAGTTCCACTTCATCTAAACAACTGATTTTATATAACCGAATATAAATTAAGAACTTTTGCACAATACTTCCGCGAAATTTCTCCAAAAATTTAATATAGCATCAAACGCGTGCGATCATCATCCGGCTCGACCTGATTCTGTCTGTAACACATTTTACATTGTTGGTCCACAAAATCCAAGTGACTGTCTTTTATCAAACACATGCCCATCACCATAAAAAATGTTCGAAAACGTTTACATTTTCACTGTTTCCGGGCGTCTTGCGTCTTACTATCTGCTTCATAATTTTACTAAATTTTATTTTGTAATCGTCACGTTACCGAATTCCCTTTTCCTGTTTTTCTTTTTCCAAAAACCTTTATTTTTCGTCTTCTCAGCTCGTGATGACGTCATTTACATCTTCGGTCGCTCTTTCAATTCTTTCTTAATCCTCTATGCTATGAAACTGAATAATAATTTATTCTGAGCCTCACATAAATTCCCCCGCGCCGTGACTAATTTTGCCCTGATCTAAATATTTTTCTCTATAATTTCCGAAAGTTTGGCCAAAATCCACCCAGGCATTCACTGGATATTCAATAAAACCCGTCTTGTTGTATACTTCCATAAGTACAACAATGGGTGCCATAATCTCAATCTTCGCCGTGTTATACATGCAATTTACACAATTTATGATATTTACGGAACCCGTGGCTCGAATAATGTGATTCTTGTTTTAAAATGTTCCTAAATTTGGGTTCTATTCACTGTTCATAATGCCTATTTCCGCCCCTTATGTTTTCTATTACTTTCCTAATAATTACTATTACGCGGCGCTGTTGTCTATTGTTTCTTTCATTCTTAGTTCCTCTTTGCTTACATAAAAGTTCCGTGTTCCATGCATTCTTGCGGGCTAGTCTCACAAATCATTACAGTATTGGTTTGATATCCATGCTGCATAAATAACCAAACCTCTCAACATATTGAAAAAAGAGAACAATTCTTGTTCTTCTCCTTCATATCCCAATAACAACAGTGAGTCAGATCTGTGTACATAATCATTCATCTTTATTTTTATTGAACTTTTCATTTCTTCTGAAGTGTTACGACTTATATCCGAATTTGGATAATTCACAAAATCGTCTGTTAAGGTTCACGTTATTCAAAAGAGGCCAAAGTGGGAACAGCGTTCAAGAACATTTCATATCGTTGCCAGATAAAGTGCACATTAACTATCACGATCGTTTACAAATATATGAAGCAGGCTACGGTGACGAAGAATAGGGGATAATATGTGACAAACGCAAACATTGGTGGGAATTTCCGAAGGTTAGTGAGAGATTACGTGATGATGTATATTTCAGAATTCCACTGTCAGTCTATTTACACAATTCGACCTAATCTAACCTCACTACATTGGGATCTCAATTGATTTCCGATTTGGCGACGAGCCCTGACCTTCACGATGTTCATAGAAAAACCTTCAGTCTGTGCAATGCATAATTTTTAACGAAATTTTAATCCAAAATACTTCTGGGGAACCCACAAGACGCTTTGCACTCCGACATACACCTTACACAGCATCCTGTGGTTAATTGCTACATTTGGTAGAAATAATCCGTTCTTCGCTATTCATACATACTTTATTCCCATGTCTCACTAATATGCGAATGAACTGACAACTTCTAACGTTAGGCATTATTCGGAGGAGAGACGTAATATATCCGAAGTTTAAATTATTTTAATCTCAAATTTATGATGGCTCACCTTTTGGCGAGAAAGGGATTCTCTTGTGCTTTCTGTTGTGGAAGAAATGTGAGTTGTACTTGCCTTTCTGGAGAGAAATGTTGCCAGTTGTCCCTAGTTTTCAAGACTGCCTTCAATTAACACAAATGAATGGCGTTATTATCTCGTAATACTTCAATCGTAAACAACTGCAACAGGTTTTGTAGTCTTAGAGCTGTGTAGAGATAAAGAAACATGAACATTATGTTACCTTTTGTTGTTTACGTTGGTAAACGCACCTTTAGCTCTTTAGCAGCTAAACAACGCTTTAAGGTCGGCCCGGTGGCCGAGATCGCTAAGGCAGTGGTGATCTCGAACCGAATAGTCGCGGGTTCGAGTCCCGCTTCCGGTATGGTTGTGCTTGTGTTCGTCCTTTCACCCCTTCTCATCACCATTTCGTTTCATCTTCTTAGTTACAATAACGTTAACTCCAATAGTGGTCGCTAATGACATAGATATTGATGTGACCTTAAATAATAAAAAAACGCTTCAAAAGCGTCCATAGCAACGGCAGTAAAAATGCTCGAGAGCCCATTACAAAAATTTTAGCGGACTCTCGGTTTTAGATTTTACCAGTCCTCATAAGTTTCCCTTGGATGGTTTTGTCCCTTTGTCCTCTTGCCTCATTTGTCCACTAATCCCGTTTATTCGTCTTGCCACAGTTTGTCTAATTGTCCCATTTTGTCCCCTTTCCACATTTTGACTGATTGTTCCATTTTCCCATTCTGTCCTCATTTTTTTCATTTGTCCACTCGGTCCACTTTGACCCATTGTCCCGTTTCCTATGTCCCATGTTGTCCCATTGCCCCAAGTTGTTCCAGTTTCCTATTTTGTCCCTTTGACTCATTTTGAACCCTTGTCCCATTTTCTCCCATTGCCCTATTTGTCCGTCCTCTTCGTCCTCCTTTCCCTGCTGTGTCCCATTTGTCTCCCTTTGTTCTTTTGGTCC
This sequence comes from Teleogryllus occipitalis, assembly GCA_011170035.1. NCBI lineage: Eukaryota > Metazoa > Arthropoda > Insecta > Orthoptera > Gryllidae > Teleogryllus > Teleogryllus occipitalis. Next base: position 318,638 of record BLKR01001043.1, read on the forward strand.
TTCCACGCACTGCGATTATTTATAAACGGTATCAAGACCCTGCACCAATAAACCTTGCTACAGAACATCGAGAGTAATGACAAGTCTGAACTCATGAAAGTGTTACATGTTTATTTTGAATATCTAGAATTACTATAAATAACAAGAAACGTTGTATGCAACACATTCTCTATGATTCATTAAGGACTCGGCAAGAAAGTTAAACATTATATATATATATATATATATATATATATATATATATATATATATATATGGGGGGGGGTTAGTCACGCTAAGGATTCCAGATATTATTTCATGTTATTCTACAAAGTAGTTCAGTAATTCCCGGGAAAACGTTCGATTACGGGAATGATTTCTTGAATGTTTAAAGCTGCTACACTTATTTTGTCCAATAAACCCTCCTAAACTATTTTAGACCATTAAATTATATCACTAATGACCCAGTTGTTGATTAGCTAATGTTGTATCGCTAATGACCCGGCTGACAGATTTGTACCATCATCAATAGTCTTCAAATTTAATGGGTAGCCGGAAAAGTAGGTTAATTGGTTCAGTACATCCTTTTAAATTGGCACTTTATTTTCGATCCATTTTATTCACGAGATTTTAATCGAATTTATTTTGGCTGCAGATTTTAATCGTCAAATTCTCATTACTGCTGGTGGAATTTCGGGTTTTAAAAACTGGGTCATGGCCCTTTCCCACGGGGTACTCTCATTTTACTGTCCACATTCTTTCATTTACTGTTCACAGACGTTATCTGATGTAATCATTTCCTACCGTGACTGCTTTAATATCTGCATTCTTTCATAATCTAATATCCCAGTTTGAATTCCATTCATTTTACTCTCAACAAAAATTAAGCATTGAAGAAAATAGAAATGGAGTCACAATTCGCACCCAATTATTTAGAATAGTTAAAATTTACGAAAAAATTAGAAATGGGTGTATTCAATTTAAAAGAACGCATTTCGTTTATCGTAGGATACTGGGAGAGATAAATGTTAAAAATAAATCTTAGATTCTTCTGCATTATTATCATAGAATCAGCGTCTAAATTGCGTAACAAAAACTAAAATATGAGAATGTATAACATCATAAATGATATACGTTTATTTATTTATAAACGTTATGCAAGTGATATCTTTAAAATCTGTTTTTTCTCCATCAAACATGTTTCTGAAAATTGAGTTGGATAGTATATGTGCACCACCTTTATTATGAAACTTTTACTTTGTGTGAAAACATCTTTTCTTCCCTTGTAGCATAATTTATGAGAAAACTAGTGGGGCTTCAACATAACCCTTTCTCGAATTATTGGTTATGGCTTCGCAATATTATACTACTACATGAACGTGCAAAAGTTTTTCCGTTTAGAAACTTTTCTTTCTTGCGAGACTCGTACTCCGATCTATCAAGTTAACTGGCAATGCACTTTGTCGCCACATGCAGTAGCTAAGCGAAATTCACTTTCGCAATCGCTTAAAAAGAGATTCCGTTATTTCCAACTGGCAATTTTAGAAATTTCAGAGTTCACAAAAATTAAAAATGCACCTGTTTTTTAAGTTATTTCCTTTATCTGTGGAAAAAAATTCAGAAAAAATTAAAGCCGTTCATGAATTTTTTTCATAAATTGCAATTAGCCTTAAACAGAAATTAGACGAAAAATACTAGGTTCTTCAAAAAACATGTACATGACCATTTTTTATCTAAGTTTTTAGGACAGATTTCAATTGAGGCAAATATATCTGTCTTCTATATTGTGCTTTTGCAATGTTAACTTTTTGATTCTTCTACTTCTATGTCGGTCTTTCTTCACATTTCACTTTTATGATGAATCGGGAGTTGAAGATGCCCAGCTTTCAATCAATCCATCTTTTCTGTGGTATGCCTGAATGTGGGAAACGGCGAATTTCGTCTAAAAAACTTTATTTCCGGGCCCTGCTAACTAATGGTTACCCCCGCTAATTAACTAATAGCACATATGTTCTTACAATTATTTCTAAATTGGTTATTTTCGAAAATTCGAATTGGTCAACGAAAATGAGACCTGTACCATTATTTTAATCGACCTTTGTTCTCTTCATGAAAACAAAGTGAAGAAATTATTTCTATCAGCTTGAGAGAAAATGTTTTTTATCATTTGCATCAACTTCAAGCAGAAATTATGTGAAAACGAATCTTTTTTTTTTCAAAATATTCTACATGACCTTTTTCAAAGAGCCAATTTTTTAGAACATATTTTATTTAAGACAAATCTCTATTTCGTTGTTTTTGTGCCATTGATACATAGGCGAAAATTTAAAGTATTACTTTGAAGTAGTTTAAATATTTTAAAGTAAAAATTTGTTTAAAAATGGTCTTAAGTTCACGTAAATGTACCAAAAATCACTCATTTTTTTGAAAAATTGTTTATGACCTTATTTCAAGATCACGTCTTTAAAGAACAGATTTCACTAGAGAGAAATGTCTAAATTCAATTTTGTATTTATAGGAAGACGCCGATAATCAGGGACTTTAACTAAGTGAAACCTGCGCCATCCTCTTAAGCGTTCCTTATGCTATCCAGAGCAATGTTTTATTGAAAAGAATGGAGCTATTTTTGAAAAAAATGTTTAAAATGTTTTTGAGATTTCACAAAATGTCTCCTCCAAAAACAAAATATCCGTTTTAAACTCAGAGGGCTTTGAGTTCCTTCAAATCGATCGGGGAATAACAATCCAGGAGAAAATCGACTGATCAGTTTAAGCGCTTTTGCGTAATTTCTACTTCAAATAATGCAATTTACATACAACACATTTTGTCAAAAACCAATTCAATTTTTGTACTTCAAATTGTTTCTACGGAAAGAACAGAGAACGCTATGGCGCAGTTATATTTTGACTGAACTCTCTGAATTTCCAAATATTTCAAACGTAGATATCATGCGAGAAAGTATGTGCTGAAATATCACCACTAAAATCTGGTGTTGAATGACATATCTTAAAATAAGTTCATGTATAGTTTTTCGAAAATATGAATAGTTTTTGCGTATTTTTGTGTGATATTTAGGCAATTTTTAAAAATGTATTTTCTCAAAAGCACCTCCAAATTTTTCTTTAAATTTTCTCGTCGTGTGTATCAATAAAGGGCAGAAAAGAGGGTATAGATCCATTTCCGGCGAACTCTGTTTTTTCGAAAATTGCAAAAAGTTTGCAATTGTTGGAAGTTGAGATTATGGAATTTGGTCAGAGAAATTACAACATTAAATCATTAAGTTTGACGACGTTCGCGAACATTTTAATCCAACATCACGGCTAGTGATAAAAATAAAAACATCAGCACTATTAACGTAGGCTACATCTAGCACTTAAACATAATTATCCAATGAACAAACATACTTTACACAGAAGACATAAAACCGGCACCAAACTTCCTTCTCAAAAGATATAAAATTAATCATACCATCTCAGGAACACGGATAACACAACTCTGAAACACATACACAAGGGATGGTTACAGGACGAGAGTCCATAACCATAGACACTAGGCATGTAGAGGGGAAATCCGACTTCGGTGCCCGGCTGGGGCAATCCATTCTTTGAACAGTCAAAATCATTTGCAAGATATTTCTGCTCAGCAGGAGGTTGCAACTGAAGTTGAAATTTTCAAAACAGGAAAGCAATTCCCACGTAATTGTTACAACTTACTACTATGGTCAGGAGTTGAACGTAAAATAATAATAATAATTATTATTATTAATAATATTATTATTATTATTTATTTCCACCTTGCATTTTCTCTGAAAAATAATACAAAACTTACTAGGAAGTCGTTGATTTCCATATGCCCCGCTGGCCTTACTTAAATCAATAATTCATATCTCTCTAATATTCATAATTAGATACTTCATAATTTTTTTAGACGAATTATTTTACCTGAATCTCATGACTTCAAAAATTCACTCAAAGAATCTGTCTAATTACGATTGTATCGAGTACCCATTCTCTTCCAAATTCTCGTAATAATTTATTCGCCCGGCGTAGTTCAAACACACATAATTTATGCAAATGGTTTTCATTTGAATGCAAATCATTGTATTCCATAAAATAAATTTAACGTACAACAAGGCAAATGTGAGTTGTTTGTAGGACGCAAATGAATTACGAAATTAACAACGTACTCATTTTGCGAAACTATCAAATAATAAATCACCACATCATTCGTATGTTCATTCTTGTCATATAAATAATTACAATGTTTTTTTAATTTTATTCCTCATTGTTCGCATTTATGCCTTTCAAGGGCGTTTATACATGATTTCAGTTACTGTAGGATGAACCATCCTCAGGTATAAATGTCAGTATAATAATAAGAAAAATGAGCTTGGCAAGTTGTGTTGTTTGTGTGTGTGTGTGTGTGAGAGAGAGAGAGAGAGAGAGAGAGACAGACGGACAGAGACAGACAGACAGACAGACAGACAGAGACAAAGATTATTTTTCAGATAGAAGTAATTACAATATTTATTAACATCAAATTGCAACAACATGTTTAAAACATTAACTTTTGACATTCTGCAACAAAAAATTCTCTAAATGATGAGGCCAAGTGATTAGGACAACGAGTTGAAAACTTTTTCTCCGTATTTTATTTTGCAATTTGTTTGCTAATAAACATTTGTCAAAATTACATAAATTTGTGCTTAGAAGAAGTTGAGAGGAGTAAAGTCTATTGATCGTACTCCACTAATATATTTTTAGTAGTTAACAAGCTACTAAGTTACAAGTAAATATACAATAATAAATACATAGAACACAAAATTTCTAAAATGAACAATGTACAGTCGATATGCAAGATCTTGTTGTTGTTGTATGTTGACATTGAAGTCGTCTGGTAGTGTCACTATTGTCTAGTAAGTTGATGGCTCGGAGATATCAAAACTGTTGGATGAAACTGAAAGAGCTTTGAACGCATTTTCAGCATGCGTAATAGTATCACAATAGCTCCGTAAGTGATATCAACATGCTTTCAAATTAATTATGAATTTTATTATACATTCTTGAAGAGCACGTTAAACAATTTACAACAAAATTATTGAGTGCTGTAGGCAGCAGAAAGAGTGAGTTTGCAAGAAAAGACAGGAAATGAAAAATAATTACACTAATGAACTACAGCAATAAATTTAGTGAAAGCATAATAGTCAAGGCAGAGGAAATTCTGAGTATTTCTGAGACATCGAAAATCAATTTTCTTTATTATATTGATATAGTACAAGAATTTGAAAGCGGAGGTGTTTGTCGTCATCATTGTCATAAGAAGTGTGTCTTCAAAACTACCTTACTTGCATATTCACAAATTAATCCACCTAAAAACCAGATGATTGTTCACTTCGCTGAGAGCCCAACCACAGTGTCTAGCCTGCTGTCTTATTACCAGAGATCGGAGAAATATGTAGCATCAAATGTCAAAATATGTAGTACATAAATATGTAATGAAAACAGTGAGAATATGTAATACCTATGTAAATTCGGATATAATATGTAATATTAAATTACACTAATTATGTAACAAATTTACATAATTCGAAACTATATTTATCAAAAATTTCCTAAACAAATTTTAAGAATGCTACAAGAGTTTTAAAAAGCATTTGGAGAGCACAAGTAGAAGCGTATTTTGCACCATACAACTTTCCCGTCCGTAATAAAGAAGCTTCATCTATTGCTATCAAGGGCAGTAGTTTAGTAGCCCGACTACACACAAGCCCTCGTACAAATTGGCGATATCTTCGACCTGTAAACAATCACTGCAGCGTGCAGTATTTTCATGGAAGTGTTAGACGTCGTCGATAGCCAAAGTTTCTCGGAATTTAAGGTTAAAGATCACGAAACCCGACGTCAGTAATATTTTCATACCTAAAGGTGAAAATGATCTCAAGTCATTGACGCGCACTTCCCACCTCTGAGATATATGAAGCAGGTACGTCAGACTGTAAGAACCTCCGATCGCGTCTTTACGTAGCGCATCTCTATTCCACAATACTCAGTAATAATGTACGAAAAAATTCTGATATTTTTAAAAAAACTTATTTTCACAAAAAATGTATAACACAAAAGAAAATTGACAAAATAAAAAATATTTTGTAAAAACAGCAAAATATGTAATATAGAACCAAATATGTAAAAATATGTAACGAAAAATTTGCATATTTTGTTAGGACAGCAACGATTCGCCAAGATAACAGTTTTGGGAATGGTAAGTAGAAAGACAAGAAATGTGTAATTACCTAAAAATCTGGCCTCTACTTATTACTATTCAACCACCTACTATTTAAGCATGTGCTTTTGTAAAATCAAGGTACCAAACCGTATGTGATTGTTTCATATTAATACACCTGTCCGTAAGAGTGTCATTAGGAACATTTCTATTTTTCTCTCTCATTATATAACATTAAGAGTTTTCTTCTGAGAGTTGGTAGAAGCAAGCTATGAGGTCATTTTCTGAATACTCCGTCGAGATTTCCATCTTGGATCAATTACAAATTACCTTCATGCCGTACCATCTCATTTCACATCAAAATAATTGTTGAGAAGTGTGAAATATTTTGCAAAGATGTGCAAACATGTTATTCACGTGTTCGCTTTGCAATTATTTACTTTTTCAAACTTTACAATTCGTAAGATGAAACCAAAATATCATAATATGCACATATTGGATTCCGGACAAGAAATGAAAGGAGAATATGAAGAAAAATATTAAGGGAATTTTCATTTCATTTCATAAAGAATAATTCATAATATTCTTTTATCAACTGATACAATCACCTTGAAGCACTGCATCGTGTATCATACTCAAAATACATAACAGCAAAAATTAAAATATATTGCAATCGTTTCGTGGGTTCAATGTTAATTTAGAAAGTAAACATGAAAGAGTGCATACGTTTTTCTTAGAAGAGGACGTTTGGGAGTTTTACGACTTCTTGAGATCAGTCACAATTTGGCAGGACTGTTCATTCAAATTCCAACATTGAATTGATTCTAATGCTAAATGTATTGTCGAGTCTACATACTGACCATTTGCCAATTTTTGCAAGCACGTTTCGTCCATTCTATCAGAATTTGGTTAGCGTCATACCCAATTGGGCAAAAACTACTATTTTAAAAATTAAATGAGTTACTTAAACTTTGTACTAATAAAAGTCAATTTAACGACATGTAATCGACATCGATTCCACAAAAAGTAGGGAATGAATGGATAGAATGAAATATTATAGTATGATAGAATAGAAATATTTACAGTCTCGTCTTCAGGAGTTGACTAGCAAAGTTTGGTAAAGATTAATACAACACAAATGCGGAAAATAAATAATTTAAATAAAATGTTTGTAGATGCATCACGATCATTATCTTCCGCCTGTCACTAAGAGGAGATTGGTTTCTAATATAGGCCGCCAGAGTCCAACAGCGATGTGCCCGATCTCCATGATGGATGGCACATCTACGTATTTGTTTGTTTTTTCACGCAGAAGGTTTTCGCCCGATTAATTTGGTCGTAACTCTACTACATGGCGCTACAGCACAAGATGGCGCTTCATTTTAGTTCAGCTTCCATTCCAACTGGGCTCTACCTGCGCTTCACTGTTGCTGGGCGGTGCCGCGTGTCGCAGAGCGAGGCTGAGGAGGACAGGTCAGGCGGCGCGAGAGAGCGAGAGAGACAGAGACAGAGATAGAAATAGAGAGGCAGGGACAGACAAACAGATCCAAAAACAACAGCCGAAACTGACGGACAGACAGACAGAGGCAGACATAGACAGAGAGAGACAAACAGATAGATGCAGAGACACAGAGACAGACGCAGGGAGAGACAGACAGAGAGATATAGAAATAGAGAGACAGAGACAGACGGACAGAGACAGATAGACAGAGACAGACAGATACAGGGGCAGAGAGAGAGAGAGAGAAAGAGAGAGAGGCAGAGAGAAAGAGATAGGAAGAGATAGACACAGACTCAGACAGACATACAGAGATACAGAAAGACAGAAAAGACAGACTGATAGAGACTGACAGAGACGAAGAGAGAGAGAGAGAGATGGAGAGAGAAAAAGATGGAAGGAGAAAAGGAGGGAGAGGGAGATGGAGAGAAGGACAACGTCTGCCAGGTTGCGCTAGTTACATATTCAACATAATGAAAATTTTTAAAATTAATCAATTTGTTTACTATTGAAGAATCATGTATTGACTTATAAAATAGAATCATGAAACCCCCAAAGAAAATGAAAACATCATTAATGAAATTAGGAGTTAATTTGAGAGAAGTGTGTTTTAAAAGTGCAAAGCAAAATTCAGGGAGAAAGAAAAGGTAGCGCTCAAATTTCCTGCAATATTATTACAGAAACTTGTTGAAATGAAAAGTGTGTTTGTTCCAAGACGCTTTTGTAATAATGTAAGGAAGAGTGTGCTCATTCTTTTAGGCTCCACTGAAAGTTCTGTTTCGAAAGCCTAAATTGATGAAAGAAATATGAGCTTGGTTTTGTATAATAACATTCAATGCTTAATACAAAAAAAAATGCCAGATTCCTATAAATCTTTTATCCTACCCACACTAATTTATGCTTACCCAGTGTGGGAAGAAAACTATTACTTCTATACAGAAAATGCGAGTAGTCCAGAAATAAAGACCTGAGGAAATCAATCAAGGCTCCATATACCTAATCATCAAATTCACAGAGAACTGCAAATCGATTCCGTGCTAGAACATATAAGCAATAGTGGTGCTACAGAATGGCACAGACTTTCTAGTATTGGTTTTCTACCTTCTTTGGTCTGGGCTAGCTATTCGGTCTTGCCGCATACTCTCGCCAGCTGCCATCTATCATCGCCCAAAGTACTTTTTTTTAATTTTCTCATATTTTTGGTTTCCTAATACTAGAACCGAAATATTACATTCAGAATATTAAGGAAGATTAAAACACCTTCATAAATTTAAATTTTCATTGAATACTTTGCTGCTGTTTTTAAGAAAATGGCGTTTAAGCATATAAATGCGAAATTTGAAGCTCTTTTTCACAAAAAAATTGTGTTTTCCAAAAACTTCATGTAAAGTCATTTGAGACACTTTAACTCTTAAATGTAATAGTGTCTACAAATCGCTGGAAATGTATATATTAACGGCGTGAGAGATATTAAAAGCAATACATTTGTGTAATTTTTGAAAAACAAACAAATAGAGCATTATGGCGTTTATGTCATCTTACAGAGTGCATTTATCACTATTCCTACCAAACGTTTTACAAAAAATTGGAGCCGTTTTTGAGGAAATATTTTTTTTTGTAATTTTTTGTTATTGAAAATATTGCAGGCACTACGTCACGAAAACTACTAAAATTTTCACAAAAATATACATGATCTTAATGGAAGAACTAATTATTGACAAAAAATTTCATTTGAAGGAAAAACCTTTATTTTCAATTTTAATGTTGTAGGGAAACGCTGAAAAAATTAAAAAACTTTGCAATTTTCGAAAATACAGAGTTAACCGTGAAAATATGACCTATGCCACCTTTATACGTGTATTTTAATATATTCTTACAGGAAATTCAAAGAAAAAATTTGGAGCCGTATTTGAGAAAGGTTTTGGAAAATATAAGCTTCATGTAATGTACCCCCAAATTTTCAAGAATGTTTTTCAGAATTTCAAAGATTCAACTAGAGCCAGATCGACAGGGATTTCTTCAATTAGGAATGAATGCTACGTACGGCTTAGGCGCTCGTGGTGTTCACAGACGGAGAACGAATTGAAAAAAGAACCTTTTCGGTATCGGGTTTTTACGTATCCCAAAACGTATTTCCGTTGAAATCTCGAAATCGATGTTCCGCAGCATTTCATAACTTTATACCACTACGTATATTACGCCGTATAGTACGTACACACACGGAAAAGTGAAAAGTAGTCAATAACTTGTATTGTTCCCTCTCCTCATCTTATTCCGCTCTGAAATTCTATCTAGCCCGAGCAGCAAACATCCAAAGTCGAATCAAATCCAAATTTCCCAAAGATACACTTCAACCTCCCTCAATTAATAATATCGTGTAAAATCTTTCCCTTTTCCCTTTCTAATGTTCGACTAATGCAATTCTAACAGTTTATTCCCCAAAATGAAGATTAGAATTGAATAGCATCTAAAAGAAAACTAATTTATAAAACGAGCCCCAGTATTTTAACCTGAACTTGCCACGGAATGGGCAAATCCACAAAAGCCAGCAAGGAAAAGAGAGGGCTTAGGCCGAAGGAGAAAAAATAAATTATAAAAGAAGCAATTTGTGGCGCGCGAGAGGAGACTCACCAGGTCGGCGGCGCCCGCCAGCCCCGCGCCAGCCCGCAGCCCGCACGCCATCGCCTCGCCGCTCCGCTCCGCTCCGCTCCCGCTCAGCCACTGGCGCGCGGACGCTGCTGCCTCTCCGCGCCCCGCCACGGCCCGCCCCGCCCCGCCCCGCCCCGCCCCGCCCCGTCCGCGCACGCGCACGCCCATCGCCCGGCCCCGCCCCTCGCGCGCGCGCCCCACTTCGACTTGGCCGCGGAAGGGCTGTAACGTGTCACTAGCTCTAAAACCTCGTTCGCAGGACGACGCGTCCCCGCAGAGCCCTCGCACCCCTCGCCACACAAGTTGGGTCACGGACTGCGTCGGTCGGCAAAAAACGCTTCAAGACCCACGCGAAGGGACTACCCGGTAAAATACTCGCCTTTCACCTCCTAGGCCGTGCTTCGAATACTCAGCAATTGACTTGGCCTTTGTGAGGGGTCCTTTCGTGAACGTGGAAGCTTTTCTCGAGGTTGTTCTGCCTCCCCTGAGTTCACTACCACAACTACGATTCATCCCTCACACAGTTCATCATCATCATCATCATCATCATCATCAATCCCGGGTTGCACTATCGACCACTCTTCTACAGTAGGAACTTTCTTTTTTGCAGAAGATTTGAGTTGCTAATCTGAAGGACAGAAAGAGAGAGGAGACTGGTCATAGAAAGCAGCGTGGCTCTTGCTTCAACACGCGACTCCGTTAATTGAATCAAAAAGCTGAAGTACCTTTCCAAATTCTCGCCTTGCACCATAGCAACAGAGAGACGAATATACGAATGAACATCGACGAACCTTTGTTTTACGTCACGTCTAGGGAAAGGGATTTGAGTATACAAAGTATCTATATGGGAAGCGCTCTCCACAGATTGAATCATGCATGTAGCCCTTTTCCCTCGAAAATACTTACAGTATGTGAAACATGAAGTGAAGGCAAAATCATGAGTATCATTATTTTTATATTCCCCATATTTTACATGCAATCGCAAAATGAGCATAAAATATTTTAACACCGAATGGCAGAGAGCTTCGTTTAAAATTTCTTTCAGCATATCGCAACACCTATCAGTCGAATGAGAAACTTTCCCAGAATGTATTTATTCGAGGTATTGCCAACAATTTTTTCTGAGTTCGGATACTGCACCATTGCCGCGATGCTTCGCCGTGAATAAAATATGTTGGAGTAATTATCTTATTTTCGGCGATCGTCTTCTGAACGCTGTCGTCGCGAGTCGGGCATTCGCCCTGCCCCTGCGCCGTCTCACGCGTGCTGCAGAGTGCAGCAGCCAATTGATGTCCAAGTAAAAATGGCTGTCGATCCGGTGGTCGAGATCGCTAAGGCAGCAGCGTCGTAACAATCGAAGGATTGCGGGTTCGAGTCCCGCCTCGGGCATGCTTGTATGGCCTTTCATCCCTTACCATCATATCGTTTCATTTTCACAGCTACCATAACGTTAACTCTAATAGTGGTCGCAAATACCTAGATGTTGATGGGACCTGAAATAAAGAGAGAGAGACAGAGAGATATCTCTCGACGAGTTGAGTGGTGCACCGAGCTAGGACTAGGCCACGAATAAAAAATACTCGTAGTAAATATTTTTCCGTAGCTCTGATATTGATATACATTGGTAGAAATGTTGCTCCTCTAAGAGAAATATTATCCGCGTGACAAAATTATGTTTACCGCACTTTCAAATTCTTGTAATCGCAGTGTGACGTTAAACCTAGGAATATCAAGGTACAAAATGGCCCTACATTACTAGCAGGGGACTCCAGGACCCATTGGCTACATCGGCTTTGATATCAATATGCGTTCGATGGTTTTGAATAGTTAATAAACCGATATCACTATTAGTATTCATATGATTTCATATAATTTTCTTCAATTTCTGGCACTGTAAATACGACTTTCTCGCATCATTATTTGAATTTAATGAAAAAAATTGTTACATTTTGTCAAGTAACGATAGATGTGTATAATAACATAGTAATACATTAAACAATATTATACTAAGACAAAATAATACAAGCATTTCAAAACGTATTCTGATTGTTCAGTTTTCGAGCGAATGGGCTCAATTTTTTATCCACAGTCAAACATGCTATAAGAACTGAAATTATAACAAACATTGATAATGAAATGAAAAGCAAAAATCATGAAAAAGGGAAGTTGAAACTCACTAGAAACATTTTAAATTTTTAACACTAGAAAGGTAGGTATGCCGTTTTCTGCAGATTTGAGATTTTCATGTGCTCTCATAAGCTGATAATATGGGCTTCGATGACGTTTCATCATTTTAATGGATGGTGAAAGACCCATTACATGTTCTGACCCTTTTGAATTTACCTACAACGCCCAAACATGTATTTTTTGGCACAGTGTCATTTTGTATTCATTAAATATGAACGGACTGTCATACAGAAGTAGGATTTTTCGGAATGCAAAGACAATCCCACTTGAAGTCAGTCTCCGTTGCTTTGACGAAGGACGCAAATTGTGCTCCGTCGACCGGCGCGCGAGGTTTGCTCAGGCAGCAGGGGTGGGGGAGGGGTGGGGGCCGCTCTTCCACTGCGCATGCGCGCGCTCGCTACAGCTGAGCGGCTCTTTCCGTCAAAATGTAAACGTCCATTCACTCGCTTTATGGCATCCTAATACCACTAAATTGAATGTGTACATCTACAACTGAATTTATTATCCATAGAAATATTGAGTGTACATTGACTTAAATTCGAAATGTGTGATAAAGCATTTCGTTATGATGGTTACGATTATTGTAGATCTAATAGTACCCATAAGATATACTATAGTCACTATGTCTACATGTAATTAATAAGTCTCTGAACAAACGTATGGATGTCACGTGCGATAGTTTCTTGTCCTCTGGTCCAGGGCGCTGAACGCTTTCAAAAAATGAGTCTAGTATTGTTGGAACTTTAAATAAAATTAATAGAATAGTGCCAAAAGAGATAAAGGATGCCTAAGCAATTGTGTATAGAACAACAGTGTGGAGAACACTAAGAAGCAGTAACATCGTTCTTACTACATATTGTAAGATCCGGCCGTTCAAATGCGTTGGGCCATCAATTTTATGTAGTGATCGGACTATGCGCAATATTTTAGAGGCCAACGGCCCCCCCCCCCCTGTCGGTCTGTGCTGTTAACTTCGCCGGCGCGACAGTTCTATCTCTGTACGGGGGGCTCTGGGTTAGGTTATTCATTTCACATACGCGTGTTGATGCAATCGCAACGTCAGAGCAACGTTGCGAACTTATTAACAGGAAAAGAAAAGAAAATCTACTGACATGCATGCGTTTACATAGCCTTTTGCAATTTTGACAGAACATATTATCGGCTAATTATGGCCTGCTGCCGTCGTAATTTAAGAGCCCAGTATGAAAGGGCAGCAATATGGATAACTGAGTCAGCACATTACCTTGCCGTTGACACGCCCCTTCGCCAATTGCACTAGACGAGATGTTTGGCACAGACCGCAGACCACGCGGCGGTGCGTTGCAGGGAGCGTGTCGGTCTGATTTTCGCGCCAATTAATGATGGACGAGGTCGCCCTGCGTAGGCGCCGTCCTCCAGTCCAGGCCAGCCGTTAGGGGTCGGGAGCCCACGCCGAATAGAATGATGTCCAAGCTCGTTAACGTGTTTTAGGCTTCCACGGATCTCGGCAGTCTCTGGTACGCTCCGGGTCGTCATACAATTCCGGAGCGTGTATGCGACAAGCCTCCCTAAACGCGAGAGGTGCTGGCCCGATCTCTCTCCAATGGTTAATGGGCTCTGCTTACGTTTCTCAGAATCTTTCTCTCAGTCGAATGGGGGTACACTACCACCTGTGGGCCACCCCCATAATTTACAATGGTTAAAGATATCAAAATGTAGGTTTTGTTCAACAATGTGGAATCACGGGGCAAGTGATATATTGTTTGAAATATTTTTAGTTTTCGAAAAATTAAATCGTCTTTCATTTTTTAAATGGAATTATATTTACTTTCCTCACTAGCAATGGATATATCATAAAAAGAGGAGTATAGTAATGTATCATTTGTTAATGTTTTGACAATAAAATAACACTTTCTGACATGTGATGTTGTTTCGACAAACCGTTTAAAAGATGAGAGGGTATCCACAGTTGGTGAGACACCTGATAAACGTCACTACTGTTTTCAGAGTTAGAATATGTGGTGCGTACACTGTATCGCGTTTATTACGTTGAATTACTCGTTGAGATTTGCTACACACATCTGATATTATATTATGCATGTCAGTTTTATTTTATTTTATTAGTAGTAATTTTTTCGTTGAATATTATTTAAAATAAATTGGATCGTTATTTCACTTTGATCCTATCTGACTAAAGCAGTACTCCCTCCCAGGTGGTATTGTTGTACAGCGACCTGCGGCAGCATGAGAGGGTAGGGTTACGGAGCTGTCCACTAGGTGGCCTTGGCTGAATCATGCATGTCGACTGCAAACGATTCAGTTTAAAATCACAGTGTATTGTGCAATGCGTATAGCACATTATACTGTGGTAAAGGTTTAACTTATATAATCGTAGAAAAAGTACCGTATGAAACTCGATGTAATGGGTATTAATACACTCGTGTGAAGTTCACGATACTTGCTCGTTCGTCACTCGTTCCGTAATATCGCACTCGTGTAATAATACCCATCGTTATATCATCGTTCAATAATGCGCTATTAAAGTTTAAAGTTGTAATCTCAGCAAAATGCATCTAGTGCTAAGTGAATTTTTTTAAATTCAGATCAACGTATGTGAAACTTGGTGCACGAATTCAAAGTTCACAGTTTGAACTACAAAAAATTGTTGCAGACGCACCGTATAGTGAGGACGTGATTTTGGAACTCACCAAATGCCCACACAACCTAAATTAGGTTAACATAGCGAAATGAGAGCAGCGTTACTCGCACACGTCGGGACTTTCGCTACGTCGCGTACGAAGACCAAAAGCCCTTCGCTGTTACATTGAAGAGAAACGGTTGGAAAGAGCAAAAGATCTTGGCGGGGAAGAGATTACTCTTCGCCGGTGCCGAGACCAATTGAGGGGAAGATACGCTGTTTTGCATTATCCAACACTCGATATTTTTCACTGCCGACTGCATGTTTTCTCTCGTTTCAAGCCACAATCATTCTCTCCCCTCCTTTTTCGCTACTTTCCGACCGCCACGTGATCGAGAGTCGCGTTCGCATTGGCTAATTTAACAGTATAAGAAACTCGTGGGGTAATAGGGCATCTGATTTCTACAATGGGTAATAGGACAGCTGTATTCAATAACATCTTATTGGTTTTTTATTACGCCTTTGTTTATTTCTGCGCTGGTGGCCACTTGCGAAGGCCATTCACCTTAGAATGTTGGCTCGAGGGGTGGCGCGGGTGGGCGCAGGCGGGCGCGCGCGTGGGTCGAGGGAGCAACTCTCCTCCGCCGGAGGGCGACCAATGGGGCCACACTGGGGCGCGCGTGCGCATCTGCCCGTGCAATGCTTTTACACGTCGTGATGCTTTGCAGCATGAAGGTTCGGAAAATAAGAACGTACCCTTTTTCTCATAATATGTTCCCTTAAGTTCATAAAAGAAAGGACTGACAGACAAAAAGCCAGAGACCGTTGTAGTTCTTGTATAATACGCAAAGGTGACAAGTCGTGGGATACCTCCTAACATCGTGTGGGACCTCCTTTCGGCCGGCGAAGTGCAGCAACTCGACGTGGTATGGACTCAACAAGTAGTTGGAAGACTATTGCAGAAATATTGAGCCATGCTGCCTTAATATCCGTCCATGATTGCCAAAGTGTTGCCGGTGCAGGATTTTGTGCATGAACTGACCTCTCGATTATGTCCCATTAATGTTCGATGCGATTCATGTCAGGTGGCCAAATCATTCGCTAGAACTGTCCATTTTGGTCTTCAAACCAATTGCGAAGAATTGTGGTCCGATGTCATAGCGCAGTCATCCATAAAAATTCCAGGGCTGTTTGAGAACATGAAGTCCACGAATAGCTGTAAATGGTCTCCAAGTAGCTTATCATAATTTCCAGTCAATGATCGGTTCAGTTGGATCAGAGGATACAGTCCGTTCTTTGTAAAAACCGCCCAAACCATTATGGAGCCACCAGCTTGTACAGTGCCCTGTTGCCAACTAAGGTCCATGCCAGTGATAAACTTTCTAGGAAAATACAGATCTGAACATTACAGAGAACTTGTCAGTGAGCTGTTTGAAAACTAGTCATGGGATGTAATATGTCCTTGAAAATACACATGTTGGACTCGCATCTTGATTGTTTCCTGTGAACCTCGGCGGTCTCCGCGACGAACATGGTGAGTGTTTCCACCTGGAAATCGCTGAAAGGGAAAGATGTTACCAGGTAAAACGGACTCCAAATCCGTTGGTACACTCTTGATGGGCACTCAAGAGAGATGTCCCTGAAGCGAAGTGAGACAGGAGAAGTTCTGCTTCATATGCATTTTAGGTATGTAAAAGGCATTCGAACCAATGTATTACTTTTATTAAAGTGTACAATTACCAGAAATGGTATTCCAGCAATTACGAAAAAACTGTGGGTGATGGAAATCTTGGGTAAATCAATTTAAAAGCACCCCAATACACTCAGTAAGAATCACCCAGTGTACTTCTTTTGACATTAAAAAACTTCAACTTTGTTGACCAGGGTTATTGCCTTCGTTTTTCTAGTGGCTAACAACCTAATTACCCGAGAGTGAAAACAACATGCAACCTTTTTCTCTTTAGTGAAAATTACATATGTAAGAATAATTCGAAATTAAATTAATAGCCCTCTCTATGTCTTATTATCAGGAAGAAAATAGTACAGAAAGGAAATTTGGAATCAACTCAACAACAAGACATAGAATTTTCTGTTTTCCCGCGTTTAAGGTTCTGCTCAGGGGCTGAAATAAGGGCTGCTGCAAGGGTTGTTGTGTTGGGTGCAGGAGGCGACGCCGCAATTTTGTGCTCGCAAACCGAGCTGACTGGTTGGACGCAAGCGAACGTCTCGCATCACTCTGTCAGATTAAAAGCATTTGACCTGAAACTCGCTAAATAAATCAGGAGTAAAACCTGCCATACCTCTAGCTGTTTTACCTTTTACAGTATCACAACCTACGTCCAGGGATTTGTTCCCGTGCTGAAAATGCTGGAGATCACAAATCCTAATTCTAAGAGAATAAACCACATCCATTCAGTCCCCCTACCGCCTGAGTCCCTGAAAAACAGGTTTTAATGAAGTTTATCGTCTTGTTCCTTAATGTAATTAGTTGCTCCATTGTACAGGTTTTGAATGGCTCAGAGTACACTTTTATTTTCCCTCTGATGACGTCGTCTTTTAAAGAGAGCTCTTTTGCTCTTAGCCTTGCAGTGCTACATTTTAGTCTTCAGAAGATTTATTTTACTTCTGACGATTTCTTATTTTCAAATTCTTTCTTCATCAAGTTCAATGCTTGACTCTTCTTTGCATCTAGTTACTTTATGCTTCAATCTCCAATGTTTATGGTAATTTTGTTTTCATTCTTTATGAATGTCCTCATCTTTCCTTCAAACCCGCAATTTTTTTCAATGAAAGAATCAATATCTTCATTGGTTTAGTTTCCGTGCGTCTTTACTCGGAATAAAGATACTAAAACTCTACCTTATACTTTCTTCTCTTTAAAGTTACAGAACTTACCGCTTCCATATTCTAAAACAGAAAGTAATAATACTCATTGAATTCTCTTTATCCTGCGTTCTTTTATTGCGTTTTTTAAAATGATGAATCACCTCAACTGCGCTAAAAACTCGTTGGACTGACGTTCTTCACACTCTTTGATACTGACTTTTCATAATCGGAGTATTTCTTACCAAGAATGTGGGTTTCTTAAGAAATATGTAGCTCTCATTCTTTCAACATGAAATACCTATTTGAATCGAGGGGTGAAATAAGTTTTCAGAAGTCAGAAACTTCCCATTACTAACATTTTTTTAAATTAACTTATTTATAGTCATACCAACAACGTGGTTGTTAGCGACTATTACAGTTACAGATACATTACAAAATTACAGATATAACATTCTGCAAGCTTAATATTACAATTGGGTACAATGCAAAATCAATATATAATGCAACTGGATACAATATTAAATCAATACAATTTTATACAATAATATATCAAAACAATAATAATACAAGTGTACATCGTGTTCAAATTGACATTTCACCAAAGAAGAGGGCAAAATAAAATAGTAGCTCTTCATGAACACACGTATATGACTACAAGAGACATTGTCTCTGTTGTTGGTGTGGGAAAATCTAGTGTTTCAATACTCATGAGGGCATATAGTGATACCACCTCATTGTCTACAAAGAGAAGAGGCAAATATGGACGAAAACTAATTACTAAATATTGTTCTAACCTGGTCGAATCTATGCCACAACGTGTTGAGAAGGTCTTTACAGAAAAAAGGAGGATACATTAGTTACTAATATACAGCAAGCTTCAAAACTGTGATGTAGTACATATAATAAATGTGCACAATGAAAGTTTAATCGTTTGTCCCAATTAATTTGTACACTACTGTAATTATTTTGTCATCGATCTATTTGCATTGATAACCACTCTCGGACAAAAATGTCGACTTCAAAATGTAAAATATTAATTTCCGAACGAGTGTTGTAAAGGAATTATTTAATATTACAAAGAATTAAAACAGGTATTTTTAAAAGTGATATTAATACTAGAAAGATTAATTTTGGAAAAAAAAATTATTGAAATGAAGCAGTAGAAGAAATTGTCAGAGTACAAGATTTCCTTGCAACACCATTAAATTTGCCAAAAGTAATGAGTATGTTTTAGAAAGTTCATCACCAAGTAATTTTGGTGAGAAAATAAGAATCTCAACACGCTTCTAGTCAACGCAGCTTATTTTTTTAGAAACAAAACCGAAATAAATTAACGTTAAGGCTTTGTGTGATGAGCCGAGTTATCTATGTTAAAATAATAATGGACGAGTGAAGCTCTCAGAGAGGCCTCGGGCGCGTGATTCACAAAGCCTGCCTCGAAAGCAAACAGGGCATGCACATGAAAGACAGACCTTTGATGAAGAGCACATTGAAAGGAATCCAACGAACCATAATGTAGCAAAAAGCAATACAAAAATTAAATTCTAAACGTTCTAATAAATTAATGTATAAAAAAGAAATAAATTACAATTTAATTTTTGAAAATTATTTGAAATATCGAATTCTAGCCAACTCCTGAGATTTTCAAGATGAATAAAGTCGTTGAAAACTCAGAAATCTTGTGAAAACCCATACGGATAGGTAAAAGAAGTAATCTTCCAACACAAAAAATTAATTTATTAATGAAATTTTAAAAAATTTTATTCCGAAAGATTACTACTTATTTTTACCTGTCCATTTTTAACAAAAATTAATTTAAGAGTACAAAATATGAATACATAAAGGAAATTAAAGTATTTATTCAGTATTATAAATTCAAAAACATGTAAATCTATTTGAAACGTTAATTTAAAATACGGTTTTCGAAAAATATGAGTAACAGGAAATATTAGGCTAATAGCAACTTGATAACTAGAATTCAGAGCGAGGTGAAATTCCGTTGATATTCACAAAAAGAGTAATCATGTTGACGAACTTCCTATATATTAAAAAGCGTGTTTAGATTAGACTTCGTAAATTATGAGGCTTAATGAGTATTCATTATGATTTGTATTCATTGTGAATCCTAGAAAGTTAACTGAAACCTTAGTGTAATATCGGCTAATATGGATTACGTATTACACATCATTCTAAATATAAAATTGGAGATAAACAAATCTGTATTAACTGGTAGTAATAAAATAACGAAACATGACACGACACCGAACAATGTTATGTATCACGTAAAGGTTAACGAATCTTATAAGAAATTTTAATGAGTTATGCCTTCAAGAAAAGTGCAATCACACGAAAGTGTGGACGATGTGAATCTTTACTCCCTCGCATACGTACTACGTATATACAGAGTAATATACGTATTATAGTGGAAGTTATGCGATTCTGCGGCAAAAAACGGCGATATTTTGACAGAAAAACACCTACTATTCGGTCCTGATACAGAAAAAGTAGTTAATCCTGTTCTAATACTCCATCTAACATGTTATGTAGTCGGATTTCAGGAACTCTAGGTCCTTGCTACCGAAAAAGTGTTTTTTATGAACACGTATGTGAACAACATACGTATGTCTAAACTATACGTAGGATTTTTTTCTGTATCCCCACTATCTGACATTCTGTATCCCCACTAATTTAAATAATATATTATATTTAAATTAATATGAAAAAATTATAATTGAACGAGCAATATCTCACATTCTCACACTGAAGAAAGTGCACTGACCGATCGCAATTTCAACGCAATATACAGAAATGCGTAGCTTCTATGAAGGGGTTCTATGAAAGGGTACGTTATACATCAATCGACATCAGTGGCAGATTGAATAAGAAATACAAAAGAAAACGTTCATGAAAAAGACAATATTCTTAAATCCCAGTTTCAAAACCCTGATTATGTCACACTCTTTTTGAGAAGGATTTCATGAAATGAGAGAATGTTACTGAAATTTTGTAGTTCCGTGTCTGACGTCCCACATGTTGAAAAGTGAAATAAGAATGCATGTTTACTGAGTCCTTGATACCGGAAAATCGATTGATGGCAAAACGTTTGTCCGTCCGCCAGTCCGCCCGTTCGACCACCCACCACTCTGTCCATCTGTCCCCCAGCCCGTCCGTCCCCCAGCCCGTCCGTCCCCCAGCCCTGCCCGTCCCCAGCCCGTAGGACTCATTTTTGTTGAAATGCCCAATTTTTTGAAAATTGCACAATTTCAATGTTTGGGTGTCTTTCTACAAACACAATATCGAAGGTAAAGATTTTTCTCAATAAAATCCGTTATTAAAAGACATCTTAAAATACGGTAGTTTACAATATTTCGAAAGTTAGTACTTTTTGCTTAACTTTGTGAGAAATTTAGACAATTTTTATATAACTTTTTCTTTAAAAAAGGGTTGAAGTTTTTGTCTTTAAATTGTATTCTCGTATGTATAAAATAAAGTAAAAGAATTGGCGCTAGTCACATTTCCGGCATATTCTTTGTATTTTAGAAATTTTCAGACAGAAAACGTTGCAAAATTACAAATTTGATGGGAGATTCATGTATGAAATAAAATATGCTTTAAAAAGAGACATATTTACGAAAGGTCGTCCAATTTTTTGAAAAAAAGAGTAGTTTTTGCGCAATTTTTACTTTAAGTAAATCATTTTTTTTAAATACCTTTTCTGAAAAACCGCAACAAGTTTTTTGTTTAAATCTTTTTCACAAATAGAACAAAGAATGCCTAAAATAATGGTGCAGGTCTCATTTTTGTTAACATATCTCAATTTTTGAAAATTGCGAAAGTTAGAAATAATACGAAAAAGAATGTGTTGTTGTTTCACCACTAGTTTTATTGGAGATATCTTGAGTAATTGTGCAGCCACAGATCAATGGAGACAAACGAATGAGGAAAGCCGAGAAGAGAAGAATAATCACTTCACTTAGCTCTGCTTCCCACACTTCTCTCTCCTTCGACTTAATTGAGCTGTAAAGATGTAGATGACGTTCAAATAAATTTTTAATTTAAATTTAAAACAAAATTCCATTAAAAAGGTATTTTTGGAATTTATTAGTTTTGTGACCATTCACATCAAAATATGGAGAGAGAATCGTAAGAAGAAAACAGTTTATAAAATGTCAAGTCCTGAAAGATATAAAAATAAATGACACCAAGCATCATAATGCAACGCTTAGAGAAAATATTATTTTTTAAGGAATGCGATGTTATCAGATTCACAAATTTGTTGAAACTTTTGAGACAAATCTGAGAGAAGTAATAAGATGAAGTTTGTTTCTCCGAAGTGCCAACAACAGGGTCTCGTGGAATGTTTTCCTTAGGGAAATGCGAAATTGAACCGGACACTGAGGAGAGGCTGACAGAATTACGAAACAAAATCTATGAAGTACAGGAAGATAGTACATTTTTGTTTCGTATGATTGGAAGTTTAGTAAATAGAACTTTCAGGCTCACTATTTTAATCGTTACATTTTTTTAGCTATCGTCAAAAATAAAGTAAAGTAATTATTATTTCATTAAATACCAAGGGTTCTATTCGAACAGCGTTGACATTTACTCGAGCAAATGCCACAAAAGCAGCATAGTACAATGTGTTACCAAATTTTCCATAATTTATATTTTTAATATAACTTTTAAAAGTAACTTTAATGAATGAAATTTTTAATATAATACCATCTTTACTTTGGTAAAACTGCTAATATTTTCAAAAGGTTTGAGATTTCGCACCTTCGTGAACAATTATGAATTATTGAATGACTGCAAGTAGAATATGATAAGATATATGGTGGTTTGTCATTTTATTGACTATCACGTAGGAGTCAAATGTTGAAAATAAATAAGGAGGAGAAGAAGGAGAAAATGAAGCAAGAAGCCGAAGAAGGAGGGAGCCTTGGCTGTCGCCGTCTGGGGCCCGCGACCTCCTTATTGATTCATTTGCCCTCGCCCTCCTGAACAATGAACCTCCGCCTGTCAATCTCCCGCAGCTGAGGCGGCGGGGCCGGAAGGACCCGGAAGGATCCCGGGCGGGGGTGGGGGCGGGGGCGGATTAAAGTTGCATGGGGCGGTGTGTGAACTTGAGTCGCTAAAACATGCATGCGCAGTCGATAGGGCGGGCGGCGGCGGGCGCAGTGGACCGCCGCGCCAAACGCCTCGCGTCACGCCACGTGGCGCTGCCAACGATGCGCGATGCTTATTTATTTCAGCCGGAACTAAAAGTATTAGTTCACATTAACGCGAGCCAACGACGGCCGTCCCCATCGCCTTCTCTCAGCAACAAGCAGCGACGGCCGCATACTCGTATGGCAAATCAGCATTACTGATAGCGCTAGCAACAAAATGAAATGGATAGAACAATATAATAATTAAATATAATATTGTTATATTCATCAAAACTACTCGAATTAATTATCATTCCCGCATCTTACCATGCAAAACAAAATTATTCATTCGTTTTCATTAAATGACGCAACTTAGAATAGCTTTAATGCTTAAAGAATATCAAAAGAAAACTTTCTTTTCAATATTCTTGACTGGCCCCAAACACTTCTAAAATACATTGCCATTGGAGTGACACCGCCTCAAATGAAACGTGGAAAATTCGAATTCCCCATTTCGACTTTTGGCAATTTTCCAAAGTGCAGACAGTGTGCCGAAAATGCGACCAGCGCCAGTTTCTTTGCTACATACACAAACAAGTAAAGAAAAAATTGGAGCTGTTCCTGAGAAAATAATTGTTTAAAATTTAATAATTGCCTATTTGGGACGCAAAAACATACTCATATTTTCAAAAAATTGGACATGCCCTTATTTCCAAATCTATCTTTACGAAGCAAATTTTATTAAGGAAAAAATATCTCTCTTTATCATTTAGGATCAAGATACAATAACAGTGTACGTGGAATTACGCTCTTCCGAGAAATCTGAAGTAAAAGTTCGAAAATTTAATAACTATGTATTCAGGTTGATAGTGTCAAATCTTATTTACATTTGTTTGTAATAATTAAATACATTAATGTAGTGGAATTATTGTAGTAAGTATTCAGGATGGTTATGAAGATATAGTTTGTTGAAAATATATATCATACCCTGCTTTTGCATGGAATGAAGGTACTACATTGTTAAAATAAGGGTTTAAATTTTGAGGTAAAGTTTGATGAAAGGTGACGTGGAATTTAGTGCGGATTAATTATTTAATCTAATTAACCATATTCTGAAAATAACTATTTGCTTTATTCATCACATTCAGAATCGAATTCATTTTCAGAAGACATTGCCTCATGAGACAAGATCTTTTCACACCAAACAACATTTTGGGCTTTTAGGAAGCGATCTGCCCCTTTTGCGCTTTTGCACCTGGTTGACGCACATCGCGTAATTCAATATCCTTGTAACTCGGTACTATTATATTTTTCTTAAGAAACGTGAATGCCAAGAAGTAAGAAGAATAGGTTTGGGAACCTTTCAAAACACCATCTCTATAATACAGTATTAAAAATTTTTGAATTACGAATTTGTGCCCTTTTGCAACTGGTAGTTTCAAGAATATTGGTCAAAACTTATCACTCTTCGAAATATCTTTCTTGCGACTTCTTTCTCAAAATGGAGAGAAGTATAACCTCTTCTGCTGTTGTAACTATCTCTTTCCATTTTCACTTACTTGTATACGGAGTAATATTTGTAGTATAGAGAATGCTGCACGAAAAATCGGCAGATTTTCGACAGAAAAAAATTCATTGCCGAGCCCTGATGACGAAAGAGTGTTCCAGTTACTAAATTCAGAAAAAAATCCTCTAACACGTGGTGTAGTCAGAATCCCTGTTTTGTGGGTCCTTAATGCCGAAAAAACAATTGAAAGCAGAAGGTCCGTCCATCATTCTGTCCGTCTAGTCATTCATTAATTTTTGGGGGGACTTTATACGCAGCCCTAGGACCAATTACAAAATTTTCTCAAAAACGGCTTTAAAGTTTTTTTTTTTAATTTCTTGTATAATAGAGTAAAATACGTTTATAAAGGTGGTATAGGTCCTATTTTCAGGATGAACTCTGAATTTTCGAAAATTGTAAAAGTATGATTTATTTTCGCCAACTTCTTACAACTACAATATTGAAGATAGAGAATTTTGCTTCAAATGACATTTGTTGTCCATTAATACTTCTTTCATTAAGGTCATGCAGATTTTTTTTTTGTGAATTTTAGTAGTTTTCGTGCCAAAGTGCGTGCAATATTTGCAATTATAAAAAACTACAAAAACAAGATTTTCTCGAAACGGCTCCAAATTTTTTCTTTAAATTTTTGGTATGGTTTGTGCTAGCAAACCCTATACAATGACATAAACGCCATATATATCTATTCTTTTGTTTGTTCAAAAATTAGAAAAAATTAGTTTTTTTCACTTGTCTCTCACGACGGTAATACATACTTTAGAGGCAATTTCTTCACATTATTATATTTATGAGTACATGTGCTTTAAATAATGTCAAATAAAGTTTCTCAAAAACACAACAGTTTTCTGTGAAAATGAGCTCAAAATCCCGCATTTTCATAAACGCTCAAATTCCATTTTCTCAAAAATGGCTCCACATTGTATCTTCAAATTTTTCCAATGAATAGTGCTTATTGTACTGTTTTATATGTCATTAAGTTTCTTTCGGTGGACCATTTTGTTTTTTCAAAATTTACAAAAATTTATTTTTTGTTATTTGTGTCTGACGTTAGTAATATTTACATTAGAAGCAAGTATTTATTAGTACATGTGCTTTAAGTAATGTCAAATAAAGTTTCTCAAAAACTCAACAGTTTTTTGTTAAAATGAGTTCAAAATTACGCATTTTCAGAAACGCTCAAACACCATTTTCTCAAAAATTGCCGTAATTTTTTTCTTCAAACTTTTCCAACGGATAGTGGTAATAGCACTGTTTAATATGACGTAAAGTTCATTTTGGTGTTTCCTTTTGTTTTTTCAAAAATGATACAAATGTAATTTTTTTTCAAGATCTCTCACACCGTCAATATGCACATTTCAATGAATTTGTATACATTATTGAATTTTTGAGCGGAAGTTCTTCAATTTACTTCAAATGAAGTTTTTCGAAAACTCAACAGATTCCTGTGAAAAGGAGCTTCACATTTCGCATTTACAGCAACGCTTAACGCCATTTTCTTAAAAGCGGTTCCAAATTTTTAAATGTAAATTGCTATTTAAGACAAGGTTTTAGCCTTCTTTACTATTCTTAAAATAGTAATCGCGGGGATTTCAAAAAAAGGAGTTCATGCTATAACAGCGTAGGTCGACTTATGCTGTCATTGTATGTAGCTCCTCAATAGTTGTAGGAAGACACCGAAAAAAATCTGAACTTTTGCAATTTTCGTAAAATCAGGGGTTTCAATGCACATGAGTCCTGTACCATTCTTTTAAACGTCATTCACACTAACCAATATAAAAATTTAATCAAAAACAGAGACATTTAAAAAAAATTAAAATGCCGCAGGGCCTTCATGTAAAGTACCCCCCAAAATTAAAATATTGGTTTCAAATTACAGGGGCCGCGACATCAATCATATCGATTGGGGAATATCAATTTTGCAGAAAATCTGCTGAACGGTTTAGTCACTAGCGTTGTTCATCGGCAGACGGAAAGACCTTTCGCCGTCAATCGATTTTTCGGTATCTGGATTCTGTCTACACCACGTGTTAGAGGATTTCCCCCCCTAAATGTAGCAACTGGATTTATCCACTTTTTCGTTATCAGAGCACGGTAATAAGAGTTTTTCTGCCCCAAATTTGTTTCTTATCCCCGCCGCACTACAAAAATTTCTCTCTCCTGCGTAAGAGGTAGCAAGAAAGTAAAATTGGCTACAGTTTCTGACTAGCGACACTATTAAAAAATAAATGCTCCACCGAAGGCGCGTCGTTT
Source organism: Teleogryllus occipitalis (assembly GCA_011170035.1). NCBI lineage: Eukaryota > Metazoa > Arthropoda > Insecta > Orthoptera > Gryllidae > Teleogryllus > Teleogryllus occipitalis. The sequence goes on from BLKR01001043.1 coordinate 345,577, forward strand.
GAATTGGTTTGGACATTTACAAGTGATGGCAGAAATTGTAATATTATAATATTACGTAACCGTTCCCAATAATGCGAGAAAGTACGTGCTCTTGTAACACTTCTAGTTTTTTATTAAACTTTGTTCGCGGATAGCGTAAAGGATGCTTAAAATAATAACGCAGGTCTCATTTTCGTTAAAATTTATGATTTTATGAAAATTGCAAAAGTTCAAAATTGTTTATGGGCTCACAAAACATGGTTTCTTAACACACAACTTGTTAGAGGAAGTAATTTAATATACATGTGAACAAGATTTGTCCACTTTTTCGTTACAAGGGTTCGGCAAAAATAATTTTTTTCTGTTGAATATTCCGGCGCACGGTTACAATACTCTCTCTTCTTATGAAGTAAGGGCGAGAAAGTAAAAATGTGCGAAGCAATTCTTCTTGTCGAATGCTACTTTGAGCTACGACCACTAGTATCAACAAAGTTTTTCTGAAGAGTATATTCTTCCAGTCTATTACCAGATGACTCATTGTAGAAAATTTGTACATTTGCAAACTCGTATTCTATTATTGTTCAATACCGTTCAATTCTTGTACATTTTTATTAGAAAAAAAAATTTAGTCGAAATTATCCTACGAAAGGGGAGTATCTCATTAGCACTATCATATATGCTACACATAACAAAATTATCCTATAAAACGATAATTATCTTAGGAGTGTAATCAATGACGAAACTTTTTCTTCCAAGACCTAAAGTGTGCACTGGAAATAGCAGAGTCATATCGTCCGAGCAATACAGCGATAGCGACCTGAACCTGTGTGAATTAATCGCCGTCGTATTTAGCTGTCATCGCAACTGGCGTCTTCGCGAGGACAGCGCTAAAAAATGCAAAACCACTTTTTGGGAAATTCCTGAGTAACTTCTGGACGAATCAGCAACAAAGTCAGCGCCGGTTTACCTACCATTGATAGTACCCCTACACACGGGCCAATTTGTCAGACCGACCGAAGAAACAACGAAATTGGACTCTTGGCTACACACAATCCAACCAACAACCCGATTTTTCAGCAGTGCTCGGAATTTCGAGAAGACATCTATGCGAGCATCTATGACGGAAATCTTCTCTATGACGGAAAGCATCTTTATGACGGAAAGTTTCTCAATTTAATTAATTCCTTCAATTTAGACATTACAATTAATATACCTACACGGATCACACAGCATTCAATGAAGGCAATTGATCAAATTATAATTAACAAAACTACTACTCGATATGAAGTTGAAACTAAAGATTTAGGATACAGTGACCACGATGCACAAATTCTTACCATTATAAGATATGCGATCACTGACACAATAAATAATACACGTATGACTAGATTATTTACTAAAAATAAAATTAAATTATTCATTGATTACTTGATGCAGGAGTCATGGGAAGCTGTTTATAATACTGTTGATACAAACGACAAATATAATTCTTTTTTTTCAACTCTTTCAATTCATTTTAACACTTGCTTTCCTCTTCAAAAACGAAAATTAAATATTTCACGAAAAAGCAATTCTTGGATAACACAAGGGATTAGGACATCTTGTAAAAACAAGCGAATTCTTTCTTTCATTTCTAAACGTCATGACGTACCTCAAGATTTCCTTATCTACTTTAAAAAATACAAAATATTGTTACGAAAAGTCATAAGGCAGGCCAAAATCATGAAAAACGATCAGGATATTTTGAACTCAAATAATAAAACAAAAGCAAGGTGGAATATAATAAAAAAATACTACCAAATCAACTAGAAAACCCGTAGAGAATGTTGTTTTAAAATATAACGATATAAATGTAAACGATCCGGCAACAGTGGCTAGTCTCTTTAACCAATATTTTTCGAGAATTGCTGCCGATCTCACTAAGGGTCTTCAGGCACAAAATTCAAAATCAGACAGTTCACCCAAAATTTTAGACACAATGTTCGTTTCCGAAACTTCTTCCTATGAAATTCTCAAAATAATCGGTAAACTAAAAAATAAATATTCGTCCGGTTTAGATGAATTCCCAGATTCTTTGTTAAAGACTTGTGCGTATGCCATTATACACCCGTTAACTCACATATTTAATGTATCTTTATGCACTGGAACGTTTCCAGATATTTTCAAAACAGCTAAAATTAAGCCGCTCTTCAAAAAAGGCAACGAAAATGAAATTCAAAATTATCGGCCCATTTCTCTTCTATCAGTTTTTTCAAAAATATTAGAGAGACTTTTTACGTACGAATGGAAACCTTTCTCACTAAACACGACGCGCTTTCAGATTGCCAACATGGATTTAGAAAATCAAAATCAACGGAAACAGCTATATTTTCTTTTCTTAAAGATGTCGCCTCATCATTAGATCAAAACGAGGCACCTATTGGATTATTTTTAGATCTCTCAAAAGCTTTTGACATCATTGATCATTACATTTTACTTTCAAAATTACCTTCATATGGAATCCGTGGTATTGCTCTAGATTGGTTATGTTCGTACCTTAAACAACGATCTCAGAGAGTTGAAATACCTTACTGGAATGATGGAACATTACGTACGCACCTTTCCGACTCTTTGCCCGTTGCATGTGGAGTTCCTCAAGGATCGATATTAGGCCCTATTCTGTTCCTACTTTACGTAAACGATATGCCCTCGACGATTCGAAACGGAAGAACGGTTCTCTTTGCGGATGATACGAACATCCTTTGCAATAAAGAAACCGTAAATAGTACAATATCAGATGTTTCAAATTGGTTCCGAAATAACAAATTAATAGTAAACGAAAAGAAAACGGTTTTAATGCATTTTTCCATTTCAAATAAACAATTCTGTGAAGTATTGAAAATGAACGGTGTACCATTGACTGATGTTAAGGCAACAAAAATTTTTAGGTCTCTCAATTCAGTCAAACCTTAAATGGAACGTCCATTTAAATGAATTGAACACAAAATTAAGTTCATTATGCTACGCGTTCAGAATTCTTGCAAATTCAGTCAACCTTCATACTGCTCGTTGTGTATACTTCGCGAATGTTCATTCCCGCCTGAGATATGGCATAATATTCTGGGAAATACATCTTATAGCTCCCAGACTTTTAGATTACAAAAACGAATTGTACGAATAATAACCAAATCCCACCCACGTGATTCTTGTAAGCCTCTCTTCATTAATCTAGGAATTCTACCATTACCGTGTCTTTTTATTTACGAATCAGTGGTTTTGTAAAAAATGACTTGCTTAAGGGCGGGAATATATTTTCAGAAAATGCCGAAGTCTATTACTATAACACTCGACGTAGAAATCATATTCATCAGGTGACAGTATCAACAGCTCATTACAAAAAAATTCACATACAATACATGTACATTATTTTACAACGCTTTGCCAGATGACATTAAACGATTAAATTCAATAGAAAAGTTTAAATCACAAGTGAAATCGTTTCTGCTGCATAACTGTTTCTATACAATTAGAGACTATACTGAGCATCACCAGAAAAGTAACATTAATTTTAACAATGATACATAATGCATTAATTACCATTTGGACTGTATAAATGAGTATAAACAACCTGTAACAACTATTGTAACAACTATTGTAACACAGCTTCCGGGTCAATGACCCCCATCTCGATCAGGTTTTCGTCCAGTTTCCCTGATCCATTGAGCAAATGCTGAGATGGCCCCTTGTTTTGCTTCTGGACATAAATGTAACTTCATTCTCTGTGCACGTCTTCTAGAATTCAGTGGGAAATACAATTATTCAAATTATCGTTTCCACGTTGTCGCGGCAGGAAGTAATAAGAGCCAAAATGTATTGCTTATTTATCCTTGAAAATAGATTTTATTACATGGGAGTTTTTTTGTTTGTTTTTTTCTCCCTTTCAAAATTCAAAATTTATTGCTTATTTATCCTTGAAAATAGATTTTATTACATGGGAGTTTTTTTGTTTTTTGTTCTCCCTTTCAAAATTCAAAATTTAAGTAGTATATGACTTAGTGTAGGGATCACAGAATTTTGAAAATGTGCACACAATTCACTTTTCCCCATTGCACGTCATACGCAGTTTTTAACTGTTTTTTGACGTAAAATAAGTAAATAAATAAA